>JBBGZY010000099.1:1525000-1895000 GCA_037952925.1 Lithobates clamitans
CTTCAGTGATGAAGAGAGATTGCTGACAATGGTTGCAGAGCCTGGGCAGTGATGTCACCAATAGGCTTAATATATGGCATCTGTTGTTAGCTGTCTCTCTTCTACAGTGAAGCTGGCACAGGGAGCCAAACATGTGATCGAACTAGAGCACCTTCAGAATAGTTAAGTATAAACATCTTTCCTTTACAGGTTGGTTAAAATAGGCTTGGAATGGAGGTTTGAGCAGGTTTAGGTATAGTTGGCGTGTGACTGGAATGCTACCTTGAAGCGTAACTCCACTTTTGTTGAGAAAAAAACATTCCCCTCTGGGTGATCTATGTATAGTGCAAGCATCAAAACAACCTTTGTTGCAGATTCCTACCTTTTGTTATTCTGAAGAAATCCATGTGTCTGTGCCTCTGTGTTGAGTTGGTCTAATGGGAGTGGTTTCATAATTATCAGTCAGCTGTGGCACCTGCAGGGCACTAATGTGTAAAACTGCTGGGCCTGCATCCCTTTAGACGTGTTCCTTTTGGAAATATCTCACCAAAAATTACATTTTTGTTGCAGAGAATGCCTGAAATCTGACTTGTATCTTAGGCAGACTTCTGGGAAAATTGGTGAGCCAATCACACAAGCAGGAAGTGATGTTTCTGGGGAGTGGTCAGTACACATGTACACATGTACAGAACAACTCCATGTAGCCATATTGCATTGCATTTATAGAAAATTACAGCTGCTGCAGATTGAAAAGGAAAGGTCATTTTTAAAAACATTCAATTACAATATGACTTGTATCGCAATTGTACGCGCTATATTATTTTTTCTTTATTTGCTATTTTTTTCCCCATGAAAGTGGACTTGCCCTTTAAGTATCTGGCATATTGCTACCCTTTCGGGGTATGGGGGGGAGGACTCAACCTTTTGTGTAGTCCCCACCCCCACCTTACCTATTTCTCTCCCAAAAGCCTCTTTTGCTTCTTTTAAATAAAATCAGTACATACTCACTTAAAATCCTGAAGTCCTTTGGCCAGTCTGCTGTTGCTACAGGTTCTTTATCTTCTTCCTCAGTGGCAATGATGGATTTTCCTCCTGGACAGTATGATGCTCATGTAATGCACTGCACTGCCCAGGAGTACCGTGAGTCCAGGCTGGCTGTGCATAGGTCTGATGCCCTGTACACACGGTCGGACATTGATCGGACATTCTGACAACAAAATCCATGGATTTTTTCCGACAGATGTTGGCTCAAACTTGTCTTGCATACACACGGTCACACAAAGTTATCGGAAAATCAGATCGTTCTGAATGCGGTGACGTAAAACACGTACGTCGGGACTATAAACGGGGCAGTAGCCAATAGCTTTCGTCTCTTAATTTATTCTGAGTATGCGTGGCACTTTGTGCGTCAGATTTGTGTATACACGGTCGGAATTTCCGACAACAAGGTCCTATCACACATTTTCCGTCGGAAAATCCGACCGTGTGTACGGGGCATAACACTCAAAGTATAGCCTTCCCTAAGCAGCAGGCCTAGGAGGTTAGCAACGCTGACAGCACTCCTCCTCAGGCCTAAGCCTGGGGGAAAAGACCCTCTCCTCAGAGTTGACCAATTTTTTTTTACCTTTCGCCTGCATGCATCAAGGGCTATATAAATCCTAGTAGTTGGCCAGAAAAGGAAACAAAAATTTATATCCCAACCCTATTGCCTCTCTCCTATCTAATATCAGAAACACTCCCTCATAGGGGGCAGGAATAGGCGATCAAGCTGGAATTAGAAAAAACAAAGAGAACCAGCAACATCAATCAATTAAGCACTAGCTAGATACAGCCAGGCAGTACTGAATTTGATAGACACTCCTGCTTATGAAACGGTGACTACAAAGGATTTTGTGAAGTGCAAAATTTTTCAAATTTCATGTACTGTGCCTTGCAAAAGTATTCCCCCCCCGGCATTTTTCTTTTTTTTTTCTTTTTTTTTTTTTTTTTGCTACTTCAGCTTTTACAATGAGAGGGTTTAAATCACCATATTTAGGTCATTTCTTCCCATTATAACATCACATCATGGTAGCAGGAATAATATTCTTGTTTCCTTTGAAAATAAAAAAAAACTTTATTATGACACTCCAATACTGTATAAATGAACCCCGACTATCCTTAACCCGAATAGTATCTTAATACCCTAGTCCCTCCTCCCCCCCACCCCCCGAATTCACCCCCCCGATTCTCCCCTCCCACCCTGGTCCCTCAGCAATATCTACTCTAATATGTGCATCCTCATATGAACTTCTCCGCATACGTCCATGTTTTTTTATAGGCTAACCATTTCGCCCATTTTGTTCCCTCCTGGGCATCCTCTGTCTCTACCGAAAGGTCTTCAACGTCGCCGGCCTCTAGGATATAGATTCCGTTGACCCTAATTAACCATTCTCGAATGCTTGGGCCTGCTATCTCTCGCCATTTTTTTGGTATTGAGCTTTTGGCCGCATTTAAGAGAATGGGCGTCAAAGAAGCGTTGTACTTCCCCGTCCGGCCCTCCGTCCCGTGAAACAAGCATACCCAAGGGTCTTCTCTGACCTCTGTCCCCGTTATCTCTTGTATTATCTTGAGAACTTCTTGCCAGAACCTTTTAATTGTTGGACATTCCCACCAGAGGTGTGCCATCGATCCCCTGGCGGGACATCCCCTCCAACAATTACCAGAGGATTCTCCCTGCATCTTGTTTAACCTGTCTGGCGTCATGTACCATCTGGCCAAGCATTTGAAATTTGATTCTATTGTACTCACATCAACTGCCGACTTGTGTGTTGCGTTGAAGATATTCTGCCATGTTACATCACTTGGTAATGTACCCAACTCAGACTCCCATTTATTGCAATATAACGGCTTAGTGCCACCACCCTCATCCCGCACTATTTGGTATAGTTCTTTTATTTTAATTTTGTTTTTCAGAAACAATTTCTCAATAGGTCTGAGATTCTCCTTGTCTCTGATTGGACCTGGTAGACTTTTAATAAAGGATGCCAGCTGATTGTACCTCCATATGTCTATGTTCATTAGGTCATTGAGCAGAGACAACTCCTGAAAAGAAATAATTTTACCCTTTCTTGTGATATCTAATAACTGTATTTCGTGCTTCCTTATCCAATTCCCTCCTACCTCTCTTAACCCTGGTGGAAAAAACTTGTTTTCCTTTAAATATATAAATGGTGAATTAAATTCCCATGTCTTTTGTCTGTGTAGTTGATCCCAAATCCTGAAAGTGTAACGTGTTATTATATGTGTATTTGAACTTAATTCCCTAAAGTGTGGAGGATTCCAAGTTAATTGGCCTATATTTGTGCTCAAATCTCTTTCTAATTTCCCCCATCTATTCCCTATTGATTCTTTACCCCATTCCAACATTCGTGAAAGAACTATTGCTCTGTGATAATTCTTAAAATCTGGGAGAGCCAGACCACCCTGTGCTTTATCCCTGCTCATGACCCCAAAGGCAATCCGTGGCCTCTTGTTTTTCCAAACGAATTTGGAGATGATGTTATTCAAAGTTCTGAAGAAAGACTGTGCTAACGGAATTGGCAGTAACTGCATTTTATATAGAATCTTCGGGGCTAGAGCCATTTTAACAATATTGACTCGACCAAGCCAAGATATAGGGGAATACATACTTTTCTTTGTTTCTTGCTTAATTTCCTCAAGGAGGGGTATGAAGTTTAACTGGTATAGTTTCTTAAGGGATTTTGTTAATACTATTCCTAGGTAATCTATTTTTTTCCGCCATGGAAATTGAAAATATTCTTTAAGTTTAATTACCTCTTGTTTCTCTATATTGATATTCAGGGCTGCTGATTTACCAAGGTTCACCTTATAATTTGAAAGTTCCCCGTATCTCCTCAGCGTAGCCAGGAGGTTCGGGAGTGAAATCCTTGGGTTTACTATATAAAACAATACATCGTCGGCGAACGCCGAAAGCTTGTGTTCATCGCCTTCCACTATGCATCCGCGTATATCTGAATTTTTCCTAATTACCGCCAGTAGGGGCTCTAGAGTCAGGGCAAACAGAAGGGGGGACAGGGGGCATCCCTGTCTAGTTCCGTTTTCCATCCTGACTTCTCTTGAAAGTACACCGTTTACTTTGACTAATGCAGATGGGGCCTTGTATAGAGCCTTGATCCAATTTAACATAGTGTCACCCAATCCGATCGCCCTCAATGTCTTTATCATGAACCCCCAGTCTACTCTGTCGAAGGCTTTCTCTGCGTCCAACGACAGTAGCAGACTGGGGGTCCCCTTCGCTTTCATCGCCCCCATAACCAATAGTGATCTCACACCATTATCCCTCCCCTCTCTGCCTGGGACAAAGCCCGTCTGATCAGGGTGTATCCAATATGTCATTTTATCCTTCAGCCTATTGGCTATTACCTTGGCGTATAATTTTGTATCGGTATTGAGTAAGGCGATCGGCCTATAGCTCGAACACAGTGAGCTGTCTTTCGCCACCTTAGGTATTAAGGCAATTGATGCCATCAAAGCTCCTTCACAGAATTCCTCCTGGCTCCCTATCTTGTTCCATATCTGACAGAGCTTGGGGGTCAAAATATCTTTAAATTTTTTGTAAAAGTAGGTGGTGAAGCCATCCAGTCCCGGACTTTTCCCAGAGGGAGATGTCTTCAAAGCCCGCTCGATCTCTTCCACCGTAATGGGTTCTTCTAATTCTTTTGCCTCGTTGTCCGAGATACTTGGTAAACCTGCCTCTCTTAAAAATTCGTCTAACATTTCTTCCTTTCCCAGGGTACTATCCCCACTTTGTTTGACTTTATATAGAGCTGTAAAATATTTTTGAAACTCTTCGGCAATATCGCTAGAAGTATATTTAAATATCCCTTTTTTATTTTGAATCCTCTCTATGAAATTCGTATCCCTTTTCTTTTTAACAACTGATGCCAGGTGTTTCCCTATTTTGTTACTCCACCTAAATCTGTCTTTTGCGCTCTTTTACAGTGTGCGTTTAGATTCCAATTCCATTAGATCTTTTAGTTCTTCTCTTTTATGGACTAACTGCACTAGAGTTAAGTTGTGGCCCCCATTGGCTGATTTATGTATTTGTTCCAACTGATGTATTTCATCAATTAGCTCCACCCTTCTTTTTTCCCCTTCTTTTTTCTCCTTGGCTTCCAAAGAGATCAATATGCCCCTTGTATAAGCTTTCATCGCCTCCCACAGAACTGAACCTGAGACCTCTCCAGTGTCGTTTATCTTGAGGGAGCCCATTATTTCCTCCTGTATCTTGCTATAGATGGTTGGATTATCTATTAATTTTTCGTCTAGCTGCCATGAAAATGGTGATCTCCGGGATCCCGGAGTCACCACCCTCATCAAAACCGGCGCATGGTCGGAGAGGGTGGCAACGCCTATCTCCGTTTCCTTGACACAATCTAGTAATCTATGGTCTACCAAAAAATAATCAAGACGAGAATAGGACCCATGTACAGAGGAAAAAAAAGTATAATCTCTACTTTTTGCGTGTTGTACCCTCCAAGCGTCTATCAAATGGCAATTATGCAGTTTCTGACCAACTTTTTTTAATAGTCTCCCACTCATTCTCTGATTACCGACTGTGCTATCCATCGCTGGGTCTAAGCAGAAGTTTAAATCACCTGCCACTATCACCTGTCCTGCCCTAAAGTCTGCCAACTTATTTAAGATGCATAGCAAAAATTTTACTGGGTTGTTATTTGGGCAGTAGATGTTCACCAATGTAAAAACCCTTTCTCCCGTTCTAATTTTCAAAAAAAGATAGCGACCATCCCTGTCCTCACATCTTTCTAATAACGTGAACCTAGTCCTTCTTGAGAACCCGATTGCGACCCCTTTAGCTCTCTTGATAGGGGAGTCGCTATAGAACCAGTTAGGGAAGCACCTAGAGAATAATCTTATGTGTGAATCTTGTGAAAGGTGGGTCTCTTGAAGGAACACTACATCTGCCTTAAGTTGTTCTAATTCTCGCAAGATTTTATGACGTTTAAGGGGGGAGTTCAGCCCTTTAACATTATAAGTAAAACATGAAAACTCTGTCATTTAGCTATGCATATTGCTGCTCGCTAGATTCACAACTTATGTTTTGCACTCTTTCCTTTGATACCTGCCGGACCATCCCCACTCTCCACACCTCCCAAACCTCCCTCCACCCCGATCCCCCCTCCCCCACCCCCCCCTTCCCCCCCCCGTCCTCCCCCCTCTCCCCACCTGCCTAAATCTAGCAGTGTGTCTACTGCCCAGAGATATTGCTTCTCTCGGCATACGACCGGCCAGACCATTGGGGTGTGACTCTAATGACGGATCGCCTCGGTCGCCATGCTCCCCCCCCCCCTAGATAGAGAGAAAGGGGGGGGAGGAACATCGCAAGCGGGCGCTCATACGGCCGCCTGTCCCCACATCGGGTGCCCCCCCCCTCCCACCCACGCACCTCCCCAGCCCCCAACCTTCCCCCCCCGAGGTTTCCAGGTGTCTGAGCGTCAACCATGCTTTCCACCAATTATTTAAATATGGCTGGGACAGGGATGTCTAAGTCATTGCAGAAGTCTTGCATACTATCTATATATTTCAATCTGCTTGTTCTACCCGCTTTCACTACGATCAGTGAAGTTGGAAATCCCCAGCTATATTTCATATTTGCCTTTCTCAGTTCTTCCAGGAGGGGTCGCAACTGCCTTCTCCAGGCCAAAGTCTCAGCCGAGATGTCGGCAAAAAACTGAATTTCAACCCCCTCAAATTTTACTGGTTGAGCTTTCCTGAGGTTACTCCATGCTCTTGCTTTATCTTCATAATGGTGGAACCTTATAATTATATCCCTGGGTTTGTCCTCACTGACATTTGGGGGTTTCCTTAATCTATGAACCCTGTCAATCTTCAGTTCGTCGTCTGGATTTCGGTCCAGGATCGGGTTGAAGATAGTTTTCATTTTAGCGTACAAATCTTCACCTCGTTGTTCTGGGAGGGCACGTAGCCTCAAATTTTGCCTGCGATTCTGGTTTTCTTGCGCTTCTAGTTTGTAACAAATATCCCGTTGGGCTAGTTGTAGGTCTTTTACCTGTTGTTTTAGGGTGACTATTTCTCTGCTCTGCTTATCTGAGGCCTCCTCTGCTGATTCTACTCGCTTCAGTAGATGGCCCATGTCGGTTCTAACATTGTGAATTTCTGTTCTAATTACCAATTCCAGTTTGGCGAACATTTCTAGAAGCTCTATCTTAGTTAGTGGTATTTCCCTGCTGGAGTCTTCCATCATATTTGGGGTTCCGCTTTCTCCCCTAGTTAATCCCCCGTTCGCCCCTTGGCTCTTCACTTTTTCTTTCTTCTTTTCTTTCCCACTTTGCTGATTATTATCTTGAGCTGGATTTTTTGGGCTTCCCTGGTTTGTCTCCTTCAGGTACTTCTGAATAGAGCTAGTGTTTAGGCTCTCTCTAGGTTGCTTCACCTCCGCTCCCCTTTGAGAGCGCCCTCGCATGTTTGTTTCCTTCTATCTCTGCCTTTCCCTCCCTCCACTTGCCTCCTCTAGTCCCTCTCACTCCACTCCCTACTATTGAATCCTTATACTCCTCACTGTATGCCTGCGGCGGGAAGGGGGGGGGGAGGGGGGGGGGGGTCAAAGGGAGACAGGAGGTGAAGCCGTCCCTCAGTCCTTTTATTTTAATAACCACAGAGGTCTACGATTTATACAGTCTCTCCTGGGTTAATACCTTTCTGCTGGTTTTGGGCCTTTAATTACACCGAACCCATCAGACCCTGTTGTTGTATATGGTTCCACCATTACATATTTATAAGATTCCTTCCCGATCCACGGTTTCCACAGTATTATTACATTTACTTGCCTGAGTTCGCCGGAGATCTCACATAGGCTTACCAACTCTACCTCAGGTTAGACCCGGTGTCCCTGGAGATTGTGGATGCTTTTCTCCTCTAGGTTGCTGAGTGTCCTTCGATCCCTCCGTGCTCAGCGCATGGGATCCTGTCCTCATCCAACCTTCCAGGGGTTAATGGTGTATCACTGGGGGGGAAGTATTAGGATGCGGGGCCATCCGGGATCCTTCTAAAGAAGCCGGTGTGTTCCCACATCGATCCGAAGGGGCTGGGGGAGCGTGGGGGCGAAAGCACCCCGTGGGTCTCGGCGGTCCGAGGCGTACCGACCAACGCCGCCGCCACTACTCTGAATGCGGCGTGATGTCAGCTCCACCTCGCAGGCAGCTTCGTTCGCCTGAGCTGCTCCGCCGCCCACTTCCTCGGCTCCGTCATCAGGCCCCTCCCCCACTTCGTGTGCGTCACATCGCGCACCTGGCCATCCTTTGTTTTTCCTCTGAAAGTGCTGTCTCTGTCTCTCAACGCCGGAACAAACTACGCCCCCGGCATTTTTCGTGTTTTGTTGCCTCACAAGGATTTGCATCATTTAATTTACATTTACAGAACATGCCCACAACTTTGAAGATGTTTTTTTTTTTATTGTGAAGCAAACAACAAATAGGACAAAATAACAGAAAAAGTCAATGTGCATAACTATTCACCCCCCTAAAGTCAATACTTTGTAGAGGCACCTTTTGCGGCTATCACAGCTCCAAGTCACTTTGGAAAAGTCTCTATGAGCTTGCCACATCTTACCACTGGGATTTTTGCCTTTTCCTTCTTGCAAAACTGCTTCAACTCCTTCAATTTGGATGGTTTGCGCTTGTGAACAGCAATCTTTAAATCTGACCACAGATTTTCTATTGGATTGAGGTCTGGGCTTTGACTAGGCCATTCCAACACATTTACATGCAGGGCTTTTTTTCTCAGAGAATAGGTGCAGGAACCCCTCCCTTCTGACGCACCCTTTGTCTCTGCCCCTTACCCACCTCTAAACACCATCCCTTGGTTCCACCCCTACCCACCTCCCAGTACCTCCCCTTTTAGAGAATTCATTCATTTTGTGCTACTAAGTAATTTCATTTGTATGGAATTTGATAGACCCAACCCCAGAAACAGTAGATCCCACCAGCAACAATAGACCCGACCCCAGCAACAAAATACCAACCCAGCAACAATAGACTCCCAGCAGCCAGCATCAATAGATCCTCAATAGTAGGTCCTTCCCAGTAACAAATGACCCTCCAGCAACAAGAGTCCCCCCACCAGCAACACTATACCTACCCATTAACAATAGACCCCCACACAAAAATAGATCCCCACCAGCAGCATTAGATCCCCCAGCAGCCAGCATCAATAGACCCTCCAGCATTCCTTTGTCATAAAATACAATAAGTGCTAGAGGTGCCGGAACTGCGTTCCCCCGCGTTTCTGCTGAAAAAAAGCCCTGTTTACATGTTTCCCCTTAAACCACTCAAGTGTTGCTTTAGCAGTGTGTTTGGGGTCATTGTCCTAGCCTCAAATCACACACAGAGTGGTACAGGTTTTGCTCAAGAATATCCCTGTATTTAGCACCATCCATCTTTCCCTCAACTCTGACCAGTTTCCCAGTCCCGACAGCTGAAAAACATCCCCACAGCATAATGCTGCCACCACCATGTTTCACTGTGGGGATGGTGTTCTTTGGGTGATGTGATGTGTTGGGTTTGCGCCAGACATAGCATATTCTTTGATGGACAAAAAGTTAAATTTTATTCTCATCAGACCAGAGCACCTTCCTCCATACATTTCTGGAGTCTCCCACATGCCTTCTCGCAAACCCAAAAGATGCCATTTTGTTTTTTGCTGAAAGTAATGGCTTTCTTCTGGCCACTCTGCCATAAAGCCTAACTCTATGGAGCGTGCGGCTTATTATCGTCCTATGTACAGATACTCCAGTCTCTGCTGTGGAACTCTGCAGCTCCTCCAGGGTTACCTTAGGTCTCTGTGCTGCCTCTCTGATTAATGCCCTCCTTGCCCGGTCCGTGAGTTTTGGTGTGCGGCTGTCTCTTGGCAGGTTTGCTGTTGTGCCATGATCTTTCCATTTGGTTATGATACATTTGACGGTGCTCCTACTTGGTGTACTTCTCAACAACATTGTCCCTTACTTGTTTGGAGAGTTCCTTGGTCTTCATGGCAGTGTTTGGTTAGTGGTGCCTCTTGCTTGGGTGTTGGAGCCTCTGGGGCCTTTCAAAAAGGTGTGTATATGTAATGACAGATCATGTAACACTTAGATTGCACACAGGTGGATATCATTTCACTAATTATGTGACTTCTGAAGGTAATTGGTTGCACCAGAGCTTTTTATGGGCTTCATAACAAGGGGGGGGGGGGGGAATAATACGCACAAGCCAATTATCATTTTTTTATTTCTGGAAAATAGTTTTATGTATATATTTTTCTAATTTTACTTCACCAACTTAGACTATTGTGTTCTGATCCATCACATATAGTTCAGATTAAAAAAAACATTGAACTAAAGGCTGTAACAAAATAGGTAAAAAGTCAAGGGGGGTGAATACTTTTTCAAGGCACTGTACATACACACTGTACATAGCTTAAGACGAACCCCCCTAACATACCTGAAGATGTCAAATGTTCTGTATTTTACATTCAAATATTTTAGATAACAAGGTAATATTTTTAAATTTAGGGGTCAAGAGAGGTTGGGTGCATTGAATGGAAAATAGGGAACACTGAGCTAACACAAATCAACCCCTAACTATGAGCTGCAGCTAAAAAGTGAGATACACACCAACAAGGAATAAAAAAAAGAATAAAGCTGCGCTTAAAAGGACATGAAAACCCTATACAATGATAATATGACAAATAAATCCTGCATTTTAACTTGCATTCGGTAATGCACCCAACCTATTAAAAAGAATAAAGCCATGCTTAAAAGGACATGAAAACCATATACAATGATAATATGACAACTAAATCCTAATATGGCGCTCCACCACATATGGCTCATTAAAGCATTGACAAAAAATGGCATAAACAGTGATTAAATACTGGAAAAATGTCAGTGAATGAAATAATCAGATGATTATGATTAAATATATATATATATTGTGAAAAAGCGTGATTAAAGATAATCAGATGAGTGACATCCTAGGAATAAAGTCAATCCTCAAAATCACCAAGAAGCACCAAGGGACTAGTGCGCCTCCACCGTATAAAATGCAAGCTTACCGGATAGTTTGTCCATCTGCTATACCTGGAAGTGCTGTCGTTGCTGCCTTGGATCAAAGGCCCTGGCTGGGTTATAGCCACAGGCTTCCTTAAGCTTGCTATCTGGTAAGCTTGCATTTTATACGGTGGAGGCGCACTAGTTCCTTGGTGCTTCTTGGTGATTTTGAGGACTTTATTCCTAGGATGTCACTCATCTGATTATCTTTAATCACACTTTTTCACAATATATATATTTAATCACAATCATCTGATTATTTCATTCACTGATTTTTTGACAGTATTTAATCACTGTTTATGCCATTTTTTGTCAATGCTTTAATGAGCCATATTTGGTAGAGATTCATATTAGGATTTAGTTGTCATATTATCATTGTATATGGTTTTCATGTCCTTTTAAGCATGGCTTTATTCTTTTTAATAGGTTGGGTGCATTACCGAATGCAAGTTAAAATGCAGTCATTTGCGAGTTATCATGGGTAGTAGTATGACAGTCCATTCAATCTGCAATATTATTCAGCACTGCGGTAAAGTAACTTTTACTTCATAGCATTTTGACTAACAAGCAACTCTAACAAATTTATCTGTAGCCACCCTGCCGTAGTTAAAGTGGTTATAGGGGCTAAACATTTTTTACTTTAATACATTCCTTGCATTATGTTAAAAAATGTTAAGGTATCAGTATCACCCCTTACCCCCCCCCCCCGACTTGTACTTACATGAGCCCTCATTCTATCCAGCGCTGTACCCATCTGCAACGGCTCTCTCCCCTCACTTTCTGGTCTCTCGGGTCTTGCTGAGGCTGTCAACTAAAGCCGGTGAGACCTGGGAGATGTGTGTGGGCCACTCAGGCTCCATAGGGAGGGGGTATGTAGACAGTGCATCCGCAGCTGCTGCTAGAGTGCTGACAGGGGCTGGGGCCCGTCCTGGCTCCTGCAAAGTTTCAAGGAAGGAAGGGTGACCCCATCTATGATATCCTGCTGCAAAGAATGGAGTGGCAATCTAAGCCTAGACTCCGACCAGGCCACACCCCCAATGTGGTTTACTCCAGAGTGAAACGCTTTGGGGGCGTGGCCTGGTCAGAGTCTATGCTTAGATTTCCACTCCATTCTTTGCAGCAGGATATCATAGATGTGCGACTTCCAGGGGTCTAACCCTTCCTTCCTTGAATCAAAGCCAGTGACAAGGGAGCAGGGGAAGGGGGCCAAGAGTCACTGTCTGTGTCAATAGAGGCCTTGGGAGGGAGCCTGTACAAGTGCCCCCATAAAAAGCAGATTTCTATGTAGCATCAAAATTATGTGCATCTATCAAAAAAAAACTTACCCTCGAAAATAAGACTACGCAAAAAAAAAATCACTTTAAAACTTTTATACTTGGCGCATGCTAAAACACACACGCACAATCTACAATAAACAAAAGTCCCAACAGTTTTTCTTAATAGTTGGTGGAAAAGACAGAAATCCAGTGTAGAGTGATAATAAAGCCAGAAAGTGTAATCCCTCTTCAACACACCATGTGTCAAGAAAAGACAAGCATGTGTCACCCCTCCATAGACCTCCTTCACATCATAAGAGGTCTACTATGTGCCTGATGTATATCCAAAAACTCCATGGCTCCCGTAGGCTCTGCACTTTGAAGCAATCATCTGGTGTTTCCCCTTGGTCTTGAGACTCTACTTCCTCCTCCAGCACAAAAACAAATAAAGACTTCTAGTGCTTGCTCTCCATTTTAATAAAAGTTATTAAACCGACATGTATTATATACTCACATAAAAAAGGTAGCATACAGCTTTAAAAGTAAAGAAAGCAGCCAGTAAACATCGCATCCTCAGCCTTCAGTGGGTCAGTAGCGGCTCTCCAGACACGCGTTACGCCCTGGGCAGGGCTTCATCAGAGGTTCCCTTTTCCCTCTCTTTTCTCCTCCTTCGCTCTATTCTTTTATCTCTTTCTCCCTTTCATTATGTTGTTGACTGCTGTACAACCAAGCAATGTGGATGAAGCCCCCTGGCAAGGGTGGGGGCCTAACGTGGATCCAAGTGATCACATATATACCATACCATGACCCCCTTCGTTATGTCTTTATTTTGAGTTATTTTGGCATACCAGTATATTGTTCTGATGGAACAGTTTTGAAATACCCTCTGGCTTGCTTTGTACAATGATCTCTATTGTTTTGGATGGCTTTATATACAATTCCAATAAAAATATTAAAAGAAAAAAAAAAGCGCATTTACATTCACTTTAAATTTATTTCTACTGGGTGGTAATCTGCCCAGACTAATTTGTAATATCTCACTTGGCTTTCCCTTAAGCTGTAGCACACACCATGAAATATAAACATGGGTCTGCTATGTGCAGCGCAACATAAAATCATATTCATGCAATTTCTTTCTATTATATCTATCATAAATACTGAAACAAATAAAATATAATTATGCATAGTGTTTGCTTCAATAGTTATGACCTATAAATCACTCTTCTTTATCAATGCCCAAATCTTCAAACTACTCTTCATTTTCCTTCACTCTGTGTCAAACTTCATCAAGGTTGTTGTCAGGAAAAGTTCCATCCTCTGGTAATATCTGTCATTTGGCGTGCAGTACTGAGGTCCACCAGCAGGTGTCTCCTGGCAGTTTGGAACTGTCAGGAGAGCTTTTCCCTGCTGATGTTATGTCATCTTTGGGCTGCAGTAATGGCGTCCACCAGCGGATGGATCCTGGCAGTGTGAAGCAGACAGCACCTCCTACAATAAGGTGTTTGCCTTAGTTTCGTCCTTGCGCCCTGACCTGTGATCTGATCCTGATTCTGAACCTGTTCCGGTGCCCTGAACCTATGACCCGTGTATCTGATCCTGTTTCCCTGTCCTGATCCCTATCCTGTCCCACCTGTTACCTTGCATCCCTACCCTGCAGTCTGATCCATCCATCCTCTCCCTTTCCTGTGTTCCTTACCCCATCTGCTGATCTCCCTGTGTATGACCTTGGCGTGGCTTACGTCTATGTTTCTGGAACATCCCCTGTCCATCTGCTGATCTGCTGTGTATGACCCTGGCCTGGCTATTGTTTATGACCCTGGTATTTCCCATTTGTTGTACTTATCTGTCTGTTGTTATTTGTGAGTCTATGTCTGTTGGTTGATTATTGCACTGTGTCATATTAGAGGTGATTGTACTTAGATTATTCACTTACTTTAATAAATCATTTATATTTTTACTTACATGTGTTTGGTGTTCCTCTGTAGCTAACCACGCAGTTCTGGTCACACCTGGTACATGACAGTTGTGCTATCACTCTAATTCCAGGACCTCCTCTGTTATTTAGAGAGCACTTAGTTGCTAGCAAAGTCCTCAAACTGCCCTGCCTGGTCGAGTAATGTACAACAACCAAGGTGGAGAGTCAGGGGAAGAAGCCCTGCTGGAAGAGAAATGAGCCCCTCAGAGGTTCCTGGTACTCCCTTGAAGAGGATGCAAGAAGATACCAACTGCCTGGTTGTGGAGCTCTGAAGAAAGTGCTGTCAGTGTTTGCTTATTGTTTTTACAATACACCATGGTTAATTTTCTTATTATGCACTGTGACAGCAGGAGTGTGAGGGGGAGTCTGTAAAATATGTTGCCTAAGGTATCTGAAGCCCTAATTCTCTCTCCCCACGAGCCTGGTGTAAAAAGAAAAACATCTGGAAAAGACAAAAAGTGACTGACACTCAATGTTATTTCATCCACTAAAGCCATGGATCCACCTGGGATAATGTAAGCACACTCCAGGTGCTGGGGATTTTCTTTCCTGCCAGGGGGTCACTAAATATGTTGTAGCCAAAGGTTTGCTACTATAGTTAATACAGTTAGAGCCGGTTCACACGGGGGCCACTTGTCAGGCGACCTAGCCGCCTGACAAGTCGCCTCCCATTCTGTACAATGGAACCGTTCTAATCGGAGCCACGCAAGTCGCTCCGACTTAGAAGAAAGGTTCCTGTACTACTTTGGGGGTGACTTGCATAGACTTCTATACAGAAGTCGTTTTGCAAGTCGCCGTGGCAGTCGAGTGCAGGTCGCCTCGGTGAGGCGACCTGCAAGTCGTGCCGCTTCTAGTGTGAACCGAGCCTTAATGTTATTTCAAATGAGTTTGGCTCCCTCTAGTGCTTGTTGGGCTCTGTTAGGATGTTTCCTTATTCCTGAGAAGGAATGTAACAAGGTATTGTGGGAGATTTAGTTTGGAGGAGGAAGTGACTCTGTTAGCTGGATCAGCCCTGAACTAAAATACAGACAATGCAAAGCGTGCAGCACTGCCTGCTGGGAGCAGTAAAAAAAAAACCAACGTGGCCTGTTTTCAGCCTCTCGGGGCACCATTCAACACCTGCCAGCAGGAGGTATGTGTGACCAGGAGTGAGAGACTGCGGCCTATACAGAGGAGAGCCGGATCGCCAGCCTATGAGAGATCTCAGAGTACAGCCTTGCCATCCTAGCAAGCGGACCGGCCTTTGCTTCAGAGCTTTGCTTTGTGGTGAGAGGGCACCTGCCCATCCCAGTAGAGAGTACAGTATTGCTGAGTGAGTTCTTTTTACAGACTGCTGGTGAAACTTGTAGTTCCACAGAGGGGAATCTACTTTTCCACAGGCATCATACAGCTGGACTATGAGGCCTTGTCTGTTCCCCTGTGCTGTAATGTCAGTACTGTTATTGCACTCACAAATAAAGAGGAATCTACAAGTGGTGATATTGCTTTAGTTAAGTCAGCTTCAGAATATCTGTTGCCCTAGAGTCATTTCTTTTCCTTTTGCCTTTGTGGATTACAAATACTGCAGTTTAAACATCAGGCTAGCTGAAGATATCTGGAGTGAAAGGACTTTTGCCATTTTCCTCTTTTCCTAAGCATTCCTGCTACACTCATCAGTTCGGGGCGGCACAGTGGTGTGGTGGGTAGCACTCTCACCTAGCAGTAAAAAGGGTCCCTGGTTCAAATCCCACCTACGACATTACCTGCCTGGAGTTTGCATGTTCTTACTGTGCTTGCATCCGGTTTCCTCCCACACTCCAAAGACATGCTGGTAGGTTAATTGGCTTCTGTCCAAAAATTGGCCCTAGTATATGAATGTGAGTTGGGGACCTTGGATTGTGGGCTCCTTGAGGATAGGGACCGATGTGAGTGTGTACTCAGGTTGAACTGGATGGACTGGTGTCTTTATTCAACCTTACAAACTATGTGACTATGTAACTCTAAATTACAACCTAGGGGGAGTTATTGAGTATATATTAGACCACATGTGTCAAACACAAGGCCCGCAGGCCGAATCCGGCCCTCCAGGCCATTTCATGTGGCCCTTGCACCTCTCCTGAAGCTGCAGGAGAGCTCTGGTCCTCCTCCAGACCCCTACTTTCTGCTTTCAAGCAATGCATCCAGCTTCTTCCCACTGCGGTGCACTGTGATGTTAGGGAGAGTAGGGGACTCAACTTCTGATGGTGGGGTGGCTCTTGACATCTAATGTAAGGGGAGGGGATGCGCTGGACATCTAACAACCTGCCCTTTTAAGAACATTCATAATGCTGATGCGGCCCACGATGAAATTGAGTTTGACACCCCTGTGTTAGACTTTACACTGTCTTTGACTGTAAAGAATATTATATTGCAATTTGGTCTCTGTGTTGAGGCCTCAGTGGGAAGGTATTTAATATATGTTTCAAAGATATTGAGTACCTATCCCTCTGTACACCTTTACACATATACTCCCAGAGGTGACTATAAGGTTAAAAGTTTTGCATATCTGAATTAAGTGATACCAATTGTCAATTATCATTTGTGTTTATTTACACTGTTCATTGTGTTCCATTATTTACTCTGGTAAACTTTCTGTGTGGTTCAGTGACATTGTGTGAGTTTCGCATTGCTAACATCATATTGCAGAATGGAACCCAAGGTGTCAGAGGTAAGAGAGCATCTGCAGAGTCGGGGTAGCCAGTGGGGTAAAGAGTCAATCAGCAGCCCTCACGGGGGTACCGCTACAATATTTTGTTACTTTTTCATCAAGTTAATAATACCAGCAATTTATTTATTTTTTAGTTGAATTATCCTGACAAGGTTATTCAGCCAAAAATAGCTGAATTACACATATTAATATATTTGTATATTACATAAAATAGAGTAACATCACACAAATGATATTCTTCTGTTTTCTGTGTCCTATTTTTTCTGTGGTAACTTCTTCAGATATACATGGACACCATTTGCAGATCGTAGAACGAGCTGAGGAATTTTCTTTGGCACTTTCTCTGGGTCTGGGCTCAGTTCAAATCTCTGTAATGTTAATGCGAGGGCGACTTTCATCTCATTCATGGCAAAGTTCTGTCCGATGCAGTTTCTGGAGAATACAGGACAATAGTTATTTAATGGAGAACAATTAATTTAATAGAGAACACACACACATATATATATATATATATAGTGATGGCCATTTTGTCATATTAGCCAATATTCTCAAGAATGCAGTCTGAGGGTACCCCTAGATAATAGTTATGACCAATTGACATCAACAGTTTCAAGCTTTAAAAGAAGCTGTGTTCATACAGTGCAGACAAATGATTGAATTTCAGTTAGGGTTCATTTACACTAGCGGCTGAAGGGAAAGGGGGTGGTAAAACCGTGTGATCAAGCTGCGTTTTCACAACTGCAGGACCACTCCCTTTTTAGCTAGTAAGGCAGTGGCCAGGGGTGTATGCATGCTGCGACAGCGGTGATTTGCTTTGCAACCACAGCAAGAATTAGTTAGCCATTTAGGGGGTTACACTATTCAATGAGGAGATGATACAACACCTTCTCACTGCCTATCAGTGCTCTCTGAAAAGCGATCTGAATGCAGAATGCTCTTCAGAGAGCAATGCAAGTGTAAATGAGGTCCTAAAGAGACAGTGGGGTTGATTTACTAAAGTCAAATCCACTCTGCACTACTTGGAAATGCAGTCGCTGTAGACCTGAGGGAAGATCTGAAATGAGGGGAAGCTCTGCTGATTTTATTATTCAATCATGTGCATGCTAAAATGCTGTTTTTTATTTTCCTTGCATGTCCCCCTCAGATCTACAGCAACTGCACTTCCAAGTGCACTTGCAGTGCACTTGTAGTGCAAAGTGGATTTGCCTTTAGTAAATAAACCCCAATGTTACCTTTCCCATGCAGGGCAAAGTGGAAGTGTCTTTGAAAAAGGCCCAACACCCAAGTAGCTTATATTCACTTTGCCTTTTCTCCCTCTCTTACCTCTGTCACTGCAAGAAAACCATGATGTCACACCCTCAGCCATGTGACAGTGCTTGAGCCCTACAACTGGCTGCTAGGCCTCGATCACTATCACCAGAGAACAGGTTACATGCTCCCCAATACCAAGAGGGAGACTGCGACATTGTCATCAGACAAAAAAGTAAGGAGGAAACCTCACTAACAGGGTCCTGGATAACCAGAATGCCTTTCATTGACCACCAGGGAGCTAAGAAAAATACCTGTACTTCTATGTATAGAGGAGCATGTGTCCTACTTCCCTTCCTTCCAAGTGACAATACTGGTAGTTGGTTATTGGCTGCTCATGGACTCTGCACTGTCACATGGGGGCATGGTGAGGATCCTCAATTTTTGGCCCCTTTCACACAGAGCGGACTCTGTTTTGATCAGCAGGGGATCTGTCACCTGATCACCTGCTGATCAGAGCAGAGCAGGCAGGTAACAGCTCCATGTCTGCTCATTTTACGCAGAGCAGACATGGACAGACCAAGCTCTGCTTTATGGACAACCTGGAATAAGGCCCCTTTTACGCAAAGGGTCTAATGAGGTCCATCTGCCAGTTTTTCAAGCAGACCTGATTAGATGGTCCTTTCACACCTATGGACCAGCAGGTGTAAAGGGACTTGTGTCCATTTACACCTGCCTACCTCCAATCCGATCTGGTCTGCTAAAAAAAAAAAAAAAAAGGAGGTTGATCAGCGCCTTCTTTCTAGGCAGATCAGATCAGAGGGCAGTTGGGTGTAAACGGACAGCGGAGTCCTTAGTGTAAGCCACAAGTTGTGACTTGGAACTTACACAGGGCTTCCTGTCTTTGCTACCAGCAGGTGAAAAGATCAGTGGGGGAGCAAAAAAAAAAAAGAAATATGGATGAGAAGGGTAGTAGTTAAGTTAACCTGTTGCAAAGCAAAGATTAACCTTAAATGAGAAGCAATGATAAATTAATTCAAAAGTAGATAAACAATGTGGTATTCCAAAAGCATATTCTGCGTATAATCTCATTGTTAACCAATGTGCATTAATCTACTAAGAGCAGGAGAAATATGCATTATTAAATTATTAGAACAAATGCTTGAGCAAGTCATTATCACCACAATACTGCCTATGGTAGGGAAATTCGGATTTCCAATATAAGTCACTGCATTTTGCATTGATTGACACCAAAAGATAATTATTCATTGATTTCATTCATTCCTAATAATATTGTAAATAATATTAACAGTTGTTATAGCTTAGGGGTCTATTTATAAATATTTTCACACTAGATATGCACAGCTTTCACTCATTCACAGATCGAACTGGTTTAAGGAAGATAGATTACGAGGACAACAGATCAAGATCCGAGGGAGGGGGGATAGGGGGTCTTTGTCTTATTAAATGAATGAGCGTTAAGTTCTATTTTGATTATGTGTATTATGTATATTAAAATTTACAATAAAAGATTAAATTACAAAAAAAAAAAGATTCACAGATCTTTCTAATTGAATTCAGTTGGGAAAATGTATAAATCCTCTTGGAAAGTTGTTTGAATCTTTGTGTTAAAACATTTATAAATAGATGCTTAATTGTGGGTGAAACTTGGAAATTAGCCATCAGTAATATGCTGATAAACTCATTGCTTCTTAATGTTTGCTTCAGATGTTGATATATAAAAAGACATGAAAAACTTGATCAACTTTTATGTAAAATTTCCCACGCTGTAAAATTAAGACATATACCTTGATCCAGCTGAGAAAGGAAGAAAGGCGTGCGAACTTCGACCAGAGGAATTCTCTGGTGAAAATCTCAAGGGATCAAAAACCTGAAAGCAGAACCACAATGTGTGTATCAATTTACCTTTAATCCATAAGACATAAAATACTAATGGAACAAAAAAACTAAGTTTATAACACTAGTTGGGAAAACTTTAAGAGGCCTATGCAGTATCACAGTTTTTATTACTGTCCTGAGGGGAAAGGAGGATTACCTTATTTTGTTATTTGTCCTGGTCACCATTGTCACCAAAACAGAAAATGATGGGAAATCAAAAATGTTACAGAACAAGGTGAGAGCACTTTTTCCATGTTCATGTGACAGCTGTTTAAAAGGGGATTTCCTCTCACTCTGTTTTGTGTCCATGACAGAAAGTGCAGGGTATGCTCTCCAATAGGACACAAACAACAAAAAGTAAACTAACAAAAGATATCCAAAACTAAAATAAATAGTTTGGGGTATACAGTACATACACTTAAAATGCTATTGTAATGTTTGCCTGTAAACTTCCATTTTTTTTTTGGGTTGGGTTGTCAAAACACAAGCCACATTCATATCATTTTAAAGTTATATATATATATATATATATATATATATATATATATATATATATATTCACTTGTAGAGGAGAACCGCACTCTGCTTACAATTTAGTGCCAGCAATCAGGTCTTCCCACCGACCTTGTATATAGAAAAAGAGTCCAAGAGGTTGCTGCACTTAAAAACTTTTTTTGCTTTATTTCACAATATCTTCAGGAGAGATTTACAAAGCAAGTATAATCCTTTCAAGCAAAATCACAGGCAAGAAACGCCTACACAGTTTCAGACATGAGTAGATTCAGATATGGATGGATGGATGGATTACGTTTAGGGCTAGTCAGCTTACGCCCTTCCTAAGATCCATTGAAGCACATCTGAGGGTTTCAATCCAATCATTCATTTAAATACAGGTTTAGTGAAGTACTTCACATATGGAATCAATATGGCTAATTAGTTCAAATCGCATACCATTTAACATCTATATATGCATATATTTATCTATAATTATTATATAATAATATAATTATTATATTATAGATAAATATATGCATATATAGATGGTAAATGGTATGCGATTTGAACTAATTAGCCATATTGATTCCATATGTGAAGTACTTCACTAAACCTGTATTTAAATGAATGATTGGATTGAAACCCTCAGATGTGCTTCAATGGATCTTAGGAAGGGCGTAAGCTGACTAGCCTGAGACGTAATCCATCCATCCATCCATATCTGAATCTACTCATGTCTGAAACTGTGTAGGCATTTCTTGCCTGTGATTTTGCTTGAAAGGATTATACTTGCTTTGTAAATCTCTCCTGAAGATATTGTGAAATAAAGCAAAGAAGTTTTTAAGTGCAGCAACCTCTTGGACTCTTTTTCTATATATACATATAAGTATATATATATATTTGTTTAAATAACAAACATGTTATACTTACCTACTCTGTGCAATAGTTTTCCACAAAGCAGCCCTGATCCCCCCGCCAGTGCTCCAGGCTCCTCCCCCTTCCGATTACCCCCCCAGCAAGCTGCTTAGTAAGGGGGGTACTTGTGCGTCCATTGACACAGACAGTGGGGCTATGCCCCACCCCCTGCTCCCTCAGCATAGGATTTGATTGACAGCAGCAGGAGCCAATGACTCCCTCTGCTATCCACCTGCGTTGTGAGGAGGGAGAGAGCCTCTGCTTTTATAGACAGCGCTGGATCAAGATTGGGCCAATCACCTTTGGATCTTACCTGCTATGAGGAGAGTTCTTATCCCATGAATTGACTATAGGTTGCATGGACCAACCAGTTTGGATGGCTGGGTTGGAGTTAGAATTCCTGACACCAGCACATCATTCTGGTTGCAGTGAGTTCAAATACAACTTGGATGGCCTAAGTTGAGTCCATACAAACTATTAGTAAGTCTGTTGGCTATTTTACATGGTCTGGACAAATCATTTTGCATTTACATGTAGCTCATCGTGTATATTATTAGAAGAAATAACTTACATCTTCCCACAAATAACATTTTGGACTTTATTACTGTGACCTAAGAAGATGAGTGGTGCAAGCAGACAGTTTCATGCTTGCAATATGGGAAAACATTTCTTCACTGCTAAGTTTTCTATTTGCCAGGTCTGAAGGATTATTTTGATGGCTTGTGAGGTGATAATTATCACACAAAATAATAAAATAAAATTGTGCTGTATATATATTATATATATATATATATATATATATATATATATATATATATATATATATATATATATATATATATATATATATATATATATATATATATATATATATATATATATATATATATGAAATCCCTATACTCAAGATTTCACAATAGTGCATTCAAGTGAAAATTCAAATGCAACAGTTGTGTATCAAGATGAAAAATGCAATATTAAAAATTAGACTGTCCCAAAACTTAGTGCACCACTAAAACTGTATGAATCCTAAATCAATACCATTATAAACATGCATTGCACTTAAATAAAAGACAAAAATGGAAGGCGCACACACCTAGTGAATTACCAATGATATTTAATAAATGATAAAATTCATAAAAGGTGGTTACTCCAGAAAAAGCAACTCTTATAAGCCATAAAACCACACAGTGTAGAATTATGTGCTATATACCATCACGGGGTATAAGCTGATGCGTTTCGGGGACGCACCCTCTTCCTCAGAGCTAGGCTACTGATGTCCCTGTTGCCCTTCACTTTAGAAAACCCCTTAGTGCTGGAAGTGACTGTCTTTTTTTCTTGCATGTAACATAATCCACCTTCAATTCATATTCCAATAGTGCAATTCAGTGTGACTTCCACCACCCTTTTGAGTATGTTTGTAGGCAGGTAGAGGTTACGGCTGCCCATTCACACAGCCCCAGTCAGGAAGCTAAGAATTGTGTTCCCCAGTTTTCTTTTTGGCTGGCTTTGCTGGGTCCAGCCCACTGGTTCCATGCATTATAAAAGGAACAGGGGGTCCACGCCTATGATGGAAAACAGGTAAAAGAAAATAAAAGAGAAAGGAAACAGCCAGAGTCGCATGGACCCTGGAAATGTGGGGAACAGAAAGTTGCTATGCAGTTATCGGAGCCTGGAGAATGGAGAATTGCTGAAATTGGTGTTAAACCCACTATGGGCTCATCTAATTATGGACTTAACCTGAGCAGGTATGTTGGGGCAGTAGCAAGCCTTAGTTATGGAATGATAATGTTAGGAACCTGTTTGCACTTATTTTCGGATTGTCAGAATTATGTTTATTCAGTAAAGCTTTGAAACTTTGCTTTGCCCTGTTTGAAATTATTAAAAGGGGTGTAATGCAAGTAACCGGCATACACATAGTCTACATCGTGGGTCAGATAAAGCACATTGGGGTATGAAAACAGCAGTACAAAAGTTCATACAGTGTGAAGATACAGTGGTTACCGAGGGAAAAGAAGGTTTCTCTAGCAGCCTGTTGTTAAGCATTTACATGTAGCAAGTGAGATAGCCTCTTGCAGTGAGAAAGATGTGGTTGACACTCCTTCAGCAGTGATCTGTCTCCCACAGCAGTGGGAGCAGATCTGCACTGCCGGGGCCCTTAGCCTGTACAAAGGTACTCAGGTAGCGTGACTCAAGTAAAGGTACCCTATGTATAAGGCAGTGACCCTGTTGCCCAACGAGGAGGGAAACATGGAGGAAGTATCACCTGCCTACCTATCCTTACACGTTCTCATTTTATTAGATGGACCTTTGGTTGAAAGAGTCTTATCAGTGCAGGTCCCCTTTAAAGCTGGAAACACAGCTAAAACTGCAGAAATGGGTCAAAGGAACTCCATACATAGACTTCAGGCAGATGATGGGCTCAACGGAAACAAAAAAAATGCATATTGCTCTCTGTAAATATGTGTATATATATCTATATCTATATATATATAGATATATACCTATATATATAGATATATACCTATATATATAGATATATATATATATATATATATATATATATATATATATATATATATATATATATATATATATATATATCTATATATATATATTCACTGTATATACACATACAGACATTTCTACTTTTCTCCAATTCTACCGCATAATGTAGGTCAGTTACCTGACCTAGGTCTGTAGCTCTCCCCCAAGTGTGTCTGTCTACCCCATATTGGTACTATATATTTATTAAAGTATGCTTTGAATGAGTAAGTATTTGTCACTTTGCACAGTAGAGTAGGGATTGGCCAGAGAGGGATCACTTTAATGCAGTTGGCCAGCTTGAACATATATTGCAATATATGCAAACAATGAATTCCTCTTTTTATGCAAAAGTTTGCTAGAAACACTGTACATGATGATGTATTTTAGAATATTCAGAGAAAAAATGAGAAAGAAAAGAGATGGTAAGAGGGAACATATCCTAGACTTGAAAAGTTTGAAACAGCTGATCAACGCACCACATTGTAAAGAAATGTATTTACTAAATAGGGTACACAGCCAGTCTGCGATATACTGAAACGTCTTCATGTATCTTTACGTATGTAATCAGCCTTTAGAAAGAGCACACCATGGCTGTACACAGCATACAATGTAAAAGTTGGTGTGTTTCATAAATTCACAACATGGTTTGTTCTAATATGATTTTGCACAGAGCTTTTGCTAAATTACTGTAGATGTCACTGGTTAAAATAAATAACAATAGAACAATTAATTACATGTCATTATGCACATCAATGTTTCAAAAACACCAACCTTACCTCTGGATCATCCCAGACACTGGGGCATCTGTTCATGATATATATATTCATAAAAATCAAAGTGTCTGCCAGATAAAAAAGAACAAAAACATGATACAATTGCCTGTAAATCTTAGATAAGCATGTGTTTGTGTTTCCAAGATTTTATGGGCCATGTTCACACAAAATACAACTTAGCTTATATTTAAAGTGACCCTGTCACAACAGGATCAAAGGTGAAATAACCCAAAACTATGCTTAGCTTTCAGATGACATGTGTGTTAACTGCTGTGTTGCTCATCCTTGGCTGTTGCAGGTATTCCATACTTCCGGGTGTAAATATGTGTTCCCTTGTCACCTGCAGTGGTTGCTCCTGCCATTTCATATGCCCTGTAGTTATGGGAGGAACAAGTACACACGCTCCCATGAGCATCAAAAAACTGCATTGGCTGGATATAGGCAACAAAGCAAAGTTTCAACACACAGGCCCCTGAAAAGGTAACAAATACAACAACAGATAGCAGCGCAGGTTTCAATGTAAATGATAGACCCCAATGCACATCATAAATATAATCCTTTGAGCAATGAGTAGCTCTTCGTGAGATGTATAAAGTCTGTTAGCAGGGCAGCCACTCCAATATGTAAAAGAAGAAAAAACAGCAAAGGCGCCTGTTAGTAAGATTGTATTGTTTAATGATAATGTTCCATTAAAACACTCACATGTAATAACTTGTTAGTCCGGCATGGGGAATTACAGTAGGAGCCATACGTAGTCTCAGCCCATACCATTGATTCTGCGTTCCAGCCCTCCATTCGACTGCCTGGCTGAGGTGCAAGCCTCGTTTTGGATCACGATCGTATCCCAGAAGTCTGCGCCGAACATACAAGCCGACAGCGCAGAGGAACAAGGCTCTTTTCCACCGGAAAGTGCAGAGACTACGTATGGCTCCTACTGTAATTCCCCGTGCCGGACTAACAAGTTATTACATGTGAGTGTTTTTAATGGAACTTTATCATTAAACAATACAATCTTACTAAGAGGCGCCTTTGCTGTTTTTTTCTTCTTTTACACCCTGAAAGGGTAAGTTTACGGCATCTTCTTTTACAGGCTGTGGTTATTTTACTTTAGGCCCTTTAGAAATAATTTCCAGCAGTCACAAATATGTATTACTATGTTATCAGAAGTAGAAAAATTGAAGCTGGTAATGAAAAAAAACTAAAAATCTCTGCCAAAAAAAAATTTGGGGCTAAACTTGAAAGTACTAGAGCATACTACCTCTGATAGTTAATATGAAATGAAAACTAAAGTGGAAATTAATTTACAAAGTGGTGCATTTCCTTTAGAATAGCCTATGCACAGTCAGCAGGCATTGTCTGGACACATTTAGGAAATAGTCATTGTAGCATGCTGTCACCATACTAGGAGCAGTTAGTTCCAATGATTTGACGGACATAGTATCAAATAACTAGCACAATTTGGTGTGTTCACTGGCATGATGACACTATAACTTTGTGACAACCACATTTGTGGAATGCGCCATCGGTAAAAAGCTTGCACATGTCCCCAGACCCTAATTTTGTGTTCAGAGAAATATGGCAAATTGTAATAGTATACTGCAAGGGCAATTTCAGAAAAGCATTCATTCAACGATAAAATAGGTTTTAAAGGCACAAAAATGTACAATCTAAAATGTGAAGCTTTTGTGATGACTGACCTTTAGGCAGGCTCCGTCCATCAGGGAAGGTGACAGGTGAGGTAAGCTGTCGGGACACACCTGGCACAGGTGGATACAGGCGCATGCTCTCCTTAATACACATAGTGGTATACGGCATCTTACCCATATCTTCCCTGATCACACACAAAAGTGAAATATATTAAAGTGATTATAAACTCATTTTTTTTAATAGCAAAACCGTCATACTTAATTGCTTTGTGGTCCTCCTCCTGTGCTTTCAGCGCCTCCTCTTCTCAGTGGAACCCCATAGTAAGCCGCTTTCTATGAGGGTTCCACCTGCGGACTTGCTTCTGAGTTGCACTCTTTCTGCGTCCATAAACACAGATAGCGTGGTTTGGCCCTGTCGCCTGCTCCCTTGCCAGAGGACTTGACATGTTTCAAATCTTTCCGACGGATTTGAGTCCGGTCGAAAAATCCGCTTGTCTGTATGCTAGTCCGACGGACAAAAAAAAAACGCTAGGGCAGCTATTGGCTACTGGCTATCAACTTCCTCATTTTAGTCCGGTCTTACGTCATCACGTACGAATCCGTCGAACTTTGGTGAGATCGTGTGTAGCCAAGTCCGTTCGTTCGAAAGTCCGTCAGAAGTCCGTCAAAAGTCCGTCAAAAGTCCGTCGAAAGTCTGTTGGAAAGACCGTCGGACCTTTGATGCCGAAAAGACCACCCGTGTGTACACGGCATTACTGTCTGTAAGTGCCTCTGCTGCCTAAAGTGGTTCTAAAGGCTTAAGGTTTTTTACCTTAATGCATTCTCCTCATTGAGGTAAAATACCTTCAATATGCAGCTCCCCCACATCCCTGAGCCCAATCTCAATTCAGCAATGTGCACGTGAGCAGAGGCTCTTTCTGCTTTCTCCCTCCTCATTTGCTCAGACCCAGCAGTGGGAGCAAAACTATTGTAGAAGCAGCATTTTTTAAGACCAGTGTGCATGGACCCTAAAACTGATGTGAACGTTGTGCATGATCTGTTGGAAGTTGTAAGTCTCCCATCACAAAGGCACATTTTCAAGTCTCATTCTCTCTGCTGCATTCCCTGTAGTGAATGAACAGAGAATCCAACAGCAAAGTAGCTCTGGAAAGTTCTTTTCAACAGAGAGATATTAGAAAACTGGAAGGCAATTGGTATTTTAATCTTTCAGCATCCACACAGCACTGCTATTTAAAGGCCTTCCATAGTCACAGCATACACTTTCATTTTACAACTTCAGCATAGTAATAACAATAGAAACAATAATTATTTTTGGCAATCCAATATAAGCTTACTTAAAAATCTCTTTAGTGTAGTGCATGCTGCCTGTCTACTGCCTGTCTCTTTCCACAACTTCTTCAATTCCCTGTATGCTTTGCAGCTTCTTCTCTGCTGTTTACTTTCAATTTCTAAGGACTACATATCCCATGGTACCTGGCTGCCTGGAAGTAGTGACTTCTGACCTGTCCTCACACCACCTCTGTGGTTCAGAAAGCAGCATCTTTGAAATGTGCGACTCAGCAATGCCTACTCACAGGATCTAGTGAATATGTGTTACAGAATTTAAGGAAGTATGTGTATGGGATCTTCACAATGCAAGTTTACAAACTTCAAGATTGTTTAGATCAGTCTTTTTCAATCAGGGTGCCTTGAGGTTACTTCAGGGGTGCCTTGGCAAAATGCCTGAAAATTGCCCAAAAATGTATACAAGCCAGCAGATGGATCAAGCGTGCCTTTTAGTTACACAAATCCCCAGGTTTTTAATGTACACCATTTCAACCTTCCAGACGCCACCAGTGATGTCATTAGTGTTGATAAGAAGGGTGTTGAGCGCCTGCACAGCATCCTTGTTTGACCCTACCCCTCTCTGTCAACACTGGGGTCACATTAGCTGAGTGATGGAGAGAAACTGAGGGAGAAGAGAAACATTGGAAAACTAGTCAGTAGCAAAACTGTATTTACTTTGGAAGAATAAATCCCAACATTTAGTGTCCTTCCCGTGTCGATGCTGTTGCATTATTTAAAACTATTAGAATATTTTTTTTTACATTTTAGAATGGTGTGATTTGAGACTGTCCATAACTTTAAAGGCTGCATTGACTGATAAAAATGTTGAGAAACACTGATTTAGATCAATACGAGTAAGCTACAAATAATTAAAAGACAACGTGGAAATTAATATAGGATTTTCAATTTTGACCCTATACACCTCAAGTTTTTATTGGCCTTAGCTATAAATAGTGCACAGAAAGCTTTTTAGTAAGTCATCATAATAAGGGTATATCCCAGACATTGAGATAAAATCTTCTCACCATTCTAAAGTGTTCCGACCTCCCAGAAGCTCTGTGATCTCCTCCCGACATTTGTTTTGGTGTTCAGGGTATATAGCCATACAGTATAATGTCCAGGAGACCCCGCTGGCTGTTGTGTCATGTCCCTCAAACATAAATGTGTCCACCTCTGCACGTAAGTCCTCATCTGACAGACCCTGACCATTTTCATCCTGATGGTTTAAAAAAAGAATATATTGGCAAACCTTCCAACATATTATAATAAAATCAGAGCACATCAAAAGCCTTTCCCTAGATCATACAGGATCCACCCTGAAGTGATCAGATAGTCCCATATTTGGGTGGGACTGGGTGAGCAAAGGCATCTATTTCTGCCCCTCAAAGGTTGACTTTAAAGTGGATGTACAGTGGAGATGGAAAGTATTCAGACCCCCTTAACTTTTTCACTCTTTGTTATATTGCAGCCATTTGCTAAAATCATTTAAGTTAATTTTTTCCTCATTAATGTACACAGAGCACCCCATATTTACAGAAAAACAGAATTGTTGACATTTTTGCAGATTTATTAAAAAAGAAAAACTGAAATATCACATGGTCATAAGTATTCAGACCCTTTGCTGTGACACGCATATATTTAACTCAGGTGCTGTCCATTTCTTCTGATCATCCTTAAGATGGTTCTACACATTCATTTGAGTCCAGCTGGGTTTGATTATACTGATTGGACTTGATTAGGAAAGCCACACACCTGTCTATATAAGACCTTACAGCTCACAGTGCATGTCAGAGCAAATGAGAATCATGAGGTCAAAGGAACTGGCTGAAGAGCTCAGAGACAGAATTGTGGCAAGGCCCAGATCTGGCCAAGGTTACAAAAAAATTTCTGCTGCACTTAAGGTTCCTAAGAGCACAGTGGCCTCCATAATCCTTAAATGGAAGATGTTTGGGACGACCAGGACCCTTCCTAGAGCTGACCGTCCGGCCAAACTGAGCTATCGGGGGAGAAGAGCCTTGGTGAGAGAGGTAAAGAAGAACCCAAAGATCACTGTGGCTGAGCTCCAGAGATGCAGTCGGGAGATGGGAGAAAGTTGTAGAAAGTCAACCATCACTGCAGCCCTCCAGTTGGGGCTTTATGGCAGAGTGGCCCGACGGAAGCCTCTCCTCAGTGCAAGACACATGAAAGCCTGCATGGAGTTTGCTAAAAAACACCTGAAGGACTCCAAGATGGTGAGAAATAAGATTCTCTGGTCTGATGAGACCAAGATAGAACTTTTTGGCCTTAATTCTAAGCGGTATGTGTGTGGAGAAAACCAGGCACTGCTCATCACCTGTCCAATACAGTCCCAACAGTGAAGCATGATGGTGGCAGCATCATGCTGTGGGGGTGTTTTTCAGCTGCAGGGACAGGACGACAATTGGTTGCAATCGAGGGAAAGATGAATGCGGCCAAGTACAGGCATATCCTGGACGAAAACCTTCTCCAGAGTGCTCAGGACCTCAGACTGGGCCGAAGCTTTACCTTCTAACAAGACAATGACCCTAAGCACACAGCTAAAATAATGAAGGAGTGGCTTCACAACAACTCCGTGACTGTTCTTGAATGGCCCAGCCAGAGCCCTGACTTAAACCCAATTGAGCATCTCTGGAGAGACCTAAAAATGGTTGCCCACCAACGTTTACCATCCAACCTGACAGCACGGTAGAGGATCTGCAAGGAGGCATGGCAGAGGATCCCCAAATCTAGGTGTGAAAAACTTGTTGCATCTCTCCCAAAAAAACTCATGGCTGTATTAGATCAAAAGGGTGCTTCTGCTAAATACTGAGCAAAGGGTCTGAAAACTTAGGACCATGTGATATTTCAGTTTTTCTTTTTTAATAAATCTGCAAAAATGTCAACAATTCTGTGTTTTTCTGTCAATATGGGGTGCTGTGTGTACATTAATGAGGAAAAAATGAACTTAATGATTTTAGCAAATGGCTGCAATTTTACAAAGAGTGAAAAATTTAAGGGTCGTCTGAATACTTTCCGTCCCCACTGTAAACCCTCACATATACCCAGTGAACTGAACAGCCTCAGATGATACACAGAGATGAAACAAATCTCCCTACATAGGTTTTACATGTATATCTGCTGTCTTCATATTTATATACTGATTAGAAAGTGCACATCGTGTTAGGAGATTTTCTCTTCCTGGTTAACACTGCAGTGAAGTCTAGGCATACAGCCAAGACAGCTGATTGGAGGAAAGGCACACACCCCCTCTCCTCATAGGTAGAGACTTTCAGCTCTGATCGTTGAATCGTTAAGGGCTTTGCAACTCTATTTATAGTATCCACCCCAACACAAATGCTGGGTGCTTTTATCATATGTGACTTGTCAAGAGTTATCAGGCTGATAACAGGAGAATGGGGCAGGGGACAGCTACCACACATAGTGCTTTGAAGAGAGATAACAAAACACTGCAGATATATGTGCCCAGCTAAAATTTCATGAATCGGGTTTACATCCACTTTAAGGCCTCCTTCACACAGCTGTGAAAAAACACAGTTACAGACATTATTTTTAATGGATCTGAACGCAGATGCATTGTTTTCAATGGAGATATTCACATAGGTGCCTAAACATGCACAGCATTCAGATCTGTAGCCAAAAATCTGCATCTAAAGACATGCGTATACACATATACCATTTAGAAAAAGAACATGACAATTTTACGCATACAAAAATGGATCTATTTACTGATCATTCATGCACAAACTTTTGTTCCTTGCCTATTGATCAGTAAAAATGTTACAGCTGTGTTACGGCCATGTGAATGTAGCCTTAGGCCTCTACACATAGCCTAAAACCCGCCACTTATACTGGCATTCTGCACTTTTTTTTTTGCCTGTAAAAACACCTCTATGTTAGCCTATGTGGCCATACACATATAAGCATTTACTGACGTATTTGAAGAGGAGTGTTTACATCCAGAAAAAAAAAAAGCACCAACGGCACGTTCTGAGAGGAGTGGTTAAGCAATAAAAACATACGTCTAAACGCGCGTATGCACATAAATATATTCAATCCATATCCAATTACATCCAATTGAATACATTTATGCTCAAACGCCATACACACATAGACCCGCATACATATTTTAACAAAGGCGTTTTTTCTGCCAAATTCTGAAAGAAAAAAAAATACTGCTTAGGCCTCATTCACATGGCCATAGAAAAAAAAAATGAATTTACAACCATTTTTAATTTACAGATCTGAATGCAGCTGCATTGTTTTTGCAATGCATTGACATTCAAACAGGTGTGTAAACATGCACTGCATTCAGGTCCATAACACAGAATCCATGCATATGAATGTATGCCATAAAAAAACCCAACAGGACAGTTTTTACGTGTTCTATTTACTGATCATCATGGTGGATCTTTTGTTCCTGTTTGGTCTCTTTTTATCTGCGGTGTGAGAGGGGCCTTAGTTTCATAAGCCTGTGTGCACGAGGCCTTAATTTTGAATTCAGAAGAAATTCTTACTGTAAAATTTGCATAAAATAACGAGGAAAGCTCTGTCAGGTCTTTATTACTATCCGTGTCACTGTTGGGGAGATTTGCCCTCACTTCCTTTATTAGTGACAATGGTGGCACTAAGACATGACAGAAGTGGGGGTAAATATTCAAGGGGAGTACACAAAGCAATAAAAAGATGATAGACAGTCTAGCCTTCTTCATTGTACTAAAAAGTGGTGTTTTTTAAATTTTTTTTTGCTGTTGCTTCAGCTTGACAGGGCAACCAATTCCCCCTATGAAATTTTTCCCTCACTGTCCTTAAATGCCAGTAGCTAGAAAGTAACATCTCAATGGTCTGGCTAGCAAGGAATCAACTCTCTAGGAAAAGGTACAGTAAGTGGTCTGTCACTGGCAGGTTGTCTTACAACATTAGCCTTAGGGAGAGTTCTTCTTCCTTCCATTACCAATTGGAGCAGGATACGCTTGTGAGAAGGATCTGTGTACTGTGTGGGCTGCTGAACTGTGGTGACCTTTTCTTTGGATCCCTGGAGCAGGCAGGGGCTCTAAACCCTGTTATGGGGCAAGGTTTATGCTGGCGGTGAGCCAAAGTTTTGTTTTATATCTGAGATGACTGGTTGTTTGGGTTTACATGCTGAAAGGAAGCTGTTTTCTTTTACGTTTTGAAACGTAAAGACTGTTTGCTTTTACCAACAGGGCTGGTTGGTGATCAAAGCTCCCTAAACATGACAATATATACCCATGGGTGTTAAAATGTTTCTTTCATGAACCTTGAAATGATGTAATCTAAAGTATGTCATTTATGTTGCATGGCCGTTTCATATTAGATTTGGTACCTTGGCATACAGAAGAATATCAAGAAAGTCCAGGTGTCTCTTCTGCTTGACCTTCTCCAGCTCAGTGTCCTGTTTAAGAGATTCTTTCCTCTGCTTGATCACATTATCTGTAATGCAAACGTATTACTTTTTTCAACCAATATAAAATCATGATGTCATATTGTATTTGTTGTTACTGTCAATTGACAAAATTCTTTAATTGGAATATATTAAACCCTTAGGAAAAAACAAAACGTTAATTCAGAGGGAATTGTTAGTGTAGAAATTTAAGTGGAGCTACAATTTATTAACACAAGTTAGTTAATTAACTCCATTAAGTCCATGCCTGTATTTGGGTAAAATTTTTCTATATTCCTAAGCTTCAGGCCTTGGAGCCCACACCTTTTACTTTTACAAGCAGTGGCGGCTTCTATGTTTCTGCCCTCAAAAGTTCAACTCAAAAGGAATTCTTATGCCGCGTACACACGAGCGGACTTTACGGCGGACTTTGCCCGGCGGACTGGATTTCGTCGGACAATTCGATGTGTGTGGGCTCCAGCGGACTTTGTTTTCTCAAAAGTTGGACGGAATTAGATTTGAAACTTGTTTAAAATTTATCCGTTGAAATCGAGTCCGGTCGAAAAGTCCGCCGTCTGTATGCTAGTTCGACGGACAAAAAGCCACGCTAGGGCAGCTATTGGCTACTGGCTATGAACTTCCTTGTTTTAGTCCGGTTGTACGTCATCACGTACGAATTCGACGGACTTTGGTGGATTGTGTGTAGGCAAGTCCGTTCGTTCACAAAGTCCGTCGGAAAGTACGTCGAAAAGTCCGCCGGGCAAAGTCCGCCGTAAAGTCCGCTCGTGTGTACGCGGCATAAGTATTAAAAGATTGAGTAAAGTTATACCTAACAAAATTGGAACACATCTTTTATCTAAAGTGTACATATAACCATTTTTTAAATATTGGATTGCGAATGGAAAGGTTAAAAACCTCTTCCAGGCTTTTTTTTATTTGTACCTCTTGTGAAATTTCTCTTTACTTCCTGTTCCAGAGATGCAACAGAAAGTTAGAGGGACTACCTCTCTTAGACAGTTGTCCTCAAAACAGGTGTTCTCAATGGGCCTTGTTTGAAGGACAATTCAAACATTTTGGATTTCCTTTCACTGGTCACAAGGACAAACAGAGGAGTGACTCTTCCTATTGGGGGACATAAACAGCAATAAAAACTTGACAGAAGGCCTCATTCTTCCCTACTGTATGCAAAAAATAAAAATAAAAAGGTTTTGCCTAAAGTTACACTTTAAAGGATAAGTTCACATTTTTAGAAAAAAATTAATAAATGCACATCTTTTTGCAGGTAAAAAATGTGCATTTATTATTTTTTTTATTAGCTGCCTGTAAAGCATTGCACCTGCGATCATCAAGTCACGGGTGCAATCTCAGGCTCCTACAGACTGTTGATGTATCTGTCTGCCTGCACCTCATAGGGGCAGGCATGTACTGAATGACAGCAAGGTTCAATGAACTACATAGAACACTCATCAGCGCCTGTTAATTCATTGAGAACTACAACCTGTCATCCACAATGGCTGAGCGTAGTTGTAGCCCTTCCCTAATTCACAGAACTCTGTGAATGAAGTGGTTGGGTGGAGCCTTGCATGGCCGCATTTTTTTAAAATATGTGACAGGGAGTGTGGGGAGAAGATCCCCAGCCCACTGTCACAACAGGGGAGCGGAAGGGAGGACTGCTAGTTTAGTAAAATGTCACATGTTACACCCTAAATATGTGAACTTATCCTTGAAGGCACCATTTTATATGAATTAAAAATGCATAACCTAGCTACCAACATTTAAAGCAGAACTCTAGGGTTAGAAATATTTTAATCCTGTTTTTGCCTTTGAGATTTCTCCTCATTTCCTATTCCTGTGACACCAAGGCAAGAAATTGGAGAAACAGGTGTCACCAAATGAGGAATTCAGTAAACACTTAACATAGGTCCTAACTGTTCCCTATTTTGCTATCTTTCTCCATTGGAGAGATTTTCCATCACTTCCTGCCCTTGTGAAATTCTGTCACCATAAGTGACAGTGAGGGGAAGTCTACTCAAGGGGATGCAGATAATAAAAACTTGTGGGAGGTCCTAACCTTTCTCCAATCTGTTGTAAACTAAAATAGATGCTTTGGCTGGAGTTAGGCTTCACAAATGATTTTCTGGGATTGATTTGTTGCTGGGCTGTGTCCCTAAATCTATCGCTCTCAAAACTGACCAAGAAACACTATGTAAAGTTGGAAATAGAAAGGCAACACCTTTACTTACTATTTCTCTGAAGGTATGCTGTGGTATATGGCACTAAGCTGTCAGTAGTAGATCCTGTATGTTGTGAGGTGAGGCCTCTATAGATCAGCCTCGTTTTTCTAACTTATCCCACAGATGCTCAATTAAATTGAGATCTGGAGAATTTGGAGACCCAGTCAATACCTCATACTTGTTCTCATGTTCCTCAAACCATTTTTGAACCAGTTTAGCAGTGTGGCAGGGCACATTATCCTGCTAAAAGAGACCACTGCCATCAGGGAACACCGTTTCCATGAAGGGGTGTACTTGATCAGAAACAATGTTTAGGTAGGTTGTATGTGTCAACGTAACATCCACATGAATGGCAGGACCCAAGGTTTCCTTAAACCATTCTTGACTTCATCAAACCAGGCCACCTTTTACCAGTTCTGATGCTCAAGGTCCCATTGTAGGTGCTTTTGCCTGTGGACACGGGTCAACATGGACTGGTCTGCTGCTACGCAGCCAAATACTCATCAAACTGCGATGCACTTTGTTCTGACACTTTTCTATCCGAACCAGCATTAACATTTTGAGCTACAGTAGCTCTTCAATTGGATCAAAATACACAGGCAAGCCTTCACTCCCTATGTGCATTAGTGAGCCTTGGCCGCACTTGCTCGCAGGGCTCTTGAAGAGGGCTTTGCCCCCCAGATTTCAGTGGCACCCTCCCTAGACCAATGACATTGGTAACAGGAAGTAGAGGGGGCTGGAAGGGAGCGTGCAGCTTCGGCAGTGCCAAGGCAGCATGGCTACACAGTGCCCTGCCTTTATCCACTGCACCATATCAAATTTTTCCATGGTGCAGAGCAGTGGAACAGGATCCATGGCATCATTTGTTGCTGTTTGTGAAGAGGGGACTCTGTTGTGATGAGTGATTGGGTAATGGGGGGTACCCTGTTGCAATGAGGGGCCTCTGTTTTGATGGGGGGGGGGCTCTGTTGTGCTGGGGGACAGACTCTGTTGTGATGGGATCATGCTCTGTTATGATGGGTGAAATGCCATTGGGAAGGGAGGGATTCTAATAGGATTGGGGGTGACTTTGATTTGAAGGAGGCAATGTCAAGGGGGTACTGTGATGTAAAAAGTCTGACTATAAAGTGATGGGTGGAATCTGATGTGAAGGGGGAACTCCCCCATGTGGTGCCAAGGAGTGGGTGACATCATTATCCAGTGTAGATGGTAGTGTCCCTCAGCTCAATAAATACAGAGCAGGACTAGGTTGTCTTGAGATTTTGCATACTTTTAAAGGATGCCATGACTAAGAAAAATTGAGAAACGCTGACCTAAAACATGTGCTTTTCATTGCAGCAACATGCAGATGAAGGGAACTAAGAGAAGAGATGATAGAATGATAGTATGTTGACATTATGCCCCCCCCCCCAACTTTTTTATATCTGCATCCCCAAATCAGACAGACTATTTCCTGTCTTTCCTGGTTTTCCTTTCTTGGACCACTTTTGGTTGCTCTTGATCATTGTATACCAAGAACATCCCACAAGAGCTGCAGTTTTGGAGATGCAGTCTTCTGGCCATTACAGTTTGTCAAAGTCGCTCAGATGCTAATGCTTGCCCATTTTTTCTGCTTTCAACACATCAATTTCAGGGACAACATATTTACTTTTCTGCTTAATACATCCCACTCACTTTCAGATGCCATTGTAGTGAGATAATCAGCCCTCATATTTTTTTGACAGGTGTCCTGTAGCATTCATAGGGTTTGACACTTACTTGTATGTTCATGAGCTGTTCTTAGTGCCCTTCGGAAGCGGTAGCCATGGGGGCTCAGATTGAAGATAAGATCACTATGGTATGGGAAAAAGCGGAATCGATAATTTACCAGAGAAGAGAGCTCATAGACAGCCTTGATGTATTCACTCTCACTGTAAGGGGACAAAATGTGAGACCAGTTTATACCATGCAGTAACCTCTTTCAGCCACCAGGTATCCTGATAGCAATAAACCAAAAAATGTCAAAATATTTTAGTACCACTCAGAAGGTACTGACCTGTCATTCTGGCAGTTACTTTGGTAACTGAAGGCACATTTCATGATGGTGTCCAATGTCATGAGGCTCACATGATGAAACAACTCTATAGACTTCTTCTCTGAGACCAGATGTTCCCATTTGTCCTAGCAAAGTTCAAAACAAAGGATTCTATTAATTGAATCATTTATTAAAGACTAAATCCAGCTACTTTTGTTTGCTATGGATACAAAAAAGCTAAAAACTTCGGTCTGGTTTTTATGACTGCCTGAGACTACACTGGTGAGATTTACTCTTACTTCCTGTCCCTGTTGTCAATGGAACTGAGGGTACAGACAGCACTAAAAATATTTTCTGTTTTATTCCTTCTCCTCTACTATTTTTTGGTCTGTTCTGACAGCAAGTGAATGGAAATCTTTCCAGTAGGGACAAAGCAATAAAACCCAGACAGAGGATCTAACAAAAAAATTAAATAAAAAAGTTACGCATTTGTTTTTTTGACCTTTCACTGACAGAGCTGTTTTTGTGTTTTCCGCACACGTTTAAAAAATCATTTTAGGTCTGAAGATTATGTAAACCACCAAACATTATATATTTTCTGAAAGGATACATACACCCTAGGGAATAGAAAGTAGTGGTAGTAAAAAATACACTAAAGTTAACTTTAGGGCACACACATGCAATTAGTTATCCATTTTTTTGGTAAAACCTAAAAGATGAAATTGCAAACAGATACCCAGCATATCAAACTGTGTTCACCCGTGAAATGGCAACAAACTTCAGTAACCTACATTATATTACAGCACTGATTTCTCCTTACCAGCATCACATTCGCGCAGTCTGACATCAGTCTCACATATGGCTTCAAAACATCATAATGGAAACCCGGGGTCAACAGCTTGCGGTGCTGGAACCACTTTGCACCAGATAATATCAATAACCCTTTCCCTGCATAACAAAAACACAGTAGAAAAATCTGAGAAAATGAGGCATACCAACTAGAGTTACATGTACATGGTCAGAGAACATCAAACTGAAATTTCGGATTCCGTTCAGTTGAATAATCCACTAGATTCTTGGATGTCTAAGAATTCCCGTATCAAAATTTCCTTGATGCATTATTTGCAGGGCCAGATTTACCTTTAGGCACAGAGGCAAAGGAGAGACATTTTCTTGTACAGCTTTTTGCTGCACATTTATTTCCCTTGATAAGCAAAAATAAATACATTCCTCTCATAATGGCTTATTAAGACATTGCCACAATATTGTAAGAGAGGTTGGGACTGGCAAAACAAGATATCATTTTTTTTGTGATTCGTGTGGAAAAGAGATGGTCCTGCTAGCACTTAGGGCATCAGGGCTTGTAACCCAAAGACTCTTGTACTGGAAACTTGGCCTGTTATAATTCTAAAGCTGCCCATACTCTATACATATTTCAGAAAGTTCCTGATGAACCAGACAAAATTTGCTCCATGGGTGGAGCCATCCACCTATCCGACATACTTCCATTGAAACGTTGAAGGAGATGAACATTTTTGTGCCAAACAGCTGCTGTTTTAGTATATTGAGAGCCGTAGCAGGAGATTCATCCATCCACACTAAATAGCTTGGCTGGGGTAATATATTAGATTATATTTAGTCAGCCCGTCTCCCTTTCTGCCAGTCTCATACTGGATTGTCACATGCAACATATATTTCCAACAAAAAGAATGAGTACTTCACAAGTGAGTGGAGCTAGGAATTCAAGCGCAAATATATTGGTGCAAAGATATATAAGTGGTTGATTTTGGGAGATAAAAGAATTTGAGGTGATAGTGGTATTTATTTGAAATATCAAATTTAGTTATGAGGACTTTAGAAGTCAAAAAGCTGTAAAAAATAATGTACAGAAGGTTAAGTGATAGGAAGAGCAAATGATAAACGTAGGTATGCAGATCCTAATCAAATGTTAATTGATGGCAATAATTTTTTTACATACCAATCCATGAGGTGAGGAAGTAATAGGCAAAGTTATCTTTGGGATCTGTAAGAAATAAAAGCATGATAGTTCTGTTTACAGGTCATACAGAGCACTGACATTTTTTAGACACCCCATTTGGGGTACAAGATGGCAAAACCTAAAATAGAGCAAACAGAACTGAAGATGTATATTTGTATTCCTTTCCAGGTCTATCATAGAAATTACTTATAACTCTTTTTATAAATAGAATCATTATCTTTATTTTAGAATGTCAAGCTACATTGATTCAGGGATTTATTCAGGGAAGTCTATCCCACACCCACATAACAACTGTCCCCGAGCCACCCTGATCAAATTATTCTCTGCAGCTATTAACTTTTGTACCACCACCCCCTCCCTTTAGAATGTAAGCTCTACGAGCAGGGCCCTCCTGTACCTTTTGTATTGAACTGTACTGTAATTGTGTTGTCTCCCCTATACATTGTAAAGCTCTGCGTAAACTGTTGGCACTATATAAATTGCGTATAATACAAATAATAATAATAATACTGATCATATTGCATGAGTAGGAAACATTACATCACAATTTGAAAAATAACAAGCTTTTTGTTTTGTTTTCTGTCCAACTGTAGGGTAGGCAACAGACCAAAGAAAACACCAACAAGCCCAACTTTAAACCAGCTGGGGGACAGCAAGCAGCTTAAATAGTTGCCTGAAGAACCTTATGCCAAAGTTGAGATTGGATGAGGCCCGAAGAGCCACCTAGTAAAACTTATAGAATGAGTGACCAGAAGACCAGATTACAGGCTTCCAAATCTGAGAAACAGATGATTTGACCCTTGATAGTACTCAGAGCCAATCACTGATCCAGGCCTAATTGCAAAAAGGCCCAAGATTCATCCAACAGAGTATTTTCTGAGATTAAAGTTTTTTCCTCACACCAAAAAAGTAAGCTTTCAGTGTGCGAAGGTATACCTTGCGGGCATTACTGAGACAGAGAAGTTCCTGTCCATTGAGACTTGGACTTCAACAGCAAAGCTGTCAAAGCCAACTGCCATGAAGCAGGATGATAAACTGGTCCTTGACCTGGTCAATCTGGAAGAGCCTACGGAGCTTCTGCCAAGAGGCTTATCAGGTCAGAGCACCATATCCACCTGCCACTCCGGAGAGATAAGTATCACCAAAATGCCCTATCTTGATCCTTTGACTAAGACCAAGCAGAAGATTTAGGGAAGGAAAGGCATAGATCAGGTTGTACTTATCCACACAGCCACCACAGTATTCTGCCAGAGGATCTCTGCATCTGAAAACAAACATGTCCAGTTTGTTGTTGAATCTGGAGGCCAAAAGGTCCAATTTCATCATCCCCTACCTGAGGCAGAATTTCTCGAACACATTTCCCCTGATCCTAGTGCTTCCAAGAGAATGCACTTTCCTTGTGGAACAAAACCTCTGGCTTAAGCTGTGTCCAGGATTAGGCCTAAATACTCCAAGAGATGAATCAGCTTCTGTGTAGACTTCCGGAGTTTCAGGATCCAACCAAACCTTGAATTGTCCACACCACTTTGTTGGTCAGGATCTGTGCTGATTGTTCCCTCAACGGAATACTGTCCATATATCCCACGGCAGAGATGCCCTTATAGTGTATCAAGGCAAGCACAAAGGCTTGAACCTTTGGTGAAAACACAGGGAGCTAATGACAAACTGAAAGGTAGGCACATGATCTGGAAATGCTAAAGACCTACATCAAAGTGAAGAGATCGCTAATGTGCTGGAAAAATAGACACATGCAAATGCACATCCCTGATGTCTACAGAGGTAGAAAGTATCCATGATAAAGGGAGGTTACGACAGACCCGTTGGATTCTATACAGAACCTTTTCGATAAAATTAAGACAATCAGTACCTTGAAATCCAAGATGGGGCTGATGTCCCACTTTGGTCTTTAATCTGGAACTGTGCAATGGTTGTATTAAAAAACCTTGACTCCTTTCTGATACAGGAATTGGGATGATAACCCCTTGTTCTTGAAGACCCACAAGGGCCAGAAGGAGGTCTGCTAATCTTCATGAGAAGTCAGCAATGGCAGCCTTAATGATTCTCTCTAAAGGAAACCTGTAGTTACAGAGTTAACTAAACTGTCATTGTTGACCTCTCCTAAATGCCCAACATTCTGAGCTTATGCCTTCAACACTTACTGCCAAGACACAATTATACAAATGGAGAGTTCCAACTTCACTTGCTGCATACTCGCTCTGGAGAAGCAACTCATAATGTCATTAGCAATAGCATTTTCAAGAACATTTCAATCAGACAAAGCTCAGCTGACAAAGTATCCCACATTACTCTATTCAGATCTGTAACAGAATATGGTATCATTTTAGCATTTGAAATTCTTTAACAAAACAAAAACCTTCTTACCTTGTCTTGACAAAATGGTCCTTGCATAGTCTGGATGATAGATAGTGAGAGAAGCCAAGTATCTTCCAAGCCACATAGGAAATGCATATTCAAATTGTCTCCCATAACTAGTCAAAGTGTCCAGATCAGTGCCATCTTGTTTTAACTGTAAAAAAAACAAATAAATTATGACAATGGAGAAAATAAAGCATGACATCTTTCTGATTTCTGTCAAAGGAATATTTTCTTTGAATACAAGTAGGTGAAAGGCCCATAGACAAAAGATTACAACTGAATCAAACAGGCATTCGTAAGGATGAACCTATGCCCAGTCAAAGTCCAGATCTAAATCCAATTGAGAATCTGTGGCAAGATTTGAAAATTGTTGTTCACAGACACTATCAATCCAATCTGACAGAGCTTGAGCTATTTTGCAAAGAATGGGAAAAAAATGTTACTTTTCAGATGTGCAAAGCTGGTAGAGACATACCCAAAAAGACTTGCAGCTGTAATTGCAGTGAAAGGTGGTTCTACAAAGTATTAACTCAGGGGGGCTGAATACAAATGCACTCCACCCTTTTCACATATTTATTTGTAAAAAATATTGAAAACTATTTATCATTTCCCCTCCACTTCACAATTAAGTACCACTTTGTGTTGGTCTATCACATAAAATCCCAATAAAATAAATTTACCTTTTTGGTTGTAACATGACAAAATGTGAAAAATGTCAAGAGGTATGAATACTTTTTCAAGGCACTGCATCTTTATTAATAACTATATATATATGTGCACAATTCCACCAAGACTCTTATCCGGGCCCTTTGCTGATCATACGCGTTTCGTATCTATACATTGTATGCATGTATTAATTTTTCTTACATAAAGCTTGTATTATTTCCATACCGGTGTGCATATATGTAGTTATGGTTAATGTTATATGTGGGTTGCAATAGTTCATCTGCTTCCAATACTTTGATTAGATTACTGGGTGATATTCCAGCAAGGGAATCCTCTCTGTTCACAGAAGCCCTGACCTGGGTGGAGGTACTGCCAACTTTATTATCAAATCCACTCTTTCAGTTAGCGAAGGTTCTGATTCTCTTATTTACCTACAGGATTAGCGCACTACCCTGTTTGGGGAGGGTAATTTCTCATAACCCCCCCAACAAAGGGGTGCACATTTTATCTATAAAGTTGGTCCCAAAGACTGCAAAATATTGCTTTCTAGTGCGTGAGCAACATATTTGTGTCAAGTTGTCATGTCCAGTTAGATTGTTCAACTGACATGATCTCAAGGCCTGGGGATGGTGCTGGTGTTGAATGAGAACTTTTAAAGGATAACTAAAAAAGTATAATTATCCATTGCAAAGTAAAGGCATTATGTGCTAGTATGCGTTGCATACTAGCACATTATGAAATACTTACCTTAGAATGAAGCCCTGCATCACCGCGCTATGAGCTCTGACAGATGCTTCCATCTTCTTCCTTCTGGGTTTGCGTCCTTCTGATTGGCCGTGCCGCGATGACGTCACTTCAGCGCATGCGCTCGGGAGTCACGGATCGTGGCACGGAGCTCTGAAAGGATGGCACGGGTATACCATCCCTTCAGAGCGCATGCGCTGGTGACATCACCGGCTGCATGAAGTGTGAATATCTCCTAAGTGAAGGTTTAGGAGATATTCATAGTACCTACAGGTAAGCCTTATTATAGGCTTACCTGTAGGTACCAGTCTACAGAATGGCTTTACATCCACTTTAAAGATTGGTAAGATGTAATATAGTAACTTTTTGTTTTTAGGTTTCATATTGATTTAATGTGGGCAGATTGTCTTATCCCAATTACAAGTGATCCTGCAAATTGTGTATGGTTGGCATTATTTACACACACCTTTCACCCAGTATATGAGATCTCAAAGCACACATCTGGGTTCAGTGTTATCTACTGACTTTGTTTCTACCCCTAAACTGATAACAGCTGCATGACAACAAGTCTATTGACTTCACTGTCTTATCCACTGCACACAAGGGTCAATGCATGTCACATGACACAGGGCCCGCTAAACTTATCAGTGGAACAAGACCTCTGGAACCGGAACTTGTATTGTGAGTTATTGAGTCACTGGGAATTCTATTATGTTACGGGAAGTTATGATAAGGGCTGGCAAAGTCAAGTTACAATAGAAGCTACAGTATTTATGCCAAAAAGCATACCAAATGCATTTAAAGGTGAAAAGTATGCTTCGTCAATTTCACAATTTTTTTTTACATTTACATATTTAATTTAATATATATATATATATATATATATATATATATATATATATATATATATATATATATATATTTGTTTCATTATTTGTATACAGTCTGTGTTTATGCAGGGTGCATACATGACTCTACAAACCAAGAGAACTCAGCATTACCTGCCTGCACATTAGCAACCTGTGTACGACTGGTGGTCTTGTCTTTATTAGGATGAAGTGAGTGTGAAGTTACGTTTTCCTCTTTTGGAGCCATTCATCTGTTTTTTAGTCTGATCTCCCCTACTACCCGGGCCACTTTTGCAACACCTCTATAGAAGGAGACCCAGAAAGCAAATGCTCTAGCTAGTAACTCACCACCTACTGACTATATTTGTTAAATAAGTATATACACTAAATGTGTAATATTTACTGTAGTAAAAGAAATTGTATTTTTGGCACTGGATATAATAAACTAATAAAGAAAAAATATAAAAGCAGTAATGGCTATTGAAAAACATGAACCAGACAGTGGTTTCTGCACAATTCAGCTTACAGCACAAACAGGTGGTGTAGTCTGAAATTATGTCTTTTACCTTAAAGGACAGCTGTACCTTTATTATATTTGTCCTTTAATTTATGCCCCACTGACTTGCAAAATCTTTACATCTCAGTTTCAGCAATCTTCACTCTGCGACCCTGCCCAGTGCCCAATGAACAGTCCTGCCAAGTCCTCTCCCTTCTGAATATGGGCCCATTCACGACTACTGGGTGAGTGGGGCCTATGGTGGCCTACAGCTGAGGTCAATGTATAGCCATGAATCGGACTTGTGCAGTAAAAAGGGGACCCATCAAGATCATTTTATTTGCAAAGGCTACACAGTAAAGTTTGCTTCCAGGGCCTTCCAGTTCCAGTGGTGATTGCAGGCCCTTTACTTAACTCAGGATACAAAGTGAGGGAAAAACTCCCAGATGGGTCACAGACAAATGAAAACTTGATGGAATGATGATCTCTCCCCACCCCATACAAAAGAAAAAAAGAAAAGAAAATTGATTGGTGTTAGGCTTAAGCAGCAGTTGATAGTTGTAGTAAAAAAAAAAAAAGAAAAAAGAGATGGACCTATAAACTATATATATTAGCTATCCTACTTTGGAGGACTTTTCCAAATCTTGTGTGCTTTGTATACTTTTCATTATAATGCACAGTTGCAAACTCTTTTCTATTTTTCCTGGAGTGTTCATACTGCGTACGCTTAAAGCGTAACTAAACTTCTCAACGAATTGGCTCCCCCACCCCTCTTCCACACCACCATCTTTAAAACTATGGTGCATGGGCATATGCAACCCTGGTGACTTCCAGGTATCTAGGACCTGGTAGAGACCAGCTATGTGTGGGGGTATTTCTGCAGACACGCACAAACCTGCTATGTATGCACACATGCCTCACAGTGGCGGCTTAATAACACACCGACTCCTGGGATAGCTGTGAAGTAGTCCTAGGCCGGAAACCCAGAAGTGTTGCTAAAGCAGTAAAACTTTTTAATAAAAATGATTAGCTTTTCTGTAAGAGGGAGGGGTGACAGATAAAATAAAAAAAGTTGTTAGGAAAAGTTTAGTTCCACATTAATACAGGTTACCTTGAGTCTGGCTTATTGTAATTTCTGAAATAGGGACATTGCATGTTGTTACTTAGTAATCAGTGAGAGTACAGCTCTCATTTTCCCACTGCAGATTTGGAAATATAAAGTAGAATATAATTAGTAGTTAAGAGCATTACAAGCTGTACTTATTTTAGTTACTTTTCTTCATGAAGTCTCTGCTGTGTCTTATGCCGTGTACACACGGGCGGACTTTTCGGCATCAAAGGTCTGACGGTCTTTCCGACGAACTTCCAACGGACTTTCGAACTAACGGACTTGCCTACACACGATCACACCAAAGTCCGTCGGATTTGTACGTGATGACGTACAACCGGACTAAAATAAGGAAGTTGATAGCCAGTAGCCAATAGCTGCCCTAGTGTCGATTTTCGTCCATCAGACTAGCATACAGATGAACGGATTTTTCGACCGGACTCGAGTCCGTTGGAAAGATTTGAAACATGTCTTAAATCTAAAGTCCGTCTGATTTTTGACCGAAAAAGATTGCTGCAGGTCCGATGAAGCCCTCACATGGTCGGATTGTCTGAAGGATTTGTTCCGTCGGACCAGTCCGGTCGAAAAGTCCGCCCATGTGTACACGGCATTAGTGGCACAGTCTTAATTTAGGCAAATTGTGAAATTTGGGTAGCTGGTGACGCCCCTTTAATAATATGTAATTTAAAGTACATTGGATTGTACGTCAGAGATTACATGTGATTACTTGGTATAACATCCATTTTGTCCCTTGCATAGTCATGTAAGTTGTTTTATTTTATGTCTATTCTTCTCTCTTTAAACCCACTATCCAAATGTGCAACATCATCACATTTCTAGTGTTATCAGTTTATACTCTAGGTGTGTAACTTTTACATTTCAGTGCACCCACCCATACTCCGCAGGTACTGTGCCCAACACTAATGCCCCGTACACACGGTCGGACATTGATCAGACATTCCAACAACAAAATCCTAGCATTTTTTCCGATGGATGTTGGCTCAAACTTGTCTTGCATACACACGGTCACACAAAGTTGTCAGAAAATCCGATCGTTCTGAACGCGGTGACGTAAAACACATACGTCGGGACTATAAACGGGGCAGTAGCCAATAGCTTTCATCTCTTTATTTATTCTGAGCATGCATTCTTTGTGCGTCGGATTTGTGTACACACGATCGGAAATTCCGACAACGGATTTTGTTGTCGTAAAATTTTATAGCCTGCTCTCAAACTTTGTGTGTCGGAAAATCCGATGGAAAATGTGTGATGGAGCCCACACACGGTCGGAATTTCCGACAACAGGGTCGTATCACACATTTTCCGTCGGAAAATCCGACTGTGTGTACGGGGCATTATCCTTCGTTAGACTTCCGATTTCACTCTTTCTTACCAATCCAAGGTAACACATAATCACCTTTCCTTCTCACCTTCCTGCTGCTCTTTTGCAGAAACATTTTTTTTTGTCTGTAAGCTACAAGTTTTTAAAGTCATAACTTACACCGGAGGATGGACTTTTTCCATGTGATAGTACTGGTACTGGGTGATTGGCCCAGTACTGTCTCATGAAGGTTTCCTTCAATTTCATCTGTCCAGTACACTCTTTGTTCAACAGAACTAAACCGCGATAAAGGGGGCCCCAGAAATACATAGGATTTTAATGATGTGAGTCTTTTTTATGATAAAAGAGTCTGAATAAAAGTAAATCTGGACTTTACACGTTCTGTTTTCCTCCTTGAGCACTCAGCCATTAATTGACCAAATAGTTGACCTTCAACCATCACTCCTGGGAGAACCATCTAAGAAGATCTGTTCCCTCAATACTGTTTAAGACATAAGTGAGAACACCTACTGCTTTAAGAGATCCAGTGCCCCACACCTTTTTGTGGCGTGACATCGGTGAGCCTGCTGATCCACTTTTGGGAGCCCTGAGGTTGGTATAACATGTCATGGGTGAATGGGCTGAGTGTATGGCAGGATAAACTTTCTTTACACCGCTGTATATGACTCACTCCAGACTGTCCCAATCTGTACGCTGTGAAATAATGCACATATTGCACACAGCTCTAATCTGAATCAGCTCTACCTGCAGCTCGCCATGGGTCAGTCTGCTTATTCACTTATAGGAGCCTTGTGGTGGTTATGAGATGTAGGGGTAAGCAGCCTATAAGGAAAACTGAGGTGACTACCTCTGACGACATTCATTGCTGGGCAGCACTAAGGAAACACTGTCCTCACTGAAGCTCAGTAACATTGTCCTTTATATACAGAGCAGCATTAGTGAGCTGGTTGCTAGGATGCTAGCGCTGCCTGCACCTTAACATCCCATGATGCTGTATGGCCCAGCTGCCAGTGTCCTAGAAACCAACGATGCATAGCCAAACCAGTGTCACTGGTTGCTAGGATGCTGGCAGCTGAGTTACAGCATCATTAGTTGCTGTAGAGCAACCAACCTATAAGAGGAGGAGGGGCGAAAAAAATAGCCCCAAGGAGTGGAAAAAAAGGGGTGGCTCCTGGAGTGTCAATGGGACATACTGTATTATAGCAGGATCACCAGAAACATCTAAAAGCCCTGCATGGGTTGCCATGGTAACAGGGGCGCCCGCTGGAGATCGTACCAGCTTTTGAATGTTTTCAAAGAGTGGGGGAGAGCAAAACCAACGATCTCAGGCAGCAATCGACCTAGGCACACTCCTGATAAGATGTCATGGGTGTATTGCTGAGTGTATGGTGGGGTAAACTTTCTGTACACTACTGTACGTAGGTTACTATAGACTGCTCCATTTTGTATGCTGTGAAGTATTGTTTATACTGAACACCACTCCAGTCTGAATGCTGTGCTCTATGTTATAATCTCCATTCCATTAAATGTCAGGGTATTGGTATATTAATAGAGAGAAATGATTTATACCACTAGGACTATCAAATTTCGCCCCATTAAATAAATCCAAACACTTTATATCATGTTAACCTAAAGGTTATCTCCAAGGAAATCTTTTTTTAGTCTTGGATAGAGAGAGGAAGGGTTATACCCTCTGGCAAGTTTTTGTTGTTGAGTCCCTATTTTGGGAGATTTACCTCTTTGTACCGGTAAACATTGTCATCTAGAAAGAATATGAAGGGAAACCCAAAATTTTGGAGTTGTCCCAAGAACAAGAGAGAAATATAAGAGAAATCTTCCCATGGAGACATCTGTTCTGGAGACAACTGTCTAATGGGGGAATAGCCCTCACTTTGGGAGATTTCTTCCTTCCTTCACTTCTTTTGGCACTTCTAAAGCGGACCATAGATGGATTCAAATTTAGCTTGTCCAGGAGGGACCAGCCAAATTTTTCGATCCAGGTGTGGCTGTCTCCGTTCAACAGAAGTCAGCTGTTATGCCGCGTACACACACTCGGAATTTCTGACAACAAATGTTCGATGGGAGCTTGTTGTCGGAAATTCCGACCGTGTGTAGGCTCCATCGGACATTTGTTGTCAGAATAGCCGACAACAAAAGTTTGAGAGCTGGTTCTCACATTTTCCGACAACAAAATCCGTTGTTGGAAATTTCGATCGTATATACACAATTCCGACGCACGAAACTCCACGCATGCTCGGAATCAAGCAGAAGAGCCGCACTGGCTATTGAACTTAATTTTTCTCGGCTCGTCATACGTGTTGTACGTCACTGCGTTCTTAACGTTCGGAATTTCTGACAACATTTGTGCGACCGTGTGTATGCAAGACAAGTTTGATCCAACATCCGTCGGAAATAAATCCAGGATTGTGTTGTCGGAATGTCCGATCGTGTGTACGCAGCATTAGACTTCGTCCTCTTGTATCCTAAAGTGGAACTCTAGCAAAAATGTTGGGAAATGTTTGATGTTCTGTCAGGGTTGTATTGTGTCAATGCCCCTGCTGGGCAGACTTCCCTTTTGTTTCTATCATGGTAACAGATAGAAATTGAGGGGAAGGAGTGATTTCCCTTCACTTCCTCTCCTAGAGACTCAAAAGGGAAAAAAAATTCTCCAAAGTGAACAGAGAATTGTTTTAGGAAAAGGTTTCCCCGTTGGAGAATTTGCCCTCACCTTTTGTTCTGATGACAATTCAAAATTTGGAGATTTTCCCTTACTTTTATCCTTGGTGACTATGGTCACTGCCATAAAAAGAGAGATGAATCTCTCCAATAGGAACACAGAAAACGTTTGCCTTTAAATATATAATTTACACCATTTCAGATTACAAATTGTTAAAAAAAAAGTTAATGTTAAAACACACCTGGGAATCTCTAGGTTATGCAACACAGTCTCACTTACAATTATTGAGCACCATCCTGTAACCGAAGAAATTGTGTATAAACTTTACCACTAAAGGAGTATTTACAGAGGATTAACAATAGGCTAATATTGTGTACATTCAGGTTTAGCAGCATTCATTCAGTATGTGCTTGAGCCATTCTTAATGGGTAGCATATGCAGAAAGTCACATTTTTCTTATTTTTTGGTAATTAATGGGCTAAAATGAAAGAGATGCAAAATACTTTCATTCTACAAAAGGTATAGAATTGTAGAAAATATTTCCAATCAATTTGATTACACAAACCCACCACCTATTAGAATGGCGACGCTGTTACTAACAGCAGCCCCCCCTCCATGTTTGGACTACTCATGGTCTAGAGCTAATGTCAAATATGTAATATCAAAGATGCGGGTCACCCATTGCATTTCCACAAAAATAAAGTAAAAAACAACAACTTTGGAGCACGCTTCCACACTACACTCCACTCCACTAATTGAAAGCACAGGTCACGTGTATAGAATATGTAATGCTTCTAATTTTTTTCTTCTGGTTCAGCCACACTCACATACACTATATTGTCAAAAGTATTGGGACGCCTGCCTTTACACACACATGAACTCTAATGGCATCCCAGTCTGCAGAGGCGCTTTGCGATGTTCTTTAACCCTTCCTTGGCCGCTAGCGGGGGGTAAAACCGCCCCGCTAGCGGCCGAATACCGCAGCTAAAACGACAGTAAAGTGCCGCTAAAAATAGCAGCGCTTTACCCCTGACACACCTCCCGCCCCAGTGTGAAAGCGGCCTAAACATAACACCAGTGCTGATATTAGAAATAGCTGCTGGGACCCACAGGAGGAAGGGGGGGGGGGGGCACAAAAGTGCAGTTGTACTGTGATACAATGTTGTCAAATGATTTTTCTATGTGTTTTGAAGAGAAAAAAAACCTTCAGAGCCAAACAGATAAACATGTACACATATTAAAGTGGTTGTAAACCCTTTACAACCACTTTTTGCTACAGGTAAGCCTATAATTAGGCTTACCTGTAGCTACCCCGGATATCTCCTAAACCTGCACGGTTTAGGAGATATCCCCTGTATTTGCATGTGCTGACATCATAGGCACATGCGCACTGAAGCAAATTGAAGCAAGGGCACGTACTTTAAATATTGTCAAGATAAACATACCCATTGCCTTGGGATTATTATAAACTGAACATTTAAGGAGCTCCAAGAGAAACCTTTTCAAACCAAAATCCACTTCAAACCAATAATAATATATAGGACTTGTTGGGGAACTATTGCCCCTCCATTTAATGACACAAAGCTTTCTAACTATATTAAATCTCGTGGGCACAACACTTTTGGAAGTTACTGGATCCGAATCAGTGGACACAATCTTCTGAAAAGTAATTGATATCTGAGCCCTGGCGGTGGGTTATAACCTGTACATTATGGGCAAAAACATAGTTCAAAATTGCCAATTGATTTGATGTACTGGATTTACAGTACAAGAGATATACATATATGAACACGTCTTAACTCTATGGGTAGATAAATACTATGAGTAAAAGACAACAGAAATATGTTTAGACCAATATATACTGTACATTACCAGGCTCACTTATGGTTTCCATCATATGTGCTCATTGATCGGGCTCCCATGAAATATTCCACATGGGGTCACCTTTTTTTTTGGGGTGCTGGACTGCGCTTAGTCCCTTAAATAAACTCCGTCTGCTCTCTTAAAAAATCAAGAGTGCAAAACGCACTAATTAAAGGCTGCTCCTCTTCTACCACTGCTTACATTTTATGTACATTTTGTTAAAACTATCTAGCAGTACTTTGTAAGGGGAGAGCAATATAGACAAGCTTATTTGTATATAACATTGTTGTATTGATATATAATGCGCTTTGATAAAGCTGCTTTATGAAGTTTTTATGATGTTATATAATAAATAAAAAATCAGATTTTATTATATGGATATTGCTTTGAAAAAAAATATATTTTGGGGCACCTTAAAAGTCCTGTTTTTAATCATTCTAATTTGCTGATGATATTTTGTGAGTTATGGTCCTAGGATTCATCTCCCTGCCCAAAGTAATTGATTTAAATACCAGCATCTTACCACATGAGCATTTCCGTACAGCCAGTGCGTCTCAGGACCTGGAAAAGAACGAAAAATTTTCTGCAGCTGCTTCCTCTTGAGATGCAATGAATAAGCTGTATATAGGAGATAGAAGACACACAGCCAGGCAACCCAGTGAAATATATCTGAGAAACTCATAGAAGGCAATCCAAATATGGAGGACGCCATGCTGGAAGTGTACACTGCGTTGTCGACACTACATTAATATCTATACTGTATGACAAGCTACATAAATAGTGTAATGCCAGGAGAAGGCATGTCCTCACAAATGCATAGGGCAATGTTTAGAGTAGGAGGACAGATTCTAAAGGAAGGTGTGACTTCCCTAACAATCATATACAGATGATGCAGGTGACTCAGCAGAAAAGATAGAAAAATAAAACAATGAAGTTTAATAAAATACAATTTACAATGTAAGGATTTTTGTCAGGTAAATGTTAACCAAATTCATTAAAAAAAAAAAAAATTGAAAAGTAAACGACAAAATAAAGACAGTAGTCCATCGAGTCTGCACATTTTTTTTTGTGTTATTTTTAGCTATTCTTGTTTTTACCTTACCTACATTTAGCGCACAAGCTTCCTGTGATGTTCTTTGCAAGATTGACAGGGCAATTTCTTCATTGATGTGAAACTTTGAGGACACTTTTGGTTGAAAATTAGGCACATGGCTATGGTTAAGCTACAGCTTAATACTTGTATTTCTGATACTCTTTGCCACAGGAAAATGGCTGTAAGGAAAACTGCTTTCAAAGTCACATTGCAGATTTTAAGATCACTTGTAGGTGATGAAAAAGGAGAAAGCTTCTTATGCCGCGTACACACGCTCGGAATTTCCGACAACAAATGTTCGATGGGAGCTTGTTGTCGGAAATTCCGACCGTATGTAGGCTCCATCGGACATTTGTTGTCAGAATTTCCAACAACAAAAATTTGAGAGCTGGATCTCAAATATTCCAACAACAAAATCTGTGTGTAGACAATTCCGATGCACAAAATTCCACGCATGCTCAGAATCAAGCAGAAGAGCCACACTGGCTATTGAACTTCATTTTTCTCGGCTCGTCGTACGTGTTGTACGTCACCGCGTTCTTGACGTTTGGAATTTCCAACATTTGTGCGACCGTGTGTATGCAAGAGAGAGCGGGGGTGCGGCAGGGCTGTGTTCTGTGTGCAAATAGACACACGGAGCAGCAGCTCAGGAGCAAGCCTGCTCGGGTGCCCCCACTAGGCAGGAGGGGGGGCCTGGAGCCAGGGGCGTCGGGAGGGGGGCTAGGGGGTGCTGGAGCCCCTGAATGGGTCCCCGAAAAGCCCCGAGTCTCAGGACGGCACCATCCAATTGTTAACCCCGAGCGCCACCAGCCGCCCCCGAGCGGAACCCAATGTGATTTGCCGAGTGCGGCCGAGTGTGGCCGAGTGACATAGCAGGTCCTGCCTTCTGGAGCTATGATGGACGTCCCACTGGTCCAATGCCAGGACCACGGGACGTGTGACGTCCATCATAGGCGCTGCAGGCTCCAGAAGGCGGGAATTACAATGCCACCGCGCCACATCACTGAGATCCCCGCTCCCCGCTCCCCGCTCGGCGAGATCAGGGCAGCGCAGGAGTGATCGGGCGAGATCTGCCAGTGACTGCACCGATGATTGTAGAGGAGGGGATAAGGATAACTGGAAGAGGAGCCCGCTGGGGTGTGTTGATGACCTGAGCTGTGCTGGGGCGGATGGCAGAGTGAAGAGCTCCGGATCTCGGTGTGTCCGATCATGGGCACCGGAGTATGCAGCAGGAGGCAGAAGAGTCTTCTCCATACCGCCTTGTGCCTGCTGGCCGTGCTGGGACTGGGCTGCGGGCTCTACTTTGTATAACTACGTGCAGGACAAAGCCCAAGGTCCAGGCGATGAAATTCAAGCAGTCTCCTCTCCTCCTCTTGCTGCCTGCTGTGACACATGATGGGCGCTCTGCACACCGCACACTATGGCTGAAGCTGAGGCTGAACTGAACTGCAGGACACCTGGAAACATGAAGTCTGTCTCCATGTCTGTATGTCAGGTAGGTGTATGTATGTCAGGTAGGTCAGTGTATCTATATCAGGTAGGTGAGGTCAGTGTATGTAGGTCAGGTAGGTGAGGTCAGTGTATGTAGGTCAGACAGGTGAGGTCAGTGTATGTAGGTCAGGTAGGTGAGGTCAGTGTACGTATGTCAGGTAGGTCAGTGTAATGGTCAGTGTGTCAGGTAGCTGAGATTAGTGGTCAAAATTGATGGGCACTGGTAAGTCCCAGGCAGCAACCAGCAAGTGAGCTTACCCCCCACCACACAACCCCACCGCCCAGTCAAAAAACCCCGTGCCATGACCACCCTGGAACCCCCCCGGTGCCAGCATCGGTCTTCGGGCTGAAGCCCCTGGTCTTTTTGCCACCTAGCAACGTCCCTGCCTGGAGCACTGGCGGGGGACCCGTGAAGAGGAGAACTGGGACTGCTCTGTGCAAAACCCTTGCAAGGAATCTACAACAACCTTGATGGAATACCTATGTAAACACATTGACACCTGTTCAGGGTATACAGCATTCTGACCTCCTCAGATGACAAACTCCTTTATATGGAAAACTGGTAACAGGATATAGGGGAGGTCTTGGACCCTGCAGAGTGGCATTGACTGGCACAAGGGGCTGCAAAATCAATTATAAACACCTCCTTAATAGAGGCCAATTACAAAGTACTAATACAATGGTATATGGTTCCTGCTAGAATTGCCCAATATGCGCCGGGAGCCCTTCTCCCTGTGTTTGATGGTGCGGCCAAGAAGGAACAGCGAATCATGTATGGGGGATTGCCCAAAATCTTGTAGATTCTGGATCCAAATCTACAATTTTATCTACTCTCTCATGGGGACCAATCTGACCAAGTCCTTGCAAAAGGCACTCCTCAGACACCCTGTTGGAGAAGCCCCAAGACCCACCCAACGCCTAATTTCTTTTTCATTTTTACAGCAGCCAGAATAACGATTGCAAGATCCTGGAAAGCCCCGATACTACGGTATCTTTTGACTTCTTAAAGAACAAGTTGTCCTGGATAATATTAAACAAACGCCTCTCTGCCATTCTGCAAGACAAACTTCCCCGATTTGAAAAAACCTGGGACCCCTGGATCACCAACCTGATGGGAACAGCCTTGTCAGATCGGAGGCTAACCTCTTAGTGATCCATGAGGAGAGGCTCGCTGTCTCTTTCCCCTTTCTTTTTCCTTTATCCCTTTCCACTTTCTTTTCCTCTTTTTTCCTACTTATTAAACCCTTTGATAGTTTGAGGAGTGATGTAGGACTGCTGGTCGACCACCATTGATCCTACTCTCCGTTTGCAAGCTATGTGTTCAAATATAATGACCAGCTACCATGATTGATTCATGGCGGAGATGATCCCTTGTCTTAAATGAGAGTGCCCCCAGTCATGCAGTTCCTCTTCGGAGGATGTATCTTCTGTTCTTCAGAATTAAAGTCATAGCCCAAAAATAGCGTAATACCAGTTCTTTAACTACTTCAATACTGGGCACTTTCAGCCCTTTTCCTTCCCAGGCCAATTTTCAGCTTTCAGCGCTGTCACACTTTCAATGAGAATTGCGCGGTCATGCAACACTGTACCCAAAATAAATTTGTATCATTTTGTTTACACAAATAGAGCTTTCTTTTGGTGGTATTTGCTCACGACTCAGTTTTTTATTTTTTGCTATACAAGCGAAAAAAAGAGCGGAAATTTTGAAAAAAAATATATTTTCTACTTTCTATTTTAAAAGAAATCCAATAAAATCTAATTTTGTCATAAATTTAAGCCAAAATGTATTCTGCTACATGTCTTTGGTAAAAAAAAATCCTGTTAAGTATACAATAATTGGTTTGTGTGATCACAGACAGATGTACGCAGATGATCATGTACAGATGTGCGCAGATGATCACGGACATATGTGTACAGATGATCGTTGAGACATATGATTTGACTGTTACATATGTGGGGGACAGGTGTTTTACTGTGTGGGGACATGTGTGTGGTGACAGTGTTTTGGGGACACTATTTTAGGGACATTGTGTGGGGACATGTGTGGGGACACTGGGCCGGTGATCAGTGTGTAAAAAGCTGTAAAAAACAGCTCATACTCACTGATCACTGGCCGGCTGCAGCGATCCGCTCTCTTTTCTTCACTGTCAACTTCCGTGTGAGGAGAGGCGAGCCGATCGTCTAGCAGCCGGCTTTCTAGTTACACCACATGATGGCTGTGATTGGACACAGCCATCATGTGATCAGGAGGGCCAATCACAGAGCCCTCGTGCGGATCGGAGATGCGCTGTGTCCGGGTGACACAAGCGCATCGGGATCGCTCCGCTGCGTGGGCAAGCGCGCGCGTGATCCCCCTCCTTCTGACGGACGTTTCTGAATGTTCACTCAGAAGGAGGAAGCACCCATTGGGCCATATATGTGCAGAGGTGGGTGGGAAGTGGTTAACAACCAATACATGTACCGGTACTCTTCTATACTGTTTTGTACGGTTTTATATCTGTATAGTTTATAACATTAATAAAAACGATTGGAAAATAAAAATAGTCAAATTGCACACATTGATATATTTGTATATTATAAAGTACAGTAACATCACACAAATAATATTCTTATGTTTTCTCTGTCCTATTTTTTTCCTGTGTTTTTTTTCTTCAGATATACGTGGGCACCATTTACAGATCGTAGTACTATCTGAGGAATTTTCTTTGGCACTTTTCTCGGGGTCTGAGGCTGGGCTCAGTTCAAATCTCTGTAATTTCAATGCGAGGACGACTTTTATCTCATTCATGGCAAAGTTCTGTCCGATGCAGTTTCTGGAGAGTACAGTGCAACAATGAATTAATAGAGAACAATTCATTTAATAGAGAATACCTCCATATAGCGATGGCCATGTCGTCATAATAGCCAATATTCCAAAGAATATTATGCCCCTTTGGCATCAACATTTTCAGACAACAAAAGAAGCTGTGTGCACACAGTGCAGACAAATACTTTTTTTACGCCTGCGGTTGGGGGGGGGGGGTAAAACCATGTGATTGAGCTGTGATTTTACTACCCCTCAACCACTTCCCTTTAACTAGAAAGGCAGAGGCTGGGGGTTTACACAGCCAAAGGAATAAGTCCAGATATTAGCAGCTCCACCTCTTCCATCACACCTTGTATTGTAAAAGGAAATTGCCTCTCCCTGACCACCAGGGAGCAAAGAGAAATACCTGTACTTCTATGTATAGAGGAGCATGTGACCTACTTCACTTCCTCCCTAGTGACAATACTGGTAGTTGGTTATTAGCTGCTCAGAGACTCAGCACTGTCACACGGGGGAATGGTGAGGAGCCTCACACAGGGCAGACTCTGTTTTGATCAGCATGGGTCCTGTCTACTGATCCCCTGCTGATCAGAGCAGAGTGGACAGATGACTGGACCCATGTCCGCTCAGTTTATGCAGAGTGGACATAGACAGAGCATGCTCTGCACTATATGCGAACTGGGATTAAGGCCCTTTTCAAGTGAAGATTCTCATCAGGCCCGCCTGTCTGTTTTTCCAAGCTGACCTGATCGGACAGTCCATTTACACCTATTGATTGGAGGCTGTAAACCGACTTGTGTCCATTTAGACCCGCCTACCTCCAGTCCGCTAAAAAAAAAAAAAAAATTAGAAGAGGATCAGCACCTTCTATCTAGATGGATCAGCTGATTCCTTAGTGTAAGCTAAGTTGGGACTTGGTGCTTACACAGAGTTTTCTCTCTTTGCTCCGAGCAAGTGATCCAAGCAGTGGGGGAGCAAAAAGATGAGAGTTGGTATAGATGAGAAGGGTAGCAGTTAAGTTAACCTGTTGCAAAGCAAAGATTAGCATTAAATGAGAAATAATAATATAGCAGTCCCTGTGTACATAGTGTAGGTAAATTTACCGGTAGTTAGGCTCCACTGTAGCCAGCGATAATTGGGTTGTTTATAGTTAGCTGGCAAGCTCTGAAGGTTGACTCTCTGCTGCTTTCCCCTGGCTTTTGGAGCTTATAAAGTTCAAGAACTTAGTAGGCGGAGGGGCAGAGATGAAGTTCGAATATTTATGGGATCTCTACCAATCCCTGGGTGAGGAAGCCCCAGAAGGTGGAGAGATGGCCCTTAAATATTGTGGAGCTTGGAGGGAGAGAGTCCAGGATCCAGAGGTCTGAAGGGGACTCCTGTGCTGGGGGGCTCAGCCTCCAGGCAGAAGGTGCCAAAGAAAGAGAGAGAGAGAGAGAGAGAGAGAGACAGTGTGCTAAGAACGGAGAAAGGAGGCTAAGAGGAACTCTCACCCCCTTCAGCCTCAGCCAGGCTTGGCAGAGATAACCTGGAAGCAAGTGGGAACTGTTCAGCAGGAGACGTGACCGGAAGTTACTATCTTTGCTGCAGGCATTTAGGGACTAAATAAGTAACCTCTGCCTGTTCACACCACCCAAAGCCTATAGGGGAGAGGTAGCCAGGTGCAATGCCTAGCTAGCCATCTAGGAACAGTTGGCACCTATAGTCAGGGACAGTTATAGTCAACCTTCACCTCCTGCTTGGGATAATCATTTGCTAAAGTGCCAGTGCTGGGATCAGTATTGGAAGTGCTCTGCCACCTCAATAACAAAACCAAAGCCCTTGGACTGGTTATTTGACTACGTGTGCCTGCTGAAAATGCGAGTTGTCTGGCTTTGCAGACAAAGAGAGACCCAAAATCCAGCAGCCCTCTACTGGTTAGCGCTACATAGTTACATAGTAGGTGAGGTTGAAAAAAGATACAAGTCCATCAAGTCCAACCTATGTGTGTGATTATATGTCAGTATTACATTGTATATCCCTGTATGTTGCGGTCGTTCTGGTGCTTATCTAATAGTTTCTTGAAACTATCGATGTCCCCCACTGAGACCACCGCCTGTGTAAGGGAATTCCACATCCTTGTCGCTCTTACAGTAAAGAACCCCCTACGTAGTTTAAGATTAAAACTCTTTTCTTCTAATTTTAATGAGTGGCCACGAGTCTTGTTAAACTCCCTTCTGCGAAAAAGTTTTATCTCTATTATGGGGTCACCAGTACGGTATTTGTATAGTGAAATCATATCCCCTCTCAAGCGTCTCTTCTCCAGAGAGAATAAGTTCAGTGCTCGCAACCTTTCCTCATAACTAACATCCTCCAGACCCTTTAATAGCTTTGTTGCCCTTCTTTGTACTCGCTCCATTTCCAGTACATCCTTCCTGAGGACTGGTGCCCAGAACTGGACAGCATACTCCAGGTGCGGCCGACCAGAGTCTTGTAGAGCGGGAGAATTATCGTTTTCTCTCTGGAATTAATTCCCTTTTTAATACATGCCAATATTCTGTTTGCTTTGTTAGCAGCAGCTTGGCATTGCATGCCATTGCTGAGCCTATTATTTACAAGGACCCCCAGGTCCTTTTCTATCCTAGATTCCCCCAGAGGTCCTCACCCCATACTCCAGGTCGTTTATGAATAAATTAAACAAGATTGGTCCCAGCACAAAACCCTGGGGAACCCCACTTTCCACCCCTGACCATTCCGAGTATTCCCCACTTATCACCACCCTCTGAACACGCCCTTGTAGCCAGTTTTCAATCCAATGTACTCACCCTATGGTCCATGCCAACGCACCTTATTTTGTACAGTAAACGTTTTTGGTGAACTGTATCAAATGCTTTTGTAAAAACCAGATACACCACGTCTACGGGCCTTCCTTTATCTAGATGGCAACTCACCTCCTCATAGAAGGTTAATAGATTGGTTTGGCAAGATCGATTCCTCATGAATCCATGCTGATTACTGCTAATGATACCGTTCTCATTACTAAAATCTTGTATATAGTCCTTTATCATCCCCTCCAAGAGTTTACATACTATTGCTACAATGAATTAAAAAGCAGATAAACGACGTGATATTCTGCAAGCATACTGTGCGTATAATCTCATTGTTAATCAATGTGCATCATTCTACTAAGAGAAGGAGAAACAGGTCTACCTGTGGAGTCTACATCCACTACTTGTCTATGTGATACAACATTTGTAAAAAAAAAATATATATATATAAAAGAGTAAATTAAAACACATTCTTGAGCAAAACATACTTACCCTGTCAACCCTGCCTTCAGTAGGGAAATTCAGGTTTTCAATATAAGTCACTGCATTTCCATTGTCTGGCACCAAAAGATAAATATTCATTGATCTCATTCATAATCCCATCATTCTTAATATGTCAAATAACAATAACAATTGTTTTAGCTTAGGGGTCTATTTATAATAAAATTCACACTAGATTCACACAATTTTCACAGAGGATTTATACATTTTCCCAACTGAATTCAATTAGAAAGATCTGTGACTCTTGGATTAAAACTGTGTGAATCAGTAATATTCTGTGATTAGCTCATTGCTTCTTAAAGGGTCACTTATCCTAAAATAGATGTTGACATAAAAAAAGACATGAAAAACTTGACCGACATTTATGTAAAATTTCCCATACTGTATAATTAGGACATATACCTTGATCCAGCTGAGAAAGAAATAAAGGCGTGCAAACTTCGGCCAGAGGAATTCTCTGAAGAGAATCTCAAGGGATCAAAAACCTGAAAGCAAAAAATTAATCACAGTGTGTGTGTCAATTTACATGTATTTCCATAGACAGAAGATACCTATGGGACAAAAAAAACAAAGTTTAGAACATTAGTTGGGAAAGCCTTAAAAGACCTATGCAGTACAAAAATGTCAATACTAGTTTTTATTGCTGTCCTGAGGGTCCTGTTCACTATTGTCACCAAAACAGAAAATTATGGGAAATCAAAAATGTTACAGTTGTGACCAGAACAAGGTGAGAGCACATTTTCCAATGAAACACCTTTTCACAGGACAGCGCTTTAAGAGGGGATTTCCTCTTTCTTTCTGTTTTGTGTCCATGACAGGAAGTGCAGGGAATGCTCTCCAATAGGGATGGGCCAAACGGACCTCTGTTTGGTTCGCACCAGAACTTTCGAACACCGCAAAAGTTCGGACTCGAATATCAAACCCCATTAAAGTCAATGGGACCCGAACATCAAAAATCAAAAGTGCCCATTTTGAAGGCTTATGTGCAAGTAATTGGGCATACAATGGTTATAAGGGTCCGGGTCCTGCCCTGGAGGCAGGCCCGGACTGGCCATAGGGCACACCGGGCACTTGCCGCGGGCCACATGTTCTGGTATGGCCAAAGCGGCTGGGCTGCTCCTTGAGCCCACGCTGCTTACCTGGCCTCTCCGCGGCCGGCTAGTTCAGTTCCGCCGTCGGGCTGGGGGAGGCGGAAACTACAGGTCAGGTGATCTGTGTGAGCATGACGAGGGAGGGGATCTGGAGGATACACCGGACCTGAACGAAGGTAAAGCTCCCTGTGCGCCTGGATAGGATCAGCGGCGGGACGGCTGCATAGAAGAATCAATTTCTCTATTTTACTCCTGCAGCCTCTTAAAGCCCCCTTCTCCTCCTCTCTCTCCCACATTCAGAGGCTGCAGGAGGAAGATGGAAAGATTGATTCTTCTAAATCCCCCCATCCAGCTACTTTCTGCTGCCCCATCTGTGCTCTCAGGTGCCCCCATGTGCTCGCCACCACCCCCCCCAGTGCTCTTTGACCCCCCATGTGCTCTCCACCACCCCCCATGCTCTCAGCCCCCCCATGTGCTCGCCACCACCCCCCTTAGTGCTCTCTGACCCCCCATGCACTCTCCACCACCCCCCAGTCCTCTCTGACCCCCCATGCTCTCAGGCGCCGCCATGTGCTCGCCACCACCCCCCTCAGTGCTCTCTGACCCCCCATACTCTCTCCACCACCCCCCAGTGCTCTCTGACCCCCCATGTGCTCTCCACCCCCTCAGTGCTCTCTGACCCCCCATGCTCTCTCCACCCCCCCTCAGTGCTCTCTGACCCCCCATACTCTCTCCACCACCCCCCAGTGCTCTCTGACCCCCATGTGCTCACCACCACCCCCGTGCTCTCTGACCCCCCATGCGCTTTCCACCACCCCCCATTCTCTCAGGCGCCCCCATGTGCTCACCACCACCCCCCCTCAGTGCTCTCTGACCCCCCATGGGCTTGCCACCACCCCCTCAGTGCTCTCTGACCCCCCATGTGCTCTCCACCCCCCCAGTGCTCTCTGACCCCCCATGTGCTCTCCACCCCCCTCAGTGCTCTCTGACCCCCCATGCTCTCTCCACCCCCCTCAGTGCTCTCTGACCCCCCATGCTCTCTCCACCACCCCCCAGTGCTCTCTGACCCCCATGTGCTCGCCACCACCCCCGTGCTCTCTGACCCCCCATGCGCTTTCCACCACCCCCCATTCTCTCAGGCGCCCCCATGTGCTCACCACCATCCCCCTCAGTGCTCTCTGACCCCCCCATGTGCTCGCCACCACCCCCTCAGTGCTCTCTGACCCCCCATGTGCTCTCCACCCCCCCCAGTGCTCTTTGACCCCCATGTGCTCTCCACCCCCTCAGTGCTCTCTGACCCCCCATGCTCTCTCCACCCCCCCTCAGTGCTCTCTGACCCCCATGCTCTCTCCACTACCCCCCAGTGCTCTCTGACCCCCATGTGCTCGCCACCACCCCCCCGTGCTCTCTGACCCCCATGCGATTTCCACCACCCCCCATTCTCTCAGGCGCCCCCATGTGCTCACCACCACCACCCCTCAGTGCTCTCTGACCTCCCATGTGCTCGCCACCACCCCCTCAGTGCTCTCTGACCCTCCATGTGCTCTCTACCCCCCCAGTGCTCTCTGACCCCCATGCGCTCTCCACCACACCCCAGTGCTCTCTGACCCCCATGTGCTCGCCACCACCCCCCCAGTGCTCTCTGACCCCCCATGCTCTCAGGCACCCCCATGTGAAGGGGTTACATAGTAGGTGAGGTTGAAAAAAGACACAAGTCCATCAAGTCCAACCTATGTGTGTGATTATGTGTCAGTATTTCATTACATATCCCTGTATGTTGCGGTCATTCAGGTGATTATCTAATAGTTTCTTGAAGCTATCAATGCTCCCCGCTGAGACCACCGCCTGTGGAAGGGAATTCCACATCCTTGCCGCTCTTACAGTAAAGAACCCTTTACGTAGTTTAAGGTTAAACCTCTTTTCTTCTAATTGTAATGAGTGGCCATGAGTCTTATTAAACTCTTTTCTGCGAAAAAGTTTTATCCCTATTGTGGGGTCACCAGTACAGTATTTGTAAATTGAAATCATATCCCCTCTCAAGCGTCTCTTCTCCAGAGAGAATAAGTTCAGAGCTCGCAACCTTTCCTCATAACTAAGATCCTCCAGACCCTTTATTAGCTTTGTTGCCCTTCTTTGTACTCGCTCCATTTCCAGTACATCCCTCCTGAGGACTGGTGCCCAGAACTGGACAGCATACTCCAGGTGCGGCCGGACCAGAGTCTTGTAGAGCGGGAGAATTATCGTTTTATCTCTGGAGTTGATCCCCCTTTTAATGCATGCCAATATTCTGTTTGCTTTATTAGCAGCAGCTTGGCATTGCATGCCATTGCTGAGCCTATCATCTACTAGGACCCCCAGGTCCTTTTCCATCCTAGATTCCCCCAGAGGTTCTCCCCCCAGTGTATAGATTGCATTCATATTTTTGCCACCCAAATGCATTATTTTACATTTTTCTACATTGAACCTCATTTGCCATGTAGTCGCCCACCCCATTAATTTGTTCAGATCTTTTTGCAAGATTTCCACATCCTGCGGAGAAGTTATTGCCCTGCTTAGCTTAGTATCGTCTGCAAATACAGAGATTGAACTGTTTATCCCATCCTCCAGATCGTTTATGAACAAATGAAATAGGATTGGTCCCAGCACAGAACCCTGGGGAACCCCACTACCCACCCCTAACCATTCTGAGTACTCCACATTTATCACCACCCTCTGAACACGCCCTTGTAGCCAGTTTTCAATCCATGTACTCACCCTATGGTCCATGCCAACGCACCTTATTTTGTACAGTAAACGTTTATGGGGAACTGTGTCAAATGCTTTTGCAAAATCCAGATACACCACGTCTACGGGCCTTCCTTTATCTAGATGGCAACTCACCTCCTCATAGAAGGTTAATAGATTGGTTTGGCAAGAACGATTCTTCATGAATCCATGCTGATTACTGCTAATGATATCATTCTTATTACTAAAATCTTGTATATAGTCCCTTATCATCCCCTCCAAGAGTTTACATACTATTGATGTTAGGCTAACTGGTCTGTAATTACCAGGGATGTTTTTTGGGCCCTTTTTAAATATTGGTGCTACATTGGCTTTTCTCCAATCAGCTGGTACCATTCCAGTCAATAGACTGTCTGTAAAAATTAGGAACAACGGTCTGGCAATCACCTGACTGAGTTTCCTAAGTACCCTCGGATGCAAGCCATCTGGTCCCGGTGATTTATTAATGTTAAGTTTCTCAAGTCTAATTTTAATTCCGTCCTCTGTTAACCATGTAGGTGCTTCCTGTGTTGTGTCCTGAGGATAAACACTGCAGTTTTGGTTACTGAAGCCCCCCGATTCACTCAATACTGAGGAGAAGAATACATTCAATACATTTGCCATCTCCCCATCCTTTGTAACCAGATGTTCTTCCTCATTCTTTATGGGGCCAATATGGTCTGTCCTCCCTTTTTTACTGTTTACATACTTAAAGAATTTCTTGGGATTTTTTTTGCTCTCCTCCGCTATGTTTCTTTCATGTTCTATCTTAGCCGTCCTAATTGCACCCTTACATATCTTTTTTTGCATTCTTTATAAAGTCTGAATGCTGAGGATGATCCCTCAACCTTGTATTTTTTGAAGGCCTTCTCCTTTGCTTTTATATGCATTTTTACATTGGAGTTAAGCCATCCAGGATTTTTGTTCGCTCTTTTAAATTTATTACCCAATGGGATACATTGGCTAATGCCCTTATTTAATATGCTCTTAAAGCAAACCCATCTCTCCTCCGTATTCTTTGTTCCTAATATTTTATCCCAATTTATGCCTTTTAGCAAGGTTTGTAGTTTAGGGAAGTTGGCTCTTTTGAAATTCAGTGTCTTTGTGTTCCCTTCATGTTTCCTATTTGTGTGATTTATACTGAAACTAATTGACCTGTGATCGCTGTTACCTAAATTGCCCCGTATTTCCACATCTGTGATCAGGTCTGTATTGTTGGTAATCAGTAGATCCAGTAATGTTTTATTTCTAGTTGGTGCGTCTACCATCTGACCCATAAAATTGTCCTGCAAGACATTAAGGAACTGGCGAGCCTTAAATGAATGCGCGGTTCCCTCCGCCCAGTCTATGTCTGGATAGTTAAAATCCCCCATTATGATAACACTTCCCATCCTTGCTGCTAATCCAATTTGTGATAGGAGATCCGTCTCCACTTCCTCCCTCAGGTTAGGGGGCCTATAGCATACTCCCAGTATTATTTTCCCCTTAGCTTCAGCCCTTTGGAGCTCTACCCATAAGGATTCCACCTCCTCCCTAGCTCCCTCAGTGATGTCATCTCTCACATTCACTTGTACATTATTCTTGATATATAGGCATACTCCTCCCCCTTTTTTTACCCTCTCTATCCTTGCGGTATAGGGTATACCCTTGAATGTTTGCCAGCCAATCATGAGAGCTGTTGAACCAGATCTCTGAAATTCCCACAAAATCCAAATCCTCCTTGTACAACAGTATGTGCTCGCCACCCCCCCGTTGCTCTCTAACCCCCCATGCTCTCAGGTCCCCCCATGTGCTCTCCACCACCCCCCCCAGTGCTCTCTGACTTCCCCCCAGCAGTGCTCTCCAGGCCTCCCGTGCTCTCCAGCCCCCCAGTGCTCTCAATCCCCCATACTCTCAGGCCTCCCCTGTGCTCTCCAGCCCCCTAGTGCTCTCAGGCCCCCTGCCCTGTGCTCTCAGACTCCCCCCTGTGCTCTCCAGCCCCCCAGTGCTCTCAGGCTTCCCCCTAGTGCTCTCAGGCCCCCCACCCTGTGCACTTAGACTCCCCCTGTGCTCTCAGGCCCCCCCGTGCTCTCTGACCCCCCAGTGCTCTCTGATCCTCCCCATGCGCTCTCCCCTTGTGCTCTCCAGCCCCCCTAGTGCTTTTAGGCTCCCCACCTCCCTATGCTTTTTGCCCCCTATGCTCTCCAGCGCCCCAGTGCTCTCATCTCCCCCCCATGCTCTCAGTCTCCCCCTGTGCTCTCCATCCCCCCTGTGCTTTCAGGCTCTTCGCCCCCCTATGCTCTTCAGCCCCCCCCCCATGCTCTCAGGCTCCCTCTCAGGCTCCCCCTGTGCTCTCCAGCCCCCTAGTGCTCTCAGACTCCCCCCTGTGCTCTCCACCCCCCCAGTGCTCTCAGCTCCCCCATGCTCTCAGGCTGCCCCTTAGAGCTCTCAGGCCCCCCGCCCTGTGCTCTCAGCTCCCCCCCCCAGTGCTCTCAGCTCCCCCCGTGCACTCAGGCCCCCCATGTGCTCTCCACCCCACCCGTGCTCTCAGACCCTCCCCATGCACTCTCCACCCCCCCAGTGCTCTCCCCCTGTGCTCCCCCTGTGCTCTCCAGCCCCCCCTGTGCTTTCAGGCTCCCCACCTCCCTGTGCTTTTTGCCCCGTGCTCTCCAGCCCCCCAGTGCTCTCAGGCTCCCCATGTGCTCTCCAGCCCCCTAGTGCTCTCAGGCCCCCCTGCCCTGTGCTCTCAGGCCCCCCTGTGCTCTCTGATCCCCCCTGTGCTCTCTGACCACCCTGTGCTCTCAGACCCCCCCATGCGCTGTCCAACCCCCAGTGCTCTCCACCCCACCCGTGCTCTCAGACCCTCCCTATGCACTCTCCACCCCCCCAATGCTCTCCCCCTGTGCTCTCCAGCCCCCCTGTGCTTTCAGGCTCCCCACCTCCCTGTGCTTTTTGCCCCGTGCTCTCCAGCCCCCCAGTGCTCTCAGGCTCCCCCTGTGCTCTCCAGCCCCCTAGTGCTCTCAGGCCCCCCTGCCCTGTGCTCTCAGGCCCCCCTGTGCTCTCTGATCCCCCCTGTGCTCTCTGACCACCCTGTGCTCTCAGACCCCCCCATGCGCTGTCCAACCCCCAGTGCTCTCTCCCCCTGTGCTCTCCAGCCCTCTCCCCACCTAGCTGTGCTTTTGACGCCCCCCCGTGCTCTCCAGCCCCCCAGTGCTGTCAGCTTTCCCCCCATGCTCTCAGGCTCCCCCTGTGCTCTCCAGCCCCTAGTGCTCTCAGGCCCCCCGCCCTGTGCTCTCAAACTCCCCTCCTGTGCTCTCCAGCCCCCCAGTGCTCTCAGCTCCCCCCATTCTCTCAGGCTCCCCCTGTGCTCTCCAGCCCACTAGTGCTCTCAGGCCCTCCGCCCTGTGCTCTCAAACTCCCCCTGTGCTCTTCAGCCCCCCCCAGTGCTCTCAGCTCCTGCCATGCTCTCAGCCCCCCCATGCTCTCATTCAAACCCCATGTGCTCTCCACCCCACCCCCCCAGTGCTCTCTGACCCTCCTTGTGCTCTCAGACCTCCCCCATGCGCTCTTCACCCCCCCATGCTCTCCACCCCCTGTGCTCCCCAGTCCCCCCCCCTGTGCTAATCAGCCCCCCCCACAGTGCCCTTTACTCCCCCATGTTCTCCAGACCCCCCATGCTCTCTAATGTCCCCTTGTGCTCTCCGCCCCCCCCATGCACTACGACCCCCTCTTTCCCAGTCCCCCTCGCCTCTATTAGGATGGAGATTGGGGAAGGGGACGGTAAATAAGCCATGGGCTGCTCAGTCTAAAATGCCCGGGCCTATTTTTTCTCCCAGTTCGGGCCTGCCTGGGGGACATGTATCAATAAAAAAAAGTTTGTGAAAAACGTCATTTTTAAATGAGCAGTGATTTTTTGATTTTTTTTTTTGGAACAATAAAATGAAAAATTCCTTCCAATATAGTGCCTGGGGGTCCCGTTAGTCCACCTGTAAAGTTGCAACTGTCCCCTCTGGGTAAAAAGCCTCAGTGAGAGGCAGTGTCACTCAGTGAAGCCAGTAAAAAAAGACTGTTTACCATGTCACTCCTTGATGGCTTTATTACATTTTTACTGGCTTCACTGAGTGAGACTGCCTCTCACTGAGGCTTTTTACCCAGAGGGGACACAGACCGGCATTTCAGCTGCTTAGCGCTATCAGCTGATTCTCCAGCGGTTCCCCTGTGTGAGGCCACGCCTTCTTTCTCCAGCTGGGCTGACGTCATCGCCCCTCGGCACGGAGCCTCTGTGAGACTTTTCTCCTCTCTGCGAAATCACTGCCTGTCCTCATGTTACATCTACGGAACTGTCCCCTGGAACCGGTGAGCCATCCCCTCTGGATCCTTTAGCCAGTGGATAAAGTGTGAGTCTCCTGGGTCTGTGGGCTGGGGCTTCCATCTCCCCTCCAACCCCCTTCAATTTGTTTACAGCCTGGGGTTACGTTTTTTGGATGGATCTCCCGTTTTAGTCTGCCTGTTGCTGATTGGACTTTCTGTCTGTTATATACTTTTTATTCAAGTGCAATATAGTGCTATTTACATGGGACTATTTTATACATTGTTTACCAATTGTTTTTACTATATACATTTATTAAATCTCTCAACTTTTTTTTGGACTGCTGCTTTGTCTGTGTGACATTCAGAGTGCTGGACATTTTTTGGTTTTTGTACACAAATGGTTTGTGTTTTTGCCACGTTTGATGTGCCCGAGACACAGTTTGCAGATAGCAACAGTGCGATCTGCTGCAGATGTGCTGAAAAGGGCCCAGACAGCTAAGCTTTGGGGAGTGGTCCGGGAGATAACAGCTGCAGAATGTGATGGAATAGGGTGGCTGCTCTCTACTCTTTCTTGATATCGACCTCCTTGGGGTTGTGCCGCCTCACCTTCAGTTTCCTCCTCTGCTCTATCTGGCACCCAAGTCGCATCAGTGACCTCATCATCATCATCTCCATCTCCTCCATCTTTATCATTACCACTGGAGACAACTTGGCAATACGCTGCAGCTTGGGGAACATGAATGCCAATTTGTCTACCAGTGTTCCTCCCTCTCTCTAGGCTCATGTTCCTGTCATCCTCAACCTCAGAACCAACATCTAAATCCAGTAATGGCTGGGCATCATCAAGGAGCAAGTGGCTGACGGACTCCACTGCCGCCATTATTTTATCCAAGTGCTTGTAACCACTTTTCAAATGTAAGTGTTTTACTTTCAATAAATTTTAAACTTTTTACGGAATTACGCTATGTGGCCATCTCTCTCCATTTCCCACTGGTCATTATCCTTTGACGTGTAACCACCTGTATGGAGACGGATTTTCCATGAGGGTCTAGGATACTCCAATCACGGAGGATCCCCAAGGTTCCATCCTCGTTGTCGGTTGACAATACAAGCCTGTTTGACTTATATAACGTATGTTCTTTTGAGTTCAAACTATCCGGTAAGCCTGCATCTACCTCGGTGGTGGCTTTATCACATTGGTGTCTTTAGTTTCCATCCACTACATTGGCTATTTGTGTGGGGATCAAGACCATTCAATCTTTAATATGGACTGCAATTACTCACTGCACATTGTGGATTTCTGAGATTTTTATGGACTTTAACAATTTACTTTGCACCAATTTCTATTTTTTATTTTTAGTCACATATATGTTTAATATCACATGTGGTATTTTTACAATTCATATATATAGGTTTATTGTGTTTTTTTTGGACTCATTTTTGATTCATTTGTCCATTCTTATGGCAGGGCTGTGTTAATTAAGCCTAGCACTTTAGAGCTACACTTATGCACTTTTATGATTTCAACAAAAATTTCTGTTTGTTGTGTTAGCTGCTATTATTAATTCAGGCAGCGCGGAGGACTTTACTACACACTATGCAAAGCTGAATGATGGTTCTCCTCACTACACTCACACTCCCTAGATTGACACTAAACTAATATTCTACACTGACAATTGAAGCAAAATAGCAGAGTATAGCACACTAACTAACTAATAGCACTGTTTTATCTCTTTCCACGCCAAAATCATACTGAAAATGGCTGCTATTGAAAGAATACTTTTCTACTGTGGGGTGGGAATGAGCCATGATTGGATAAAGTCATGGTGACAGTGTCCAATCATGACTCTTATGCCCCGTACACACGGTCGGATTTTCCGACGGAAAATGTGTGATAGGACCTTGTTGTCGGAAATTCCGACCGTGTGTGGGCTCCATCACACATTTTCCATCGGATTTTCCGACACACAAAGTTTGAGAGCAGGCGATAAAATTTTCCGACAACAAAATCCGTTGTTGGAATTTCCGATTGTGTGTACACAAATCCAACGCACAAAGTGCCACGCATGCTCAGAATAAATAAAGAGATGAAAGCTATTGGCTACTGCCCCGTTTATAGTCCCGACGTACGTGTTTTACGTCACCGCATTCAGAATGATCGGATTTTCCGACAACTTTGTGTGAACGTGTGTATGCAAGACAAGTTTGAGCCAACATCCGTCGGAAAAAATCCTAGGATTTTGTTGTCGGAATGTCCGATCAATGTCCGACCGTGTGTACGGGGCATTACAGTGCTCTGTGCCCTGATTGGCTGAAGCTTTCACTGATTCAGCCAATCAAGGCTTGCAATGCACTGTTCAGCACCTCAATGCATTGTGGTCGGTTTGAGGGGCCAAACAACTGGTCGAACGACCCATTTGGTTGGATGTTCGCCGAATGTCCGAACCACGAAAGTTCGGCCCGAACTAATGCTTGGGGGAACCGTTCGCCCATCCCTACTTATTACTGCAGGATTGAATCAGGCAGAGTGGTTGTAGAAAGAATTGTATGTGATTCATTGCAACATTAATTGTTCCTCCCTGAAATCTACTACAGATCTTAGACAGACAAACTACAAAGTTGCATCATTCACAAATTCTTTAGACCTGCCTAAGTGCCTAATACTCTTGTAAACTCTTTTACTCTGCTTACTTTGCATGTTATAACCTTGCATGACAGTAAACAATCTGTAGAAGGAAAGTAATTAAAAGTGATTATGTAATACATTCAGACTTAGGGTGGAGATGTACAGATAATCACAAGACTTGAATGTGTTACCTTTACCTTCCTTTCCATAAATAAAGGATAAAGGCCCATACACATGATCAGACTTTTTGACAACAAACATGCAAATTAGCTGTTTTGGAGCAACATCCGACCGTGTGTACACTCCATCGGACAAACTTTTTCTGTTTCCATCTTTTGTTGGCTGTGCGAACGGACAAACTTTCCGGCAACAAAAGTCCGATGGAGCAAAGTCCGATCGTGTGTACACAAAAGGATCGGACTTTTGTACAAACTACAGTACGCGGCCGCGAGAATGTTTCCACCGCGAATCCATCGCGCTGGTTCTCGGCGACAGGGTACTGTACATTTTGCGCTGGCTGCAAAAGGAAAAACACATTTTCCTACTGCGGCGAGCGCAAGAGGGAATTCCCCTCTGGGGGCATACCAGGCCCTTAGGTCTGGTATGGATTGTAAGGGGAACCACCTACGCGTGGGGGTCCCCCCCAAATCCATACCAGACCCTTATCCGAGCACGCAGCCCGGCCGGTCAGGAAAGGGGATGGGGACGAGCGAGCACCCCCCCTCCTGAGTCGTACCAGGCCGCATGCCCTCAACATGGGGGGTGGGTGCTTTGGGGGAGGGGGCACCGAAGCACCTTGTCCCCATGTTTATGAGGACAAGGGCTTCTTCCCGACAACCCTTGCCGTTGGTTGTCGGGGTCTGTGGGCGGTGGGCTTATCGGAACCCGGGAGCCCCCTTTAATAAGGGGGCCCCCAGTTCCTGGCCCCCCCACCCAATGTGAGTGAGTATGGGGTACATGGTACCTCTACCCATTCACCTAGGGAAAAAAAGTGTCAATAAAAAACACACTACACAGGTTTCAAAAGTAATTTATTAGGCAGCTCCAGGGGTCTTCTTCTGACTTCCGGGGTCTCTCAGGCCTCTTCTCCCTCTCTCCGGTGTCGTCTCCGCGCTCTCTGGTTCTTCTCCAGTGCCTTCTTCCTTCTGCCGGGCTCCTCCGCTATCTTCTGCTCTTTTTCCGCTCTTTTGCTAGCGGAGGAGCCCGGACATCTAGATCGTCTTCTTCCCTCTTCTCTTCCAGAGATGTTGACACGACGCTCTCTCCGGCTGTAATGCTGTCTGTGCGCTCTGCTATGACTTATATGGGCGGTGACCCCACCCCCCTATGACATCACAGTCCCGGGGCATGCTGGGACTGTGAGGTTATAAGGGGGCGTGGTCATATGATGACACGACCACGCCCCCTTATGACCTCACAGTCCCAGCATGCCCTGGGACTGTGATGTCATAGGGGGCGGGGTCACTGCCTATATAAGTCATAGCAGAGCGCACAGACAGCATTACAGCCGGAGAGAGCGTCGTGTTAACATCTCTGGAAGAGAAGAGGGAAGAAGACGATCCAGATGTCCGGGCCACCGCTAGCAAAAGAGCGGCAGAAGATAGCGGAGGAGCTGGCAGAAGATCCAGACACCGGGAGAAGACGCCGGAGAGACCCCCGAAGTCAGAAGAAGACCCCCGGAGTCAGAAGAAGAACCTCAGAGCTGCCTAATAAATTACTTTAAAAACCTGTGTACTGTGTTTTTTTCTTGACACTTTTTTCCCTAGGTGAATGGGTAGGGGTACGATGTACCCCATACTCATTCACAAAGGGTGGAGGGCCGGGATCTGGGTGCCACCTTATTAAAGGGGGCTCCCGGATTCCGATAAGCCCCTCGCCAGCAGACCCCGACAACCAACGGCCAGGGTTGTCGGGAAGAGGCCCTTGTCCTCATCAACATGAACAACATTCCTCCCTGAAATCTACTACAGATCTTAGACAGACAAACTACAAAGTTGCATCATTCACAAATTCTTTACACCTGCCTAAGTGCCTAATACTCTTGTAAACTCTTTTACTCTGCTTATTTTGCATGTTATAACTGTAGCAATAACTCACGGTGGAGCTGCTGATTTAAAGCGGGCTGTTACCATCACCTTTTTACCTGTAAATTCACCAACACCAAACTTAAAGTCCACGCTGAGCTTATTATCAGACAGTGTAGGCACCAGTCACTTGAGTATTTTTCCAATGCTTTAATGGGAGATAACTGGAAGAAGTAGCAGGAAAGAGGCAGAAGAAGAGTTGCAGGGAAGTTCAAACACCTTTTCTTGGTGTAGCACTAAGGAATTGAAATCTCAGGGATGAATGTATTTTCCTTTTAGGATTAAATCTTTGCCCGCCCGGATAGGTCTCTCTCACCAACCTAGCAGCCGGTACGCAACACGGACAAAAAGTCTCTGCCACAAACTTGAGTGAAACAAAACTGTATGATCCTCTGCCACAGGATGTAGTAGTTTTCGATGAACAGCAAACACAGTACCAGAACCTTTAAGCCGACCCGGAAGTACTTGTGCGGTATAGTAGTTTAGAGTAGTTTAGGATACCTTCTCCAATCGAGTCACCAGGCCCCTCTTAGGACCAGCCTTGCATTGTCCCTTCCAAGATGGGTCCTCCCCTGGATCTTCCCGATTGTTCGGCTTCTTCCCGCAGGGCAGACAGCACAGGACCATCCCAGCGATAGTAGGCCCCAGACAGGCTTCTGGGTCTACCCGCACGGCTGCAGCAACGCAACCCTACAGCCCAGAGGGTTGCGAGGTAGAACTCACTAACACATACCTCTAGGCCAGGAGGGCCACGAGGCAAAGACGAAAGACCCCAAAACATGGCGTCTGTCTCATAAATACTCTCTCCCAGAATGCAACTCGGAGGACCACCTCCGCCAAGTTATCTCCGGGACAGAAGAGCACTCATACACTTCAGCTTGTTGCTTTTCCAACACCGACCCATGGTGACAACGACACCCACAGGCACAATGTGAAACTACATGCAACACAGCCAAACTGGAACAGAGGCTAAATCTGACAATAAACTGAATCTGAACTATATACAGAACAGACGACCCACTAAATTTACCTATAAGTGGTAGATTAAAAAATCTACCAGCGCTACATAACCTTGCATGGCACTAAATAATCTGTAGATAGAAATTAATTAAAAGTGATTATGTAATACATTCAGACTTAGGGTGGAGATGTACAGGTAATCACAAGACTTGGAAAGAGAGGTGATGGGTGGGATGTCCTAGTAGATACGGCACCTCATCCCTAAACAAATTATGAATAATAGGAACAAGGGGAAGGGGATTATAGCAGTGCCAAGGACAATTGAAACACAAATATTATAAAAATATCAAATCTTTAACAGTATACAATTCTAAAAAACTTAATTCATACACTTATACTTTATGTAAACAAAATACAGAATATAAAAGGGGCACTTTACAATTTTTGTATTGACCGACACCAATGATGTTGAGAGGTAGTAGCAGGTCAATTCATCCCTACTAGTTTCGCCAAAACATTGGCTTCATCAGGGAAATAAAAATGTAGTAGAAAGAATAAAGACACTAAAAAGGGAAAGAAAAAGTCAATCAAAAGCAAGAATATCATAACACAAATTAATAAGCGATTAAATAGGGAGATCACAATATTGTCTGACTGAAACCTCGCGCCTCCCCAGCACCCACATCACAGACATACCAAATCAAGCTCCCAGGACACAGAATGGGCACCGTCAGGCAACTGGGGACGATAGTCGAACTCAGCCCTGTAATTGGCTACAGGGGGCCTAAGATGGGTGCCTATAAAGACTAAAAAATAACAAATTAATGGAAGCTTGATTAATTAATTAGGATGAGAGTGGACTAATTCCTTTCATTACTATTCACATAGGCTAATAAGCCTCAAATACGTACCAAAAGGAGAAAAAGTGAAAAAAACAAATAAGTGCGCTGGGTGGATCAATGAGTGATACTTGATTATATTGGATTCAGAAATGTAAGTTGAAACCAAGGAACCTGAAACAACAATAATGTGCATAATAGTAGCGTAAATAGGGATGTTTGTGGTGTTTTCAAGAGAAGCACCTTATGTGAGGCAAACAATAAACTTTTAAAGTATAAAAAAGTATAAAAAAGCAAGCGCTTACCCTAGAATAGCCATCGCCAGTAAGGGCAATAGGATGCACAATAAAACTCTAAATCAGGCAGTGTAGGAAGCTGGAAATAGAAACCCCAATCAGCTTCCAAAAGGGTCCAAAAAGACTCAAATACCTAGATGTAAATTCAATAAATATACGCCATCAGCATAAACTCACTTTTACTTTGCTTATTTTGCATGTTATAACCTTGCATGACACTAAACAATCTGTAGAAGGAAAGTAATTAAAAGTGATTATGTAATACATTCAGACTTATGCCCCGTACACATGGTCGGATTTTCCGATGGAAAATGTCCGATCGGAGCGTGTTGTCGGAAATTCCGACCGTGTGTGGGCTCCATCGGACATTTTTCATCGGATTTTCCTGCACACAAAGTTGGACAGCAGGAGATAAAAATTTTCCGACAACAAAATCCGTTGTCGGAAATTCCGATCGTGTGTACACAAATCCGACGGACAAAGTGCCACGCATGCTCAGAATAAATAAAGAGATGAAAGCTATTGGCCACTGCCCCGTTTATAGTCCCGACGTACGTGTTTTACGTCACCGCGTTTAGAACGATCGGATTTTCCGACAACTTTGTGTGACCGTGTGTATGCAAGACAAGTTTGAGCCAACATCCGTCGGAAAAAATCCTAGGATTTTGTTGTCGGAATGTCCGAACAAAGTCCGACCGTGTGTACGGGGCATTAGGGTGGAGATGGACAGGTAATCACAAGACTTGAATGTGTTACCTTTACCTTCCTTTTCATAAATAAAGGATGGGACATTTGTAAGAGAGAAGACATTGAGCTTAAAATTCTGTGAAATTGTACAAAGGGCAAAATCCACTATCCACAGCAATAAATCAGCAAAACAAGAACAATGTGAATTCCAATTAGTTATTTATTAGTTATTAGTTATTTATTGTATTGTAATGAGCACTTTGCTCCTTGCCCTATTTTAGCCAGTCCACCACCTCCTCTGCACGCTGTGGCTGGATAGCACGCGCAAACTCACTAAACTCACTTTTACTCTGCTTATTTTGCATGTTATCACCTTGCATGACACTAAACAATCTGTAGAAGGAAAGTAATTAAAAGTGATTATGTAATACAGACTTAGGGTGGAGATGGACAGGTAATCACAAGACTTGAATGTGTTACCTTTACCTTCCTTTCCATAAATAAAGGATGGGACAATTGTAAGAGTGATGTCATTGAGTGTATTATACTGCAACTACGGGAAAGAAGATATTTAATTTCAGGCAGCTTGAAATACTGTGAAATTGTACAAAGGGCAAAATCCACTATCCATAGCAACAAATCAGCAAAACAAGAACAATGTGAATTTCAATTAGTTAATTATTGTGTTGTAATGAGCACTTTGCTCCTTGCCCTATTTTATGGGAGGACTGGTCCAATAGTTTTACCTATAACCCAAATTATTCAATTTAAAGAGAAATTATATTTTTTTTGTATTAGATACAGTAACCTGTACAGGTGAACAAAATATACAAAACATAAAATGAAATGCACGCTTATTATTATTATTTTTTTTTTTTTTTACACAAATAGGGCTTTCTTTTATTTTTTGCGGAGCTATGCCCCACCCCCTGTTCCCTCATCATAGGATTTGATTGACAGCAATGGCTTACGCTGCATCCACCTCCTCTTTGAGGATGGAAAAAGTGGAGAGAGACGCTGCTTTCTTGCACAGCACTAGAATGAGATCAGACTCAGGTAAGTATAATGCCCCGTACACACGGTCGGACATTGGTCGGACATTCCGACAACAAAATCCTAGGATTTTTTCCGACGGATGTTGGCTCAAACTTGTCTTGCATACACACGGTCACACAAAGTTGTCGGAAAATCCGATCGTTCTGAACACGGTGACGTAAAACACGTACGTCGGGACTATAAACGAGGCAGTGGCCAATAGCTTTCATCTCTTTATTTATTCTGAGCATGCGTGGCACTTTGTGCTTCGGATTTGTGTACACACGATCGGAATTTCCGACAACGGATTTTGTTGTCGGAAAATTTTATATCCTGCTCATCGGAAAATCCGATGGAAAATGTGTGATGGAGCCCACACACGGTCGGAATTTCCGACAACAAGGTCCTATCACACATTTTCCATCGGAAAATCCGACCGTGTGTACGGGGCATAGGGGGGTGGAGGGGGGGATCCTGTGGTACAGAATGTTTTGTACCTTAATTCAGAGAATTACGGGAGTACAATAAATAAATTTCCACAATCACAATGTTTCGAACACACTGCCAAAATTAATTACAATGTTCATGATTCATGCTACTCAATTTGTAGGAGAAAGATGTGAGATGGACTTATCCCCTTTGGCCAATCACCTTTAAAGGTGGTATCTTACCTACTGTGAGAAGAGTTCTTGCCCCCTGAAATGGCCATAGGTTGTATGGACCAGCCAGTTCGGATAGCTGGGTCAGAGTTAGGATTTCTGACACCAGGACATCATTTTGGCTGCCGTGGGTCCAAATACAACTTAGATAGCCTAAGCTGAGTCCAAAAAGACTATTAGTAAGTCCCTTGGATGTTCTACAAAACCAAAACTAATAATTTTACATCTGAGTGTAGCTCATCATGCATACTATCTGAAGAAATAACTCATCTTCCTACAAATAATATTTTGGATTTTATTACAGATGAAACATATCCCCTTTGACCTAAGAAAATGAGTGGTGCAAGCAGACAGTTTTGTGTTTGCAAAATGGGAAGAAATTTCCTCATTGCTAATTTTTCTAGTTGCAAGGTCTGAAGAATTATTTTGATGGCTCATGAGGCGATAATTGTCACACAATATATTAAAATAAAGTTGTGCTGTGCTTATCTACTGTATATACAGTGCCTTGAAAAAGTATTCATGCCCCTTGCAATTTTCCACATTTTGTCATGTTACAACCAAAAACATGAATGTATTTTTTTGGGATTTTATGTGATAGACCAACACAAAGTGGCACATAAATGTGAAGTGGAAGGAAAATGATAAATGGTTTTCAACATTTTTTACAAATAAATATCCTAAAAGTGTGGCGTGCATTTGAATTCAGCCCCTCTGAGTCAATACTTTGTAGAACTACCTTTTGCTGCAAATTACAGCTACAGTACAAGTCTTTTTGGGGATGTCTCTGCCAGCTTTGCACATCTAGAGAGTGACATTTTTGCCCATTCTTCTTTGCAAAATTGCTCAAGCTTTGTCAGATTGGATGAAAAGCACCCGTGAAAGCACCTGTGAACAGCAGTTTTGAACTCTTGCCACAGATTCTCAATTGGATTTAGGTCTGGACTTTGACTGGGCTTTTCTAACATATCAATATGCTTTGATCTGAACCATTCCATTGTTGCTCTGGCTGCATGTTTATGGTCATTGTCCTGCTATAAGGTTAACCTCCACCCCAGTCTCAAGTATTTTGCAGACTCTAAAGCCTTATACACACGATAGGACTTTGTACAAACTTTCCCGTGGATTTTTGTACAGAGGGCGTTGGCCGTAAACTAATTAAGCATAATTTTCATCCAACTTTCACCAAATCATGTGGTTTTTCAGCTCTTTACCGCCACCGTTTGGTCAACTTCTGTATTGTTGTCTGATCTTTTGCATTGGTTCTGAGCATGCGTGTTTGTACAGTAGATGACCGTGATATTGTGTCAATCTCGCCGCTGTTATCGGCGACATTTGACACCTGCAAGCCCCATCATGGGAGCCAGCGCCGAGCTGGCTCACTCATCGGGAAAGGAAAAATTATTTTTTTCCTTTCGCGATGAGCGACAAGTATTGCCGACAGGTGTTTGGTATGAATCATGAGGGGGAATTCCACGCCAAATTTTAAATAAAAAACCGGCATGGGTTCCCCTCCAAGAGCATACCAGGCCCTTAGGTCTGGTATGGATTTTAAGGGGAACCCCCTACACTGAAAAAACGGCATGTGGGTCCCCCCCTGGCTGGTCAGAAAAGGGGGTGGGGACGAGCGAGCGCCCCCCCCCTCCCGAACCGTAACAGGCCGGATGCCCTCAACATGGGGGTGGGTACTTTGGGGCAGGGGGGTGCCCTGCGCCCCCCCCACCCCAAAGCACCTTGTCCCCATGTTGATGAGGACAAGGTCCTCTTCCCGACAACCCTGGCCGTTTGTTGTCGGGGTCTGCGGGCAGAGGGCTTATTGGAGTCCGCAAGCCCCCTTTAATAAGGGCGCCCCCAGATCACGGCCCCCCACCCTATGTGAATGAGTATGGGGTACATCGTACCCCTACTCATTCACCTGGGGAAAAAAAGTGTTAGTAAAAAAACACTAGACGGTTTTTAAAGTAATTTATTAGGCAGGTCCGGGGGTCTTCTTCCGACTTCGGGGGTCTCTTCCGACTTCTCCACTCTCTCCGGCCTCTTCCCCAGGTGTCCGGTTCTTCTCCCGGTCTCCAGCCTCTTCTCTGTTCTCTCCGGCCTCTTCTCCGCTCCATCCGGCCTCTTTTCCAGGTCTCCTGTTCTTCTCCCGCTCTCCGGTTCTTCTGCCGGGTTCCTCCGCTATCTTCTGCTCTTTTGCCGCTCTTTTGCTAGCGGTGGCCCGGTCTTTTCCGTCATCTTATTCCCTCTTCTCTTCTTCCAATGTTGACACGACACTCTCTCCCGCTGTAATGCCGTGTGCGAGGTGCGCAACGACTTATATAGGCATGGGGCGTGGTCACCAATTAATGTCACCCGGTGACCCCGCCCCTTATGACGTCACAGTCCCATAATGCCCCGGAAAGACCAAAAGATCGGCAAAAGAGCAGAAGATAGCAGAGGAACCCGGCAGAAGAACCGGAGAGCGGGAGAAGAACCGGAGAGCGGGAGAAGAAACGGAGACCTGGAGAAGAGGCCGGAGAGCGGGAGAAGAGGCCGGAGAGCGGAAGAAGAACCGGACACCGGGAGAAGAGGCTGGAGAGAGCGGAGAAGTCAGAAGAGACCCCCGAAGTCGGAAGAAGACCCCCGGAGCTGTCTAGTGTTTTTCTATTGACACTTTTTTTCCCCAGGTGAATGAGTAGGGGTATGATGTACCCCTACTCATTCACATAGGGTGGGGGGCTGGAATCTGGGGGCCCCCTTATTAAAGGGGGCTCCCTGATTCCGATAAGCCCTCCGCCCGCAGACCCCGACAACCAACGGCCAGGGTTGTCGGGAGGAGGCCCTTGTCCTCATCAACATGGGGACAAGGTGCTTTGGGGTGGGGGGCTGCAGGGCGCCCCCCCTGCCCCAAAGCGCCCACCCCCCATGTTGAGGACATGCAGCCTGGTACCGTTCGTCTCCACCCCCTTTCCTGACCGGCCGGGCTGCGTGCTCAGATAAGGGTCTGGTATGGATTTGGGGGGTTACCCCCACGCCGTTTTTTCGGCGTAGGGGTTCCCCTTAAAATCCATACCAGACCTAAGGGCCTGGTATGCTCTTGGAGGGGAATCCCTTCTCACGCTGGCTGCAATAGGAAAATGGGATCGTGGTGGAAACATTCTCGCGGGCAGATACTGTAGTTTGTAAAAAAGTCCGATGGTTTTGTGTACACACGATTGGACTTTGCTCCATCGGACTTTTGTTGCCGGAAAGTTTGTCCGTTCGCACAGCCAACAAAAGTCAGATGAAAAACGAAAAAGTTTGTCCGATGGAGCGTATACACGGTCGTATGTTGCCTTAAAACAGCTAATTTGCATGTTTGTTGTCAAAAAGTACGAACGTGTGTATGGGTCTTTACAGGTTTTCTTCTAAGATTGCACTGTATATGGCTCCATCCATCTTCCCATCAACTCTGACCAGCTTCCCTGTCCCTGCTGAAGAAAAGCATCCCCACACAATGATGCTGCCACCACCATGTTTCACGGTGGGGATGGTGTGTTCAGGGTGATGTGCAGTGTTAGTTTTCTGCTACACATAGCATTTTGCTTTTAGGCCAAAAAGTAAAATTTTGGTTTCATCTGACCAGAGCACCTTCTTCCAGATGTTTACTGTGTCCCCCACATGGCTTCTCGGAAACTGCAAACAGGACTTCTTATGGCTTTCTTTCAACAATGGCTTTCTCCTTGCCACTCTTCCATAATGGCCAGTTTTGTGGAGTGCATGACTAATAGTTGTCCTGTGGACAGAATCTCCCACCTGAGCTGTGGATCTTTGCAGCTCCTCCAGAGTTACCATGGGCCTCTTGGTTGCTTCTGTGATTATTGCTCTCCTTGCCCGGCCTGTCAGTTTAGGTGGACGGCCTTGTCTTGGTAGATTTGCAGTTGTGCCATACTCTTTCCATTTTCTGATGATGAATTGAACAGTGCTCTGTGAGATGTTCAAAGCTTGGGATATTTTTTTTATAACCTAACCCTGCTTTAAACTTCTCCACAACTTTATCCCTGACCTGTCTGGTGCATTCCTTGGCTTTCATGATGCTGTATGTTCACAAAGGTTCTCTAACAAACCTCTGAGGGCTTTACAGAACAGCTGTATTTATACTGAGATTAAATTACACACAGGTGGACTCTATTTACTAATTAGGTGACTTCTTAAGACAATTAGTTCCACTACATTTTAGTTACGGGTATCAGAGTAAAGGGGGCTGAATGCAAATGCATGCCACACTTTTCAGATATTTATTTGTAAATATTTTGAAAACCATTTATCATTTTCCTTCCACTTCACAATTATATGCCACTTTGCGTTGATCAATCACATAAAATCCCAATAAAATACATTTACGTTTTTGTTTGTAACATGACAAAATGTGGAAAATTTCAAGGGGTATGAATACTTTGTCAGGGCACTGTGTGTATATATATATATATATATATACAGTCAGGTCCATAAATATTGGCACATCGACACAATTCTAATCTTTTTGGCTCTATACACCACCACAATGGATTTTAATTGAAACGAACAAGATGTGCTTTAACTGCAGACTTTCAGCTTTAATTTGAGGGTATTTACATCCAAATCAGGTGAATGGTGTAGGAATTACAACAGTTTGTAAATGTGCCTACCACTTTTTAAGGGACCAGAAGTAATGGGACAATTGGCTGCTCAGCTGTTCCATGGCCCGGTGTGTGTTATTTCCTCATTATCCCATTTACAAGGAGCAGATAAAAGGTCCAGAGTTCATTTCAAGTGTGCTATTTGCATTTGGAATCTGTTCCTGTGAACTCTCAATATGAGGTCCAAAGAGCTGTCACTATCAGTGAAGCAAGCCATCATTAGGCTGAAAAAACAAAACAAACCCATCAGAGAGATAGCAAAAACATTAGGTGTGGCCAAATCAACTGTTTGGAACATCCTTAAAAAGAAAGAACTCACCGGTGAGCTCAGCAACCCCAAAAGACCCGGAAGACCACGGAAAACAACTGTGGTGGATGACCGAAGAATTCTTTCCCTGGTGAAGAAAACAACCTTCACAACAGTTGGCCAGATCAAGAACACTCTCCAGGAGGTAGGTGTATGTGTGTCAAAGTCAACAATCAAGAGAAGACTTCACCAGAGAGAATACAAAGGGTTCACCACAAGATGTAAACCATTGGTGAGCCTCAATAACAGGAAGGCCATATTAGAGTTTGCCAAACAACATCTAAAAAAGCCTTCACAGTTCTGGAACAACATCCTATGGACAGATGAGACCAAGATCAACTTGTACCAGAGTGATGGGAAGAGAAGAGTATGGAGAAGGAAAGGAACTGATCATGATCCAAAGCCTACCACCTCATCAGTGAAGCATGGTGGTGGTAGTGTCATGGCGTGGGCATGTATGGCTGCCAATGGAACTGGTTCTCTTGTATTTATTGATGATGTGACTGCTGACAAAAGCAGCAGGATGAATTCTGAAGTGTTTTGGGCAATATTATCTGCTCATATTCAGCAAAATGCTTCAGAACTCATTGGACGGCGCTTCACAGTGCAGATGGACAATGACCCGAAGCATACTGCGAAAGCAACCAAAGAGTTTTTTAAGGGAAAGAAGTGGAATGTTATACAATGGCCAAGTGAATCACCTGACTTGAATCCGATTGAGTATGCATTTCACTTGCTGAAGACAAAACTGAAGGGAAAATGCCCCAAGAACAGGCAGGAACTGAAGACAGTTGCAGTAGAGGCCTGGCAGAGCATCACCAGGGATGAAACCCAGTGTCTGGTGATGTCTATGCATTCCAGACTTCAGGCTGTTATTGACTGCAAAGGATTTGCAACCAAGTATTAAAAAGTGAAAGTTTGATGGATGATTGTTAATCTGTCCCATTACTTTTTGTCCCTTAAAAAGTGGGAGGCACATATACAAACAGTTGTAATTCTTACACCATTCACCTGATTTGGATGTAAATACCCTCAAATTAAAGCTGAAAGTCTGCAGTTAAAGCACATCTTGATCGTTTCATTTTAAATCCATTGTGGTGGTATGGTGGTGTATGGACCTGACTGTATATATATATACATATATATATATATATATATATATATATATATATATATATATATATATATATATATATATATATATATATATATATATATATATATATATATATATATATATATATATATATAGATAGTTATATATATATATATATATATATATATATATATATATATATATATATATATCTATATATATATCTATATATAGATATATATAGATATATATATATATATATATACACACACTTAAATGTATTAGATCATCAAACCCATATTAAAATTACACAAAGATAACCTGAGTAAATCCAAGATGCAGTTTTTAAATTATTATTTTATTATTTAATTTATTAAGGGAAAAAGCTGTTCAACCCTGCCTGGCCCTATGTCAAAAAGTAATTGTCCCCTCCCATGCTGAATCATGAATGAACTATGATTAACCACAATTTTTTGGAAAGCTGAGTTAAATTTCACACCCAGGCCTGATTACTTTCACACCTGTTGAATCAAGAAATCACATAAATAGAAGCTGTCTGACAAAATGAAGCACCCTAACAGATCACAAAAAGCCACACATCATGCCACAATCTAAAAAAAATCAAGAACATGTTAGAAATAAAGTAATGTACAAGTATCGGTCTAGGAAGGGTTTCCAATCCATTTCTAAGGCTTTGGAACTCCAGTGAATCACGGGGAGAGCCATTATCCACAAATGGAGATAACTTCGAACAGTGGTGACCCTTCCCAGGAGTGGCCGGCATAAAAAAATTACTCCAAGAGCATGACGACGACTCATCCAGGAGGTCATAAAATAAACCAGAACAACATCTAAAGAACTGCCGGCCGCACTTGCCTCAGGTAAGATCAGTGTTCATGATTCAACAATAAGAAAGAGACTGGGCAAAAACGGCATCCATGGGAGAGTTCCAAGGCCAAAGCCACTGCTGACCAAAAAGAACACAAAGGCTCATCTCACATTTACCAAAAAAAATCTTGATTATCCGTAAGATTTAGGCAAATATTCTGTGGACAGATGAGACAAAAATTTTCCTTTTTTGGAAGGTGTGCGTCCCATTACATCTGGCATAAAACTAATACAGCATTTCATAACAAGAACATCTTATCAACAGTCAGACATGGTGGTGGTAGCGTGATGGTCTGGAGCTGCTTGGTGCAGCTGCTGCAGCTGCATCAAGGCTCTTCTCCCCCGATTGCTCAGTTTGGCTGGACGGCCAGCTCTAGGAAGGGTTCTGGTCGTCCCAAACGTCTTCCATTTAAGGATTATGGAGGCCACTGTGCTCTTAGGAACCTTAAGTGCAGCGGAAAGTTTTTTGTAACCTTGGCCAGATCTGTGCCTTGCCACAATTCTGTCTCTGAGCTCTTCAGGCAGTTCCTTTGACCTCATGATTCTTATTTGCTCTGACATGCACTGTGAGCTGTAAGGTCTTATATAGACAGGTGTGTGGCTTTCCTAATCAAGTCCAATCAGTATAATCAAACACAGCTGGACTCAAATGAAGGTGTAGAACAGGGATCCTCAAACTACGGCCCTCCAGCTGTTGCAGAACTACACATCCCATGGGGCATTGTAAAACTCTGACATTCACAGACATGACTAGGCATGATGGGAATTGTAGTTCCTGAACACCTGGAGGGCCGCAGTTTGAAGACCCCTGGTGTAGAACCATCTCAAGGATGATCAGAAGAAATGGACAGCACCCGAGTTAAATATATGAGTGTCACAGCAAAGGATCTGAATACTTAGGACCATGTGATATTTCAGTTTTTCTTTTTTAATAAATCTGCAAAAATGTTAACAATTCTGTGTTTTTCTGTCAATACGGGGTGCTATGTGTACATTAATGGGGAAAAAATGAACTTAAATGATTTTAGCAAATGGCTGCAATATAACAAAAAATGAAAAATGTAAGGGGGTCTGAATACTTTCTGTATATATATATATATATATATATATATATATATATATATATATATATATATATATATATATATATATAAATATATGTATATATTTCTGTATATATATATATATATATATATATATATATATATATATACACACACACATACAGTATCTCACAAAAAACAAAGACATGCTGGTAGGTTAATTGCATCCTAGTATGTATGAATGTGAGTTAGGGACCTTAGATTGTAAGCTCCTTGAGGGTAGGGACTGATGTGAATGTACAATGTATATGTAAAGCGCTGCGTAAATTGACGGCGCTATATAAGTACCTGAAATAAATAAATAAATAAATAAGTGCACCCCTCACATTTTTGTAAATATTTTATTATATCTTTTGATGTGACAACACTGAAGAAATGACACTTTGCTACAATGTAAAGTAGTGAGTGTACAGCTTGTATAACAGTATAAATGTGCTGTCCCCTCCATATAACTCAACATACAGCCCAGTGACGGCCTGTCCATAGGGGACGCTCGGGCACCCCCCCCCCCAAGCTGTTAAAAAAAAAAGGTCACTTTAAGAGTGTTCAGGCACCGGACACGCGGCGGCCTATGGGAAGCTTCCCAGCCTGCAATCAGCTGGGAAGCTGATTTGCCCGTGTTTAGGGTGTTGCCTCTGAGACCTTGCTGTCCGCCCCTCCGTTCTGCACAGCCACCTGCTGACTCCCTGTCCCAGGTTCCTAGTTCCAATGCCATAATGCCTGCCTGTGCCTGATTTATCCACAACCGCACTCAGACTTAGACACCAGGAATGAGATCGCACTAGTAGGCACAGATGAGATGTCACTGATGGGCACAGATAAGATTGCACTGCTGGGCACAGATGAGATGACACTGCTGGGCACAAATGAGATGGCACTGGTGGGCACAGATGAGACTGCACTAGTGGGCACAGATGAGACTGCACTGGTGGGCACAGATAAGACTGCACTGGTGGGCACAGATGAGATGACACTGCTGGGCGCAAATGAGATGGCACTGGTGGGCACAAATGAGACGGCACTGGTGGACACAGATGAGACTGCACTGGTGGGCACAGATGAGACTGCACTGGTGGGCACAGATGAGATGGCAAAGTGTCATTTCTTCAGTGTTGTCACATGAAAAGATATAATAAAATATTTACAAAAATGTGAGGGGTGTACTCACTTTTGCGGGATATTGTATATATAAATATAAAATCCCTATACTCAAAATTTTGTAAATTGTATATTCATGTGAAAATTCAAAAGCAATAGTTTTATCAAAATGAAAAATGCAATAAGAAAAGTAGAAAAACTTCCATAAATGTCAGCGCACCAGGGCTTATCCAAACTCAACCCAGCAGCCGGAAACAATCTGCCCACCCAGGAAGAGACAATCAAAAGTAAACAACCAGTGCTATTAAGGATCACAGTAAGATAAAAATCCATATAAGAGTTTATGCTCTTCTTATATTCTTATCAGATGGAAAGAAGGAATAACGCGTGTTGTCATATGAATATGCATCCTGTCTTCATTATATGCAAACAACCTCTTCAGTATGTGTTTCTCTTATCCCATGCAAACAAATCAAAAATAGGATAATATATACTGTAGTGTAGTAAGCTTAGAAAGTTACACCACACACCCAAAAATTGTATTGTGCTCAAATTTAGATCAGTGCTGAGAATTGCTTCAAATAAAAACCATGCATGACACCCTGATTATTGATTATTATGATTATTCTTCACAACACTGCTCCTTGCTGCAGATATCTTCCCTTCCTCTTACTATAAATCTTGCATTAATGAAATAATCTTCAATGGATAATGACAAAAAAAAGCCACAATAGTGTGATATCACCTTAAAATATCAATATCAGATCAAAAATTATACACTTACATTAATTAAAGAATTAAGCCTAGGTCCACACTACTGCGATGCGATATACTGCGAATTTGATCCATTTTCTTGTCCTGTGTGAGGTGCGAATTTGCTTTACGTATTAAGGTGGACAGGTGCAAATTTACCGCGAATTTCAGGAGACCGTGAACAATTTGCAGAGATGTGAACTGTGTGCTGCGAGTTTACTGCAAGTTCAATTGAAGCCTATGAAGATAAAATTCGCACTGCGCCATAGGAATTTGGACCGCACCCGCAGTCAATGCGCACAGGACCCTTTTTTTGCTCGCACCAAATTTGCAACGCACAGATGTGAACCAAAGCCATGGAATACTATGCGTTTTACATGACCTGCGAATCTGTGTGTTCCTAAACGCATCAAACCCGCTGTAAATTTGCATCAGTGTGAACCCAGGCTTAAAGTGCAAAACCTTCACACTAGTGTGTTCCACCCACCATGTGCATCCCACCGCTCCCTTCAGCCAATGCACCTTACCCAACCAGCAGGCTCATTGACATATCAGGGCTATGAATGCACAATTCATATGCTCCAATCTTTGCTCTTCCTGGTATTCTCAATGCCATCCAACAAATATATATAGTAATGGACCATGCAAAATATCACAAAAAAAAAGGGGGGAACCATAGTGCTGCATTCTAAAACTATGTTAATCTCAGCGAAAAGTGATGCCAGACACGCCGGAAGTGCAGCAGAAAGAGTTTGTCCATATTCTCTTTGTATTTTATGTAAGGGCAGCAGAGTTGCTAATAAATGTGGTTTTATACTTTTATATGCTGCATCAGTGGCGGCCCGTCCATAGGGGGCGCCACTGATGTGCACTGTGTTCGGGCTCCGGACACAGTGCACTATGGGAAGCGCTACGTCAATGCAATCATGAGATTCCAAAGCGCCGAGCAACATTAGTAGTAGTATTACTATGGGCGGGAGCTTTGTTGTTCAAGTTAAGAGGTTACTTCCGGTTTCCCTGTGATGTTGGCAGCTCCGTGGAATACACAGCCCGAGAGGAGCTGCCTGTATGGTAAGTATGAGACTCAGCGAGGCTGCATTTGAAGGGGCACAGTGAGACTGCGTTTGATGGGGAACAGTGAGGCTGCATTTGATGGGGAACAATGAGGCTGCATTTCATAGGGCACAGGGAGGCTGCATTTGATGGGGTACAGCGAGGCTGCATTTGATAGGGCACAGTGAGGCTGCATTTGATGGGCACAGAGAGGCTACATTTGATGGGCACAGTGAGGCTGCATTTGATGGGCACAGTGAAGCTGCATTTGAAGGGGCTAGTGATGCTGCCCTTGATGGGGCACAGTGAGGCTGCATTTGATAAGCACAGTGAGGCTGCATTTGATGGGCACAGAGAGGCTACATTTGATGGGCACAGTGAGGCTGCATTTGATGGGCACAGTGAGGCTGCATTTGATGGGGCACAGTGAGGCTGTATTTGATGGACACAGTGGCTGCATAAGATGGGCACAGTAGCTGTATTTGATGGCACAGTGGCAGCATTTGATGGCACAGTGGAAGCATTTGATATGGTACAGTGGCTGCGTTTGATGGGCACAGTGGCTGTGTTTGATGGCACAGTGGCGGCAATTGATGGGCACAGTGGCTGCGTTTGATGGCACAGTGGCTGCCTTTGATGGTACAGTGGGAATTTTTATTGCCAGACCATTTGAATGATTTCATAATGTACTCTTTATGTATATACACTATATCACCAAAAGAATTGGGACACCTGCCTACACACACATGAACTTTAATGGCATCCCAGTCTTCGTCCGTAGGGTTTAATACTGAGTTGGCCCACCCTTTGCCGCTATAACAGCCTCAACTTTTCTATGAAGGCTGCCCACAAGATTTAGGAGTGTGTCTATGGGAATGTTTGACCATTCTTCCAGAAGTGCATTTGTAAAGGTCAGACACTGATGTGGACGAGAAGGCCTGGCTCGCAGTCTCCACTCAAATTCATTCCAAAAGTGTTTTATCGGGTTGAGGTCAGGACGTTGTGCAAGCCAGTCAAGTTCCTCCACCCCAAACTTGCTCATCCATGTCTTTATGGACCTTGTTCTTGTCCAACATCAGTGCCTGTGAACAAACAAGCTACACTCTTGTGAAACGCGTCAACTGCAATCCCTGTAACCTGTCTGGCTTTTGACAATAAAGATTATCATCAAGCAATTTTGCAGCTCCAGTGTGCGACCATTTCGTTTCTTATCTATTGTGGACAGTGGTGAACCGAGGTCTGCACCTGGTACCTGTTTGCACCTGCAGTCAGTCTGGAGCGGTGTGTTTCCTCTTGGTTTTGTTTCCAACATCAGTGCCTGACCTCACAAAAGCACTTCTGGAAGAATGGTCAAACATTCCCATAGACACTCCTAAATCTTGTGGACAGCCTTCCTAGAAGAGTTGAAGCTGTTATAGCTGCAAAGGGTGGGCCAACTCAATATTGAACCCTACGGACTAAGACTGGGATGCCATTAAAGTTCATGTGCGTGTAAAGGCAGGCGTCCCAATACTTTTGGTAATATAGTGTATATGGATGTCATTCAATCCACCTCCATCCACAGGAATCCTTCAGTGATTGTATATAGGAAGCTCACAAAATAAGGATATGCTGTATATAGTGCTCTTTATATATTTACGATTATTTGTTATTAAAAATAAAGCCCAAGATATAAAATTAAACTCAAAGTGCACATTTGCTGGTGCGCATCAGATTAAATGCAAGTACATTAGAAATGGCAGTCCGAACACTTCCTGTTTGCGGTGTGATGTCAAGGGGTATAAAGTTCTTCTAAAGCAAAATGCATGTGTGAGCTATACCATTCCACTACGTTACATAACAATCCCATTCATATATATTATAATTATATATCTATATATATCTCTATATATATATATATATATATATATATATATATATATCTATATAGCTATATAGATATATATATATATATATATATATATATTCTTTCAGCATATTTTGTTGATTATATTTTAGGGTGAATATATGGGAGCATGCAATCTACATAAATGTTGCATAACAAAAAAAAATACAGGAAATGCATTATTTCCATTCCTAATTATTTCCAATAAAAAAACAAGTAAATAAAAATATATGTATTTAAAGCGGAGTTGCACCCAAAAGTGGACCTTTCATATATATGTCTCCCCCCCTCCGGTGCCACATTGGGGGAGCTGGTACCTGTTTTTAACAGGTACCCTGTCTCCCATTCTGCCGGGGCGAGGTACGTCACAAATCCGGCCCTCCTCCTCCCCCTGCTGCCGGGTCAGTAAGAGAGCGCAGTGCCGGATTCCCTTATCGGCAATGGCGGCGACAGCACCCGACCGTCCGATGGAAACGTCAGCCGCGGTGCCGACATCACTGGATTCCAGGACAGGTAAGTGTCCTATTATTAAAATTCAGCAGCTACAGTACGTATAGCTGCTGACTTGAAATTTTTGGAGGGGACGGGGGACGGGGGTGGGGGGGGGGGTTGGGCGCCTGAACACCGCTTTAAATGTGCTACAAAACTAAAAAACTTTCTGTCCTGAAAAAATGATGTATAATACCCTATGATAGAAAATAAAACCTGAAAAGACATAGAGGTTGATTTACTAAAGGCAAATATACTGTGCACTGCAAGCACACTTGCTCCACAGCTTAGTAAGTGAGGTAAAGCCTCAGTTTGCAAAGAATACCCAATCACATACAAGGAAAATAAAAAAATGTATTTTTGCTTTCACATGATTGGATGATAGAAGTCAGCAGAGCTTCCTCTTATTTCAAAGCTTCCCCTCAGATCTGGAGCAAGTGCACTTGCAGTGTACACTCACAATGGGGTTAATTTACTAAGAGCCCTTTTACACTGAGGCGCTTCAAAGACGCCCTAAAAACGCCTTAGCGCTATTACCGCGTTTTTACTGTGTTTTTGGGGCGCTAGCGGTAAAATTACCGCAACTCTGTGGGCGTTTTAACTGCGTTTTTCAAGCGTTATTAAAGCATGGGCATCAAAGAACAACCCCACCTCCCTACATGTAGATGCTCTCTTTTCTGCTTGCATGTGTACCTTTTTGTTAGATCATGTGACTTTTCTACAGCTCAGGGAGGATTATAGGTGCTATTCAGGCGTTTTTACAGCGCTTTTAATTCATTTCAATGGAGAGGGGCGATTTTGAAGAGCCTTTTTCAACGCCCAAAAGCTGCTCCAAAGATGCTGCTTGCAGGACTTTTCTCAACGCTCCGCCAGCGCCTCAGTGTGAAAGGGTCCATTGAGATGCATGATGAGCGTCTTAATAGCGCTATTTTTAATGCTAAAACGCAGCGAAAACGCCTCAGTGTGAAAGGGGTCTAATACTGGACAGTGCAAAATCTGGTGCAGCTGTGCATGGTAGCCAATCAGCTTCCAGTTTTTTAGTCAAAGCTTAACTGAACAAGATGAAGTAAGAAGCTGATTGGCTACCATGCACAGCTGCACCAGATTTTGCACTCTCCAGTTTTAGTAAATCAACCCCAATATTTGCCTTTAGTAAATCAACCTCCCCGTGTTGTATGAGGTGCAGATCAGATGTTTGATAAATAATACACAGACAACAATATCATTTTAATAAACGCTAAGTTTATGTATTTAGTAGATAAGACACAGGATACATCTATTTCCGAAAAGGCCTTAATAATTATTCTCCCACAAGAGATACAATTTGAATTAGAAATATAAGTTCATTGATTTAAAAATGTTTTAAAATGTAATTCACTTCAATTCTATCTATCGACATTTTACACATATTTCATTCATTCGATAAGACCCCTTTCACACTAAGGCGTTTTAGCGCTAAAAATAGTGCTATTAAAACGCTAATAAAACGCTCCCCATGCATCTCAATGGACCCTTTCACACTGAGGTGTTGCCCTGGTGGGTCGTTGAGGAAAGTCCTGCAAGCAGCATCTTTGGAGCAGCTTTTGGACGTTGAAAAAAGCGCTTCAAAAACGCCCCTCTCCATTGAAATGAATTGAAAGCGCTGTAAAAACGCCTGAATAGTGCCTATAATCCGCCCCGAGCTGTAGAAAAGTCACATGATCTAACAAAAAGGTACACATGCAAGCAGAAAAGAGAGCATCTACATGTAGGGAGGTGGGGTTGTTCTTTGACGCCCATGCTTCAATAACGCTTGAAAAACGCTGTTAAAACGCCCACAGAGTTGCGGTAATTTTACCGCTAGTGCTAGTGTAAAAACGCAGTAAAAACGCTAAGCCCCTTTCACACTGGGGCGGTGGGGGCGTCGGCGGTACAACAGCGCTATTTTTAGCGCTGCTGTACCGTCGTTCTTGCAGAGGTATTCGGCCGCTAGCGGTGCGGTTTTACCCCCCGCTGGCGGCCGAAAAAGGGTTAAAATCCCTCGTACAGCGTGGCTATAGCCGCGCTGTCCCATTGATTTCAATGGGCAGGAGCGGGGAAGGAGCGGTGAATACACCGCTCCTTTCCCGCTCCAAAAAAGCGGTTTGCAGGACTTTTCTCACCGCCCTGCCTGCGCACCGCTTCAGTGTGAAAGCCCTCGGGCTTTCACACTGAACAAACAGCGGAGGCTGTTTAGGAGCGGTTTTCAGGCGGTATTTTTAGCGCAATACCCCCTGAAAACCGCTCCAGTGTGAAAGGGGTCTAAGGCGTTTTACTGCGTTTTTGAAGCACCTCAGCGTGAAAGGGGCTCTTAGACCCCTTTCACACCGAGGGCATTTTGCAGGCGCTATAGCATTAAAAATAGCACCTGCAATCCGCCGTCAAACAGCTGCTCCATTGTCTCCAGTGTGAAAGCCCGAGGGCTTTCACACTGGAGCGGTACGCTGGCAGGACGTCAGGAAAAGTCCTGCCAGCAGCTTCTTTGGTGCGGTGATGGAGCAGTGTGTTTACCGCTCCTCCACCGCTGCTCCCCTGGGATACCGCCGGCAAAACGCCGCTATTGCGGCGCATTGTGGGCGGTTTTAACCCCTTCTTGGCCACTAGCGGGGCGCTTTTACCCCCCCGCGCTAGCGTCCGAGAAAAGAAATGCGCCGCAAATCCGACGGTAAAACGCCACTAAAAATAGCGCCGTTTTACCGCCGACGCTATGGGCGGCTCGGTGTAAAAGGGGTCTTAGGCATCACAGAGCATGAAAATGCACAGAAAATTGGACATGCCTCATTTTAACCAATGCAGTGCAATACAGCACACAGATATGAACGGGCTCATTGGATTCAATGAATTTTTATGACACGTGCATTTTTCTGCATTCTAAAATGCACATTAACACACAAACCGGCCTAGGGGAGATACCGGCCTAGGGGAGACACGCTTCCTGGAAAAGGATGTCAGTTTTGCTCATCTGTCATATGATGCCAATGAAGTTTTCTTTTAATAGAGAATTGCCAAGTCAGAAAGATACTTCCAATGCAGATGCCTTTGGAGGTAAGTACCATAGACACTATAATCCAGTTAAAGAAGTATGTCTTCCAAACTCAGGAAACAGAGAGTTGTTGATCTCCTTGGGAGGATGTAGGAACCTGTGTGTGTCTTTGTGTCATTTGTATGTTGTGTAGACTTGTCTTCCCACTGTCTGGGTTCATTCAAGGCTGGATGTATGAATAAGACTCACAGGCCAGGACCAGGGCATGCTCAGGATGGCACCAGGCCGCCTACTGCGATATGTGGTTAATATCACGTGCTGCCTCCCTGTCCCCAGAGATCCCGTCTATGCACTGACCCCTCTGAACTTTGTCCCCTTAGGGAATGGGAGTCCAGCATCCAGGAACTGAGTGTAAATCTGTACAGAAATGAAAACCTGAAAGAGGTTCTAATCCTCCCCCAGAAAATCCAAGTACAGATTTTGGCTGGAGTTCGGTTGCTGCTAAGAATTCTGTCATTGTAAAAGTTTTACTTCATAGCAATATGACTAACAAGCGACTCGCACACACATTTATCACTCAGATTTGTTTTGTCATATTAACAAAAATAATAAAAAAATAATAATTGATATATTTGTATATTACACATAAAGCACGGTAAGTGCAGCAACATCACACAAATGATATTCTTCTGTTTTCTGTGTCCTATTTTTTCTGTGCTATTTTCTTCAGATACACATGGACGCCATTTACAGATCGCAGAACGAGCTGAGGAATTTTCTTTGGCACTTTCTCTGGGTCTGGGCTCAGTTCAAATTTCTGTAACGTCAATGCGAGGGCGACTTTCATCTCATTCATAGCAAAGTTCTGTCCGATGCAGTTTCTGGAGAGTACAGGGAAATAGTTATTGCCAATGATCATCTGTAAATCTAACCCAGTAGATAACACATACAGTACATACAGTAGATGCCATTTTGTCATTTTTTTTTTTTTTTAAATATACGTTTTTATTGATTTTCAAAAAAACAGACAGCAAACAAATGAAAAAGAATGAATAATTTTAGCAATTAAAGAAACTATATACATAGAAAACCAAACACACACACAAAAAAACCCCACATACATACATACTAACCCAGTAGATAACACATACAGTACATACAGTAGATGCCATTTTGTCATGTTAACTAATATTTTGCACGAACGAAGCCCATGGGTACCCCTAAGGTACGCCGGACCTTCAGAACGCATGCGCCTGTGACGCAACTGCCTGCCTCCAGGGTGAATATCTCCTAAATGGTGCACGTTGAGGAGATATTCATTTTACCTACAGGTAAGCCTTATTATAGGTTTACCTGTAGGTAAAAATCACCAAGTGGGCTTTACTACCGCTTTAATAATAGAAAATAAGTGGCAACATGTTTCGAAGCCGGCATCTATTTTAAGCTAGGAAGTGGATGCAAATGGGAGCTGTATTTATACTTTATGTGCTATGCAGCATGGTACTACAAGGCTCACCTCGCATAGTAGCTGAATAACCCATAGAGTATAAGCACAGTTTCCATTTGAATCCACTTCCTGGTTTGAAAAAGAGGCGTTGCCTTCGAAACATGTTGCCACCCCTGAAATCACTTCTTTTTTCATAATTTCCTGTCCTCGCCTGTGCTCCATCAATCCACACGTTCAGCTTCCTGACCTGAGTCTGCCTGGTCACTCCAGCTACCACACTCCACTCCTTGCAGCTCCATTTTGGGATGCCTCCTCCTCCCAACTGCAGATGGACAAATGACTATAATACCTGAGATCATCCACAAACTGAGTTGCCAATTATTGTGTTCTTTGTCTTCCACCCCACCTTGCTGCACTTAGATTGGCGCCCCCTTGCTGTCTCTCTTAGCTAAGGTGACCAGATGTCCCCGGTTTCCGGGGACAGTCCCCGGACTGAGGAGACTGTCCCCGGAGAAAGTTTGTCCCCGGTTTTGTCCCCACTTTGCAGGGCCTGGGACATCTGGTCACCAGACAGACCAGACCGAGGTGTGGAAGTGTTCTGCATTTGGGCTGCGGCTCCCGGACACACACCAGTTGCAGCCACAACTGATCACTGGTTGCTAGGGCCGCCCCGCCTGGCGTCTAACAACCAGTGATGTCACACACACAGAGACTCTCAGAGCGAGGCCGTGTCAGTGTTGCTCTGGCTCCGCCCACCTTTTCCTCTTCTGCGGCTCCCGCGGTCCGCCACCCGGCGGCCTAATGCAGATATAGGAAAGGTCTCTGGCTGGGAAGAGAGAATGATCGTGGAACCATGGGGGATGATGGCAGCGGCATCTGCACTGGCCACCTCTCTCCCCGGGAGTTACAGTCTCAGCCTCGCCCTCAGTCTACATTCCTGCCGTGGAGGACAGGCAGTGCTGAACTTAGAGAGCATGGACTGGTCTCAAAGCTGTCAGACTCTGTGCAGCACAGCAGCAGGTCAGTGTGTGATCACCAGGCCAGCCATTTAGTTTGTCACACTGCTTTAATGTATACCAAGCAGGCTGAGTGTTCCTTCCCAGTGCAATTCCACCAGGTGCTATTCCCTAACCTATATCTACTCACCCTGATTTCTATAGTGAGTGCACACTGATATCTGTACACTGAGTGCCACTTGGTGTACAGATATGACAGATATCAGTGTCAGAGGTACTAGCATCCCGTGTACAGAGATCAGTGTTATATATATTGGGAATAGCACTTAGTAAATACTATTCCCTACATATAACACTGACATCCGTACATGGAGTGCACATCCACTCCACTCCATGTACAGATGTTAGTGTTATGTGTAGGGAATAGCACTCAGTGTACAGATATCCAGGGGTGGACTGACCGTTTGGACAACCGGGCATTGCTCAAGGGTCCGGGGAACAGTGGCGGTGCATCCATAAGGGCGCATGGACGCCGCCCCCTCTCTGACCAATGGATAGATTCATGCATTGCATGAATCTATCCATGGCCGCCACTGCCCCCCCCCCCCATTCAGACGCCCAACCCCTTTTCGGGGGTGTTTTTGAAGCACCTGATTAGAGCCCGAGGCTCTAATAGGCTTCAAAATAGGTGAACTGCGAGCGTCATGCTTGGTGCTCGCAGTCCACCCAGGTGTGTTAGGAAAGCGAATGAATATTCGCTTTCCTAACACTAAACCGCCTCTCCACCAATCAGGTGCTGGGTCTGTTACCCGTCACCTGATTGGCAGAAATGACAGGCGCCACTATTGGACGCCTATCAGGGGGAGAGGACGGGAGATGAGGACGGGAGGAGACGCATGAATGACCCCGCTCGTCACCGTCACCCGCTGCCCCACCGAGACAGGGTAAGTGCTGGGCAGACGGTGAGCAGGTGGGGGGTCACACTGGTGGCATTCGATGGCACACTGGCAGCATTTGATGGGCACAGTGGCAGCATTTGATGGGCAAACTGGAAGCATTTGATGGCACAGTGGCAGCATTTGATGGGCACAATGGCAGCATTTGATGGGCACAGTGGCAGCATTTGATGGGCACAGTGGCAGCATTTGATGGGCACAGTGGCAGCATTTGAATTTGATGGGCACAATGGCAGCATTTGATGGGCACAGTGGCAGCATTTGATGGCACAGTGGCAGCATTTGATGGGCACAGTGGCAGCATTTGATGAGCACAGTGGCAGCATTTGATGGGCACAGTGGCAGCATTTGATGGGCACAGTGGCAGCATTTGAATTTGATGGGCACAATGGCAGCATTTGATGGGCACAGTGGCAGCATTTGATGGGCACATTGGCAGCATTTGATGGGCACATTGGCAGCATTTGATGGGCACAGTGGCAGCATTTGATGAGGCACAGTGGCAGCATTTATTGAGCACAGTGGCAGCATTTGATGAGCACAGTGGCAGCATTTGATGAGCACAGTGGCAGCATTTGATGGGCACAGTGGCAGCATTTGATGGGCACAGTAGCAGCATTTGATGGGCACAGTGGCAGCATTTGATGGCCACAGTGGCAGCATTTGATGGGGCACAGTGGCAGCATTTGATGAGCACACTGGAAGCATTTGATGGCACAGTGGCAGCGTTTGATGGCACAGTGGCTGCGTTTTATGGCACAGTGGCAGCGTTTGATGGGCACAATCGAAGTTTTTTTTTCCTGAATTTTTCAGTTTGTTTGTGCCCCCCAAAAACTTTGAGCACCAGCCGCCACTGGTCCGGGACCAGTAGGGGCCCCATAAGAGGCTCCTGTCCCAGGCTTCACTCACCCTTGGAGGGAACAGCCTGCACAGCTGAGGACAGTGTACACACTTGGGGTGCACGGGTCCTCCACAGGTGAGGGAGCTTGTCCTATGCTGTGTACTGGGACAGCTCTGCCCATGTTCCATCCTCTCCAAGCCTGAACATTGGGACTATGTGGCAGGGGAAAGCCTCTTCTATGCCTGAGCTGGGGGCACACAGCACTGCCCACTACCAAGAACGACTGAGCACTGCACTCCACAGTAAGTGCCCCACCACTGAGAATACCCATTTCTCACCCTCTCTCTCTCTCACCCCCTCCCCCCTCTTACCCCCACTTTATTTCACCCCCCTTTCTCTCTCTTTCTTTCTTCCCCCTCTCTCAACCTCCTCCCTCTCTCACCCCCTCTCTCTCTCTTTCACTCCTCCTCTCTCTCACTCACTTCTCTAACACCTTCCCTCTCTCTCATCCCCCTCTCTATCACCCTCCCCCTATCTCTCTCTCTCTCTCTCCATCCACCACCCTCTCTCTCTCAGGCCTCCCTCTCTCTCAGTCCCACTTCTCTCCCTCTCAGCCCTCCTACCTGTTTCAAGCAGAAACATTGCACATACTGACTCATACCACCATGACCATATCAAATTACTGAAGTGCTTATGGTGGTTAGAGTGCTCCTTTAATATCCCTCAGAAGAAGTAAACCCCTGTATACTGATTCCATTTCATTTGATCATCCTCTAGTTGTGTTAAATTGAGTTTGCAACCTCCCTGGAATTATTTTTGCAGGTTAGAATGTCTGAGTCACCCATCTCTATATTTGCCAGGGGTGTGAAATATCCAGTGTGGCGGCGCCCCCCCCCATCCTCCATTAAGTCCTGCTGGGGTTTGGTCTGTCTCCTATCGGGAGGGGCGAGCGCTGCCAGATTATACAGAGTTGGGATATCCCGCTTACCTAGCTGTCAGACGAAGTCCTGCCTCCTTAGCCAGCTCCTATGATAGGCAGCACACTGGTGACATCTATCATAGGAGGTGGGACTTCGTCTGAGGACAGCGGCCGCTCGGGGTAAACAGGAGATCCCCGCTCTACATAATCCAACTTCTCTCCTCTAGGTAAGGCTGATCTGATGGGCACTGAGCAGGCTGAGCTAATGGGCACTGAGCAGGCTGAGCTGATGGGCACTGAGCAGGCTGATCTGATGGGCACTGAATAGGCTGAGCTGATTGGCACTGAACAGGCTGCATTAATGGGCACTGAACAGGCTGATCTGATGGTCACTGAACAGGCTGATCTGATGGACACTGAACAGGCTGATCTGATGGGCACTGAACAGGCTGATCTGATGGGCACTGAACAAGCTGATCTGATGAGCACTGAACAGGCTACATTGATGGGCACTGAACAGGCTGCATTGATGGGCACTGAACAGGCTGCATTGATGGGCACTGAACAGGCTGCATTGATGGGCACTGAACAGGCTGCATTGATGGGTACTGAATAGATTGAGCTGATGGGCACTGAACAAGCTGCATTAATGGGCACTGGTGATTATAATACAATCTTCAACTGTGCTTTAAAATGCATGGTTTTCCCTTTTGTGAACCAGAACATAATGATGTTATGCGGTTGGGCTGGTATAATAATGCTATGGGGCTGGTATGAAATGATTTCCAGAAATAACGTATATATCATACAATCATTCCTTAAACACATACCACATACACTGCATATATCATTTGAGGAAAATATGCTTATAAAATAGTTTACTATTTGCCAATAAAAAAAAAAAAAAAATGTCCCCGGATTACATTTTAAAAATCTGGTCACCTTACTCTTAGCTATGATAAGCGTAATTCATCTTAGTGTATGTGATTTGCAAAAAGTCTTCCTTTAATAAATCTTTACACACCCACTACACTTATGCCCCCTGCACAAACAGTCGGACATTGATCGGACATTCCAACAACAAAATCCATGGATTTTTTCCGACAGATGTTGGCTCGAACTTGTCTTGCATACACACGGTCACACAAAGTTGTCGGAAAATCCGATCGTTCTGAACGCGGTGACGTAAAACACGTAGGTCGGGACTATAAACAGGGCAGTAGCCAACAGCTTTCGTCTCTTAATTTATTCTGAGCATGCGTGGCACTTTGTGCGTCGGATTTCTGTACACACGATCGGAATTTCCGACAACGGATTTTGTTGTCGGAAAATTTTATAGCCTGCTCTCAAACTTTGTGTGTCGGAAATTCCTATGGAAAATGTGTGATGGAGCCTACACACGGTCGGAATTTCCGACAACAAGGTCCACATTTTCCATCGGAAAGTCCGACCGTGTGTACAGGGCATTAGTCTGCGCAGTTTGATCTTTTTGTCTGTTTGCTGCTTAGAGATCTCTTCAGGCTTTTAGCAGTGCTGCTTTAAATGTGCTGTATTGGATTCTTCAGCAGTTCCTAAAGCCAAAAGGATTTATCCTGCAGTTTTTGATCACACTGTACTTTCCATCAACGTAGTTTTTCCCAGCCCCGGCTGCACCCATCGCACCATATTGACAATATTTATCTTTGTTCAGACTGTACGCTCTTTATCGTGATCTATATCTTTTGTACTGTATTTTTTGCCATTATCCTGTACAATCTTCAGTAAACTTTTACTCTTTAAAGTGCCATATTCTCAAATTTATTAAATTATCCATCTAAGTAAATTCTAGAGAACAATGAGAAATTTAAAAAATGCAGTTATAAAAGGTACGAAAATTATTATTCAGGTTCCATGTCCTTTTACAGCCAATTTTCAGCTATATATGCATGGTTACTTGAGATGGCAGTCAGCAAAATATTACTAAAAAAAGAAGACCAGGCAATCCTAAGTAAAAGATCCGGGGGAGCAAACGCTGCGTGCCAGGGTCTGGCGACACCTCTTCTACCCTCACCACCATTTTGGATCTGGTAATATTCACCACAATACTGCCTACAGTAGGAAAATTAAAGTGCCACTAAACCCACATCATAAAAAATTCTCAAGAAATGTGTATTACATGCTGTTTATACTCAGTCACTATGAGATTCATTTCTGTATTCTGAAAATAAACCTGGTTGAGCCTGCTGCTCTCTATCTCCCCTTTCTGTTCATATTCCTAATTCAGCGAGGGATTTTTCAGCTGTGGTGGCAACTCTGCACATGCTCAGTTTTCAGTGAGTTTCTATGCTGAGCATTTCCTCCCGATCACATCTGAGCAGCCCATGTGACTATAGAGTCACACATGTGGTAAATGAGAGCCCACTCCCTTCCTCCTCCTCCTCCATGCCCACTAACCAGCTAAACACAATGGAGGTGGGAGAGTGCATGTAGATTAACGGAGGCTTCACCTCCCTCTTATTCTAAGACACAGCCTGGTGGGGCGTGACACAGCTTGCGACTGGCAGAAATCTGTCCACACCATGTTATTGCCAAAAAATAATAGAGATTTGATCTCAAATATATATTTGCATGACAATTTTAAAAAGTTTATTAATTGATTAATTTTTTTTTTATTTGTATTCCAAAGGCTGTTTATTATTATTATTATTATTATTATTATGAACATGTGGCCAGCAGCAGAAGATTAGAAGCTTCTCCAGCTTATGTTTCGCTGCAGACAGGCTGGGATAGATCTGGGTCATGTGACAGCTGTATATCATTTAGGAAAAAGGTATTTAGATGTTTTATTTAATTAAAATAATTACAGTGCCATCATCCATATACAGAAATAGAAGGGACAATGTACATTAAAGTGTGTGTTTAGTATCACTTTAAGGCTTCAAGTATAATTCACTGCATGATACTGGTAGATAAAAATATACCGTTTCTAAATAGTAAATCATCCTCATATATGTGACTTGATGTTTCAGTAAGGCTACTTTCACACTGGGCGATTTTCAGGCGCTTTATTGCTAGAAATAGCCTCTGAAAAGCGCCTCCAATTCATTGCAGTGTGTCTTTTCACACCCGGGCGGTGCGCTTGTGGGACGATACGAAAAGTCCTGCAAGCAGCATCTTTGGGGCGGTTTGGGAGCGCTGTATTTAGCGCTCCCAAAACGCCCTGCCCATTGCAATGAGTGGACAGCGCTTCCAAAGCGCCTTAAAAGCCATTTGAAAGCGCCGCAAAACTGGACTTTTTAAAAATTTTGGGGGTAAAAAGCTCCCCGCTAGCGGCTGAAAAGAGCCGCTAAAACAGCGCTAAAGCAACGGGGCGTCCCAGTGTGAAAGGGGTCTTAAACTTATTGGAACACAAAATAATAAATTATTGATCTTGTTCATTCCAATATCTCTTGGCAAATAATCATAAAACATTTATATTTTTCTATTTAGAAATGTTTTTACACAACTTTCACCCAAGATTCACCCATCTATTCGAACTCAGTTGGATAAACGCGGTAATCCTGGGTAAAATTTGCATGAATCCTATGAAAACATTTATAAACCGACCCTCTGGTGTGTGAGATGATGGAAAATTGGTCATCAGTAATATGCTGTAATGAGCTCATTGTTTCTTAAAGGGCCATTTACTCTAAAATAGAATAGGACATAAAGAAGCCATGTATAAATCTTGATGGAAACGTATGTAAAAGCCCCCGAACTGTAAAATCAGGCTAAAACATATACCTTGATCCTGCTGAGAAAGGTACAAAGGAGTATGCATGTCGGCCGTTGGAATTCTCTGGTGAAAATCTCAAGGGATCAAAAACCTGAAAACAGAGAATTAATAACAATGTGTGTATCAATTTGAATGATCTATAAAAATCTAAAATACCAATAGGACAAAAAAAAAACAAAACACAAAGTTTAACACCTTCCCGCTCAGCCTATAGCAAAATGACAACCGGGCGGGGGCTCCAATGTTTTGATTGGACATCATAGGACGTCCATCAGAACAAGTCTCTGTGCGGGCCCCCGTGGGCTCACAGCACAGCGATCGGTGGTTCCGTGTGTCACCCAGATACACCGCATCTCTGATCACGGTAAAGAGCCTATGACGACGTAGGTGCTTTACCAGGTGATCAGCTGTGTCCAATTATGTCCCTTGCTGCCCGGGTCCATCATTTTAGGATGAGAGCGGGGAAGGGGCCGGTAAATACAACATTAGGCAGCTCCTTCCTTTTCTGAATGAACACAATGAGTGATTGGTACCAATCAATCACTATGCTTCTGTTATGTATGAACACAGTGAATTGTGTTTACTATGCTTCAGTTTGTGAATGAACAGGAAGCTGCTCAGCACAGAGCACTTCCCATCCATTCACTACCCAGTGCAAAATGAGGCTACAGAGAAAGGGACTGGGGAATCTCTGTTCTCAGTCCCTTTCTCTGTCTCAAAACTGAGTTTGAGCTTTGGGGTGCACACCCTAATGCGAGAGACTGTGCCCTCTTTTACATACTTGCCAACTGTCCCAAATTTCCCGGGACATTCCTGGGATTTAGACCTTTTTCCCGATTTTATTGTGTCCCAGGAAATCCTTTTTTTCCTGATTTTTCGCCGCTGCCGCCCGCTGCTGCCCGCTGCTAGAGGTCTGTGGCCGGCGGAGACAATGTCTCTGCCGACTTCCATTTTTAAGAAGACCAAAAGAAGAACATGGGTGGCTACAATAGAAATTAAGCTGCGGCACCGCCCACCCTCCACCTCGCTCCCATCTCGTCTCTGACCTGTTATGGAAAGGGGCGGGGTGGGCAGTGCCGCAGCTTAATTTCTATTGTAGCCACGCGGCTGGCTCCGCCTCTATTTTGTTCTCCCTCAGGGAACAGGGAAACCATAATGGCTTCGGAGACACCGCTATACCTGATGTAAGGGGGCTCCAATGGGGGGGCGACTGATGTAAGGGGGGCTCCAATGGGGGGACGACTGATGTAAGGGGGGCTCCAATGGGGGGGAAGCCTGATGTAAGGGGGCTCCAATAGGGGGACGCCTGATTAAGGGGGCTCCAATGGGGGGACGTCTGATGTAAGGGGGGCTCCAATGGGGGACGACTGATGTAAGGGGGGCTCCAATGGGGGGACGACTGATGTAAGGGGGGCTCCAATGGGGGGATGCCTGATGTAAGGGGGGCTCCAATGGGGGGACACCTGATGTAAGGAGGGACTCCGCTGGGGACGCCTGATGTAAAGAGGGACTCCACTGGGGATGCCTGATGTAAGGAGGGACTCAGCTGGGGATGCCTGATGTAAGGAGGGACTCTGCTGGAGAAGCCTGATGTAAGGAGGGACTCCGCTGGGGACACCTGATGTTAGGAGGGACTCCGCTGGGGAAGCCTGATGTAAGGAAGGATTACACTGGGGATGCCTGATGTAAGGAGGGACTCCGCTGGGGACACCTGATGTAAGGAGGGATCCTGCTGGGGACACCTGATGTAAGGAGGGGCTCCGCTGGGGTTGCCTGATGTAAGGAGGGACTCCGCTGGGGACGTCTGATTTAAGGAGGGACTCCGCTGGGGACGCCTGATGTAAGGAGGGACTCCGCTGGGGACGCCTGATGTGAGGAGGGACTCCGCTTGGGACACCTGATGTGAAGAGGGACTCCGCTGGGGACGTCTGATGTAAGGAGGGACTCCGCTGGAGAAGCCTGATGTAAGGAGGGATTCCTCTGGGGACGCCTGATGTAAGGAAGGATTGCACTGGGGATGCCTGATGTAAGGAGGGATTTCGCTGGGGACACCTGATGTAAGGAGGGACTCCGCTGGGGACACCTGATGTAAGGAGGGGCTCCGCTGGGGACACCTGATGTAAGGAGGGGCTCCGCTGGGGACACCTGATGTAATGAGGGACTCCGCTGGGGACGCCTGATGTGAGGAGGGACTCCGCTGGGGACGCCTGATGTGAGAAGGGACTCCGCTTGGGACACCTGATGTGAGGAGGGACTCCGCTGGGGACGCCTGATGTAAGGAGGGACTCTGCTGGGGATGCCTGATGTAAGGAGGGACTCCGCTGGGGACATCTGATGTAAGGAGGGATTACGCTGGGGGTGCCTGATGTAAGGAGGGACTCCGCTGGGGACACCTGATGTAAGGAGGGACTCTGCTGGGGACACCTGATGTAAGGAGGGGCTCCGCTGGGTATGCCTGATGTAAGGAGGGACTCCGCTGGGGACGCCTGATGTAGGGAGGAACTCTGCTGGGGACGCCTGATGTAAGGAGGGACTCTGCTGGGGACGCCTGATTTAAGAAGGGACTCTGCTGGGGATGCCTGATTTAAGGAGGGACTCCGCTGGGGACGCCTGATGTAAGGAGGGAATCTGCTGGGGCAACTGATGTAAGGAGGGATTCCTCTGGGGACGCCTGATGTAAGGAAGGATTACACTGGGGATGCCTGATGTAAGGAGGGATTTCGCTGGGGACACCAGATGTAAGGAGGGACTCCGCTGGGGACACCTGATGTAAGGAGGGGCTCCACTGGGGACACCTGATGTAAGGAGGGGCTCCGCTGGGGACGCCTGATGTAAGGAGGGACTCCGCTGGGGATGTCTGATGTGAGGAGGGACTCCGCTGGGGACGCCTGATGTGAGGAGGGACTCTGCTTGGGACACCTGATGTGAGGAGGGACTCCTCTGGGGATGCCTGATGTAAGGAGGGACTCTGCTGAGGATGCCTGATGTAAGGAGGGACTCCGCTGGGGACATCTGATGTAAGGAGGGATTACGCTGGGGGTGCCTGATGTAAGGAGGGACTCCGCTGGGGACACCTGATGTAAGGAGGGACTCTGCTGGGGACACCTGATGTAAGGAGGGGCTCCGCTGGGTATGCCTGATGTAAGGAGGGACTCCGCTGGGGACGCCTGATGTAGGGAGGAACTCTGCTGGGGACGCCTGATGTAAGGAGGGACTCTGCTGGGGACGTCTGATTTAAGGAGGGACTCTGCTGGGGACGCCTGATTTAAGGAGGGACTCCGCTGGGGACGCCTGATGTAAGGAGGGAATCTGCTGGGGCAACTGATGTAAGGAGGGACTCAGCTGGGGACGCGTGATGTAAGGAGGGACTCCGCTAGGGACACTAGATGTAAGGAGGGACTCCGCTGGAATGCCTGATGGAAGGAGGGACTCTGCTGGGGGCCCCTGATGTAAGGATGGACTCTGCTGGGGGCACCTGATGCAAAGACGGACTCTGCTGGGGCACCTGATGCAAGGACGGACTCTGCTGGGGGCACCTGATGCAAGGACAGACTCTGCTGGGGGCACCTGATGCAAGGACAGACTCTGCTGGGGCACCTGATGCAAGTACAGACTCTGCTGGGGCACCTGATGTAAGGAGGGACTCCGCTAGGGACACCTGATGCAAGGAGGGGCTCCGCTGGGGATGCCTGATGTAAGAAGGGACTCCGCTGGGGACGCCTGATGTAAGGAGGGACTCCGCTGGGGACGCCTGATGTAAGGAAGGACTCCGCTGGGGACGCCTGATGTGAGGAGGGACTCCGCTTGGGACACCTGATGTGAGGAGGGACTCCGCTGGGGACGCCTGATGTAAGGAGGGACTCTGCTGGGGATGCCTGATGTAAGGAGGGACTCCGCTGGGGACATCTGATGTAAGGAGGGACTCCGTTGGGGATGCCTGATGTAAGGAGGGACTCCGCTGGGGACACCTGATGTAAGGAGGGGCTCCGCTGGGTATGCCTGATGTAATGAGGGACTCCGCTGGGGACGCCTGATGTAGGGAGGAACTCTGCTGGGGATGCCTGATGTAAGGAGGGACTCTGCTGGGGACACCTGATTTAAGGAGGGACCCCGCTGGGGACGCCTGATGTAAGGAGGGAATCTGCTGGGGCAACTGATGTAAGGAGGGACTCCGCTGGGGACGCTTGATGTAAGGAGGGACTCCGCTGGAATGCCTGATGTAAGGAGGGACTCTGCAGGGGGCCCCTGATGTAAGGATGGACTCTGCTGGGGGCACCTGATGCAAGGACGGACTCTGCTGGGGCACCTGATGCAAGGACGGACTCTGCTGGGGCACCTGATGCAGGGACGGACTCTGCTGGGGGCACCTGATGCAAGGACACACTCTGCTGGGGGCACCTGATGGCATCTGGTGGCAGGCGACATGGCAGGTGACACGCTCAGGGGTCCCACTGATTATGCATTATGGTGAGTTGAATGATTTCATTTTATATTACAATGTAATAATAGAAATAATGTGCTTCAATCATCCTGACACCATAACAACCATGGTTCCGGGATGATTGAAGCGCTAACACCAGGTGTTTGGAGTATCTTTATCTGCTGATTTGTTAAACTCTGGAATACACATTTCTATTGTGGTGTAGGATCTGGGCCTGCTGTCCCTCCATCCCTCTTTCCTTCCTTCACTCTCCTTTAGTCCCTCTTTCTTTCTTTCCTTCTCTCTCCTTCCTTTCTCTCTCTCTCTCCCTCTCTCTCTTTCTCCCTCCCTCTTTCCCCCTTTTTCCCCCTTTCTTTCTCCCTTTCTTTCTCCCTCTTTCCCCCTTTCTTTCTCCCTTTCTTTCTCCCTTTCTTTCTCCCTCTATCCCTCATTCATCTCAGACTAACCACACCCCTTTGAGCCACGCCCATTTAAGCCACACCCACTATTCCACGTAAACCACACTCATTTTTCGCCGTGACGCGCCACATTTTATTTTTTGCTATGCCACGCCTACAAATGCATGTCCCACCCCCTAATTATAATAGGACTCTGCCTACAGCCAAAAAATGTTCCTATAATTTTTTTTACAATGTTGGGAACTATGCTTTGAGCACTAGTTAGGAAAATGTTAACAGCATTATGCAGAAAAAAAAATTGTGTTATTATCACCAATAAACTGTATGTATAGCCCAAACCTTTATTTGTTTTGGATGAAGCATGAAAAAAATTAAAACCCTGTCAAGTTTTCATTGCTCTATGTTCCCAGTGGAAAAGATTCACCTTCTCTGTTTTTGCTGGTGACCATTGCCACCAAAATAGAAAAATGATAGGAAAACCAAAATTATTTAGCGGTCACCAGAACAGGAGGTGAGTGTAAGGCCTCATGTATACAGGACGTTTTTTGGCTTCATGCACTTGTTTTTTTTTACCTCTCCTGGATGCCTTTGCTCCAGGAAAGAGAAATGCAGCTGAAAAAACATGCCTAAAGCTGATATCACTGGATAAAATAATTAAAAAAAGGGAAAGAATGATCAATTATTTTCTATTATTATACACACACCAATGTTAAAAGTAGACCAACCTTACCTCTGGATCATTCCAGACAGTGGGGCATCTGTTTATGGTATATATACTCAATAGAACATTGGAATCTGTCAGATAAGAAAAAAGTCTAATGTCATTTGCAGATGGGTAAATTGGTATGATTAAAGGGGTTGTAAAGGTAAAAGTTTTTTCACCTTAATGCATTATATGCATTAAGGTGAAAAAACTTTTGACAATACCGCCGCCCCCAGCCCACCCGTTTTACTTACCTGACACCTCGAATCTCTGCTGCTCGCTCCCGTCTTCTCTTTTGCAGCTCAGCCTGGTCGTGATTGGCTACAGTGGATGGATTGAAAGCAGCGCAGCCATTGGCTCGCGCTGCTGTCAATCACATCCAATGACGCGGCGAGGCGGGGGGCGGGGCCGAGTGATACAGTGAGCGGCTATAGCCGCCAGCTGTATCACGGGAGCGCGCCCACAATAACTAACCACCATGCGAGGGAGCTCACATTAAGGTGGTTAGTTCTTGCGGGGAGGAGCTGAAACAGCCGCCGAGGGACCCCAGAAGAGCAGGTTCGGGGCCACTCTGTGCAGAACGAGCTGCACAGTGAAGGTAAGTATGACATGTTTGTTATTTTTTTTTTTTTTTAAATTTACCTTTACAACCCCTTTAAATGTTTATTTTTCATGCATTTAAAGTGACTTTGTCACAGGGTTAAAAGTGAAATAATTTAAAAGTTTAAAAAAAAATGCTATATTCTTACCATTCCAATGACCTGCAGCATTGCTGAAATGCATTGAGTTTCGGTTGCATTTCTGATCCCTGGCCGCTGTTAAAGTTGCCTGTGTCCAACTTAGGATGCAGGAGGAAGATGTAATGCAACCACTAGGACCCCATAGTGGAAGCACTGATGTTCAGCAATATGTGTAAAATCAGAATAACCGCACTCCTATTCATGTATAAATCATTATTTAAACATCACCCCTGTGAACAAACAAATGCATATAATTAACTTCAAAATGATAAAAAGTGAATGTGTATTATACAGTCCATAGTGGATCCAAAATAAGTCCTAAATGTGAATAACGTCCGTAGTGGTATACTGTACTAAAAACTTCAATGATACCAATTGAGAGTGAAGAGGGAGAGGAAAGAGGGCTCTCATAGTGTAGTAATCATTTATTTTAAAAAACAAATATATCCTTACATCCACACTTACATCCGAGAAGAACAACAATCAGCATGTATAATATAGGAAACATATACTATTGGAAACGCAGTTTTGAGCTCCACCTGTGTTCCAGCTCACCGGAAGTGATGTATCCCGAGAACACAAGATACGTCACTTTCGGTCAGCTGGAACGCAGGTGGAGCGCAAACCGACGTTTCCTATATTATACATGCTGATTGTTGTTTTTCTCGGATGTAAGTGCAATATATTTTTTGAAAGAAATAACGATTACTACACTATGAGAGCCCTCTTTCCTCTCCATCTTCACTCTCATGTGGTATCAATAAAGTTTTAGTACAGTCTCATCTACTAATTAATGGATGTCAGCAGTGACCTGGATTCTATTTGGTGACCTTACCTGTGACTCCTTGGGATTGTTCACTTATGCGCATCTTGACTACCTGTAAGAGGGGTCAGTTGAGTCTGGTGAGTGTTTATTGTGTCTGCATGCTGGTGGAGAGAAGACAACTCTATACTCACTACGGATGTTATTCACATTTGGGACTTATTTTGGATTCACTATGGACTGTATAATACACATTCACTTTGAAGTTAATTATATGCATTTGTTTGTTCACAATGATGATGTTTAAATAATGATTCATACATTAATAAGAGCGCGGTTATTCTGATTTTACACATATTGCAGGTGTTAACACACTTTACAATGTGCAGCTCCTTACCACAATAGACTGATATATTGATATATTCTATAATCACAAGCACTTCCATTTGCGTGTGTTAGGAACCTTTATTGGGTTTTTTTCTTTTTCAAACTGATGTTCAGCAAGCTAAATCAGTTAAAATGGCGCCAGACCCACCTATTTTCTATTATGCCTTTTTATTAAGTTTTAGTATTGTTTTTCTGTGCCCTGATCTTTTTTCCTTTGTTTACTTTTGCCTCCTTGTAATCCAGCTAGTCCTTGTAGTCCGCTTTTTAAATCTCGCTAAGCCCCGATCACATTGCTCTCCCCTCCCACTTCTGTATGCTGTGCTTACATATAGCCCGGCATCTCGTTCTTTCAGGCAGGCTTGACAAAGGGGGCTGTGTCCTTGAAACACATTGCTGTCCATTCCATCCCCTGTGACATTGTGCTCTGTCTGTGAGGTGTACGGAACACACCTGTAGACCCCATCAGCTGTTATCTTTCAGCAAGTGGGCACCACTGTAACCAAGGCCTACCAAACATCAGTGCTTCCAGAAGCCCCTGGTTGTTGCATTACATCTTCTTCCTGCAACCTAAGTCAAACATAGGCAATTATAATGTGAGTGATGATATTTCTGTTAAAAAAAAAAAACTCTTCACAGTTTTTAACTTACTCCTGCGCCCTTGCCGTTTTATCTTTTTACATCATCTGATTGGATTGTTCCCAGGATCTGCTACTGAAGAGCTGCAGGATTTTCCTTTGCTCTTAATACCCATCTAGAAACTGTTCATCATGGATGCTTATATAATTTTATGGCATAAGTGGGGTTTTGGAGCACTGAGTGATTATGTGTGCAGGATCTCTTATACATATACTTTATACAGGAAGTCCCAGAGTTACGAACACAATAGGGACTGTAGGTTTGTTCGTAAGTCGAAGTTGTTCATAAGTCACAACATTGCATTTGTAAGTGTAACTTCCGGTTGGAACACTGCATTCGTAAGTGTAACGTCCGCCTGTGCATGGATGTTGGATGTTCCGTGCGCTTGTTATGTTATCTGGGGCTCTTCTGGCCATGCAGTACATGTAGTACTGCAGTATGGGATGTGTCCAGAGGTATCCAGGACCAGTGTGGAGCACAAGTGGCTGACATTTGAGGCCGTTCATAAGTAGGAGCCGTTCGTAACTCGGCGACCGCCTGTAATTGACAGTTTTTTGGTTAAGATTGCAGAGTGGATTATTGGGTCCCACTTACAAGTTTGCAAGATATAGATATATATATATATATATATATATATATATATATATATTTGAGCTGTCTTCGTGAACGGATTGCAAATATTATGAGAGATGGCATACATTCTTGCCATTTTTGGTTCTCCTTACTCTCTTCATGCAAACTTAAAACAATATGGCTCGGACTAAGATGTAGGCAGGTGCAGGTTTCTCTTCCAGCTTGTAGATGGCACTGTGCCATTATTACAATCATAATAGCAAATTACAATAAAACAATTTGGTATGTTCACTAGCATGGTAAAGATATAATTGTGTGGTAACCATATTCTTGGCGTGCACCATGGGTAAACAGTTTGTACATGTGCCGAGACTCTATGTATTCAGAGTAATATGACGATAGTAATATTATGACTGCCATTTTAGAAAAAGTATACTTTCAAAAATACAAAAACAACAGTAGTTGGGCTTTAAAGACACAGAACACACAATGTCAGTATAAAATGCATTTGTGATAACTGACCTTTAGGCAGACTCCGGCCATCAGGGAAGGTGACGGGTGAGGTAAGTTGACGGCCTACACCTGGCACTGGTGGATACAGGCGCATGCTCTCCTTAATACACATGGTGGTGTACGGCATCTTACCCATATCCTCCCTGATAACACACAAAAGTTAAATATGCTAAATATTTAAAGCCTAACTTTGAGAATTTTTTAAAGAAGTCTCAAACTATCAAGGTTTAACCCCCCCCCCAAAAAAAAAAGAAAAACTGCTCTGGCTGCAATACTCAATTCTTTTTCCTATCTCCTGCAGTAGTCCTATTGTGTGACTAGATGTCCTCGGTCTTTTAGGTTCTCCCACTATGGGGGCATCACCAGTTCCCTGCATTCATACTGAATGATGCAGAGCACAGTGTCGATGACTATGCATCACTGACAACTGTTCTTCTCCGGAGAACATTTAAAAGGTAAAAGAATTCTACATGTCTCATGATAGGACTGAAGATTTTGGTAAACTAACCATAAAGAAAACGGGCTTGCACTACAGTGGGATGGAAACATGTTACAGGGGGCGTGGCCACAGTGGCATAGCGCAAGGGGTGCGGAGGAGGCCATGGCCCCGGGCGCAACATTTAAGGGGGCAGAATTCTGCGCCAGTGTGTATCACTACTGGCTGCCTCCTCCTGATTTCAATTTCCTGTGTCCCCGCGCTGTGGCCGCCATGTTCAGTCTCCAATGCCCTATGATCGGGCATATGGGGTCATGTGCGGCGGCGCGGCTCCAGCAGCAACCATGATCAACCCCTGCAAAGTCCCACATATTCCTGTCAATCCTGGCTGTGAAGTCCACCTAATACAGCTTCCTGTGATAGAGTGGCAACAATGTTGCACAGCTTCTGAATTCAGAGAGTTGTCACTCTCATGTAGGCTGTGTCTGCTTGTACAGGGGGCGTAGGCACAGTGGCGTAGCTTGGGGGTGTGTGGAGGGGCCGTGGCCCCGGGCGCAACACTTAGGGGTGCAAAATTCTGCACCAGTGTGTTCCGCCTTCGCACATGACCCCATTTTCCCACTCACAGGGTGCTGAAAACTGAACATGGCATCCAGAGCGCGGGGACACAAGAAATTGAAATTAGGAGGAGGCAGCCAGTAGTGACACACACTGGCGCAGAATTTCACCCCCTAATTGTTGCCACGGCCCCCTTCCGCACCCCCCACGATACGCCACTGTGACCACGCCCCCTGTAACATGTTTCCATCCCACTGTAGTACAAGCAGACACAGCCTACATGAGAGTGACAACTCTGCTCTGAATTCAGGAGCTGCGCAACATTGTTTCCACTCTATTACAGTAAGCTGTATTAGGTGGACTTCACAGCCAGGATTGACAGGAATATGGGAGACTTTGCAGGGGGAATCAAGAGAAAAATGCAAATGCAGATGCACTTATAATTAAGTGCTACAGTATATATTATGTGTTATTAGGAGGTAACTTTAAGAATAATACTGACACTGTAGAATAACAAACACTGCCTTTTTTCTGGTCTCATTCTAACATGAGTAAGGTAGGGTGCAGTTTTAACCCCTACTTCCCACTCAGTAATACAGCCTCAGTCCAACCAAAACTGATATTAATGTTGAGCATGGACAATAGTGGGTTTAACCACCAACTAGCTCCTTAGATCTGGAATTCAGGAAAGCTGGGAGACATTGGAAATTCTAACTATTAAGCATCCACACTGAACTGCTATTTATGCTTTGATTAGATTTGGCCATTATTAGTGCACAGAAAGCTGTTTGGTAGCTGATCATATTAAAAGGACATTGAGATAAAATGTTCTCACCATTCCAAGGTGTTCCGACCTCCCAGAAGCTCTGTGATCTCCTCCCGGCATTTGTCCTGGTGTTCGGGGTATATAGCCATACAGTATAATGTCCAAGAGATCCCGCTGGCCGTTGTATCATGTCCCTCGAACATGAATGTGTCCACCTCTGCACGCAAGTCCTCATCCGACAGACCCTGACCATTTTCATCCTGATGGTTTCAGAAATCTATATATTAGCAACCTTCAAGCTTATAATAATAAAAAAAACAAAAGCTCTGCACTAGTCTATCCAGGCTCCACAAAGAATTGGGGCTTCTTCTATTTTTCTGCCCTCAAACTTAACTTTAAATTTTGAATTCAGAGGAAATTCTTAGCATAAATTGAAGTGAAGTTACCTATGCATGCATATAAAGTGAGGAAAATATTATTTGATCCCCTGCAGATTTTTTAAATTTGCCCACTTACAAAGAAATGAAAGGTCTATAATTTTTATCATAGGTGTATTTATAATAGAGCTAAGTCTTATTCTAAATATCCAAAATATTTGTGGATGGTAAGCATGATTGCCGTAATATGAGGACCAGTATATCCCAACATTTGAAGAATACATACTGTATATGCATACGAGCATCTTATATTGCTTAATTTATCAATATTGTAAATGTAAAAGTTCCCAAAACTGAACACTAATTAATAATTTTGGTATTTATGTTAACTTTGATTTGCAACTTATTGCTAGTGGTTATTTTTAGCTGTCATCATGGGGTACAGAAAACAATAAAAATACATTTAGTAGTTTGGTGTTCTAGTATTTTTGAGGAGTTTAGCTTTCCACATTGCCACCAATTTTTATTCAGTGATCACTTTTTACCTTGTAAGGTTTTTTATTCAATAAATCCCTTTTATTTTTGACCTACGCCATGTGGAGCCCCTTCTTTCTTTTTTCTCCATGACTTCATCCATGATTGGTTTCTTGAGACCCTTTGAACCTGCCCGGAACCGGAGAGTGTGTGAGTGAGCTGACCACCCCCACCGTTGACTGTCCTGGCTATCGGTGACCGTGACCCAAGTGATAACCTCGCCTATCGGAGATCGCGACCGAAGGGAGATCCTTTGGGGAGAGTTCACGGGAGGCTACCTCCACAAGCTCTGACAGACATACTGCTATATGGCTGATACGTACCACTGGATCTGGTAAGAGTACCTAACTCTAGATGCTTATGACGTGCTGCCTGTGATTGATGTGTTTTCCAGTCTCCAGTCAACATCATGTGTCCAAGCACCCCCTCTGTTTGAGAAGACTTCTTCTACTTATATGTATTGACTCTAGTCTTTTGACTTTAGTCTGCAGAGCTTAGCACATTGCTTCTGGACATACCCATACTTAACACATTTCTTTTGGACATTTGTTTACACTTCACCAGTGTTTATTGTGTTGATTAACATTATTATTTGGTTTAAAGTCACGATTTATTTATTTATGTTTGATACACTTATATATTTTTTTTTAGCGCTGCACATATTTTTTATATAAAAATGAGGAGGGCGAGTATGGACAGGGCTGTGCTGTCCCGAGAATGTAGAGCCAGTGCCCCCTGGCCGTGCACAGGCTCGCAGCAAGGCCATTTCAATAGAAATCATACAGCCGCCTGGGACCACCCCTCTCCACCTCCTTCCTGCCGCCCATCCCCGCACAGGGTTGCAGCATGGGCATTTTAATAGGAATTGGACAGCCGCCTGGGACCACCCCTCTCCACCTCCCTCCTGCCGCCAACCCCGCACAGGGTTGCAGTGTGGGCATTTTAATGGGAATCAGACAGCCGCCTAGGAGTGCCCCTCTCCACCTCCCTCCTGCCACACATCTAAGGAGTGGGGCGGTGCATGTCTCATGGCAGTCCTAAGTGGGCGGGCTCAAAACTTCTTGGCCCACCCTTAGTGTGCACGGATGCCTGACCCCCATGGCTGCAGGAGATTGCTAGCTATGATAGCGTGCTGTGATTCGAAGCAGTACATGTGCTAGAGGCATTGGTATGATGGGGGATTGAACAAGATGTGTGCAGGGAAGAAGGGGGAGATTGATAGCATATGTACTGGATTGGGGGGGGGGTTAATTGGAGGCATAGGTATGATGGATTGGGGGGAATATTGAAAGCATAGATGCGCTGGATTTGGGGGGGGGGGGGTTGGATACATAGGTGTGCTGGAGAGGGGAGGTTGGAAAACGAGGTGTGCTGGGGGGTCATTTAAAAGCACAGGTGTGCTGGGGGGCATTGGAGGCAGAGATATGGTAGGAAAAGGAATTAGAGGTAGAGGTGTGGTAGGCGGAGGGGGAATTGGGGACATAGGTGTGCTTGAGAGGGCGTGTTTAGGGGCGGGGCAGAGTAGGGTTTGGGTGGGGCAACTGGTGGCGAGTAACTCTTTTAACTCTTCGCCTTAACTCTTTTAATAACACTTGTAACAACACTTTTGAGCTTATTACTGTTATATATTTTCAATACAGTATATCCAGAGACGTTGACCCCAGAACAAGAATGCAGAACAGCAAAGTCAGATACCCTCCTCTGCATACTTGTTTTATTGATGCAAAGGATTGAAGCAAGAGGGTCAGCAATATAGCCAATAAACTGGTATTTGCAGAATGACAACATGTGTCTAATGTTTCTCTTAGGAAAAGCTTTCTCTGAAAGAGATTGATTTTGTTGATCTGTTAAAATTTTACATATGTATCCATGGATGTTGTTGAAATCTTTTCTGTATGAGCTATTCAATGAGAATAATGTCTTCTATAACAAATGGTCCTTTCAGCTTGGATTTGGTACCTTGGCATACAGAAGAATGTCAAGAAAGTCCAGGTGTCTCTTCTGCTTGATCTTCTCCAGCTCAGTATCCTGTTTAAGAGAATCTTTCCGCTGCTTGATCACATTATCTGTATTGGAAAAAAAAACGTTACAGACATTTTTTAAACTAAACTAACATTATGATGTCATAACATACAAAAAGTTATTACCAAAAAAAAATTTTGTATTACTAGTGCAGGGACAAGCGCACCCCCCAAGATGTATGAGCATTATATGTCAGCAAAAATCCCCCCCCACACAAAATAAAAATTGGGGACTAATCTGCCTGCTTACCCCTAAGCATAAATTCCCCTCCTCCCAGGACAAATCCACCCCCTGCTGAAATCCCCCCTCCCAGCACAAATCTTTGCCTCCCCCATCCCCCCTCTTAGCTCAAATCCTCTCTTTCTGCAAATCAAGGCCCCCCAAAAAAATCACTCCTCCTAGAACAAGTCCTCTACCCTTCAAATTTCCCCTCTCGGTACACATCCTCCTCCCCCACTAAAAATGCCCCTTCCCAGCACAAATTCTCCACCTTCCTAGCACAAATCCCACCCTCCCCTCCCTTCCTAGCACAAATACCTCCCAAACGTCCCTACTAGCACAAATTCCCCACCCAAAAAAAAATATCCCTCCTAGCACAAATACCTCCCAATTATCCCTACTAACACAATTTCCCCCAAAATCACGACTCCTAGCACCTCCTCCATTTCCCCAACTATAACAATTCATACCCCCTGCCACCCCCCCCATACAAATCCTATTCCCCCAATCTCTTCTTGGTCCCCCCCACCTCTCATGATACCACAGTGCCCATGGCAGCTGCCCCTCCTGCCCACCCCTTGTCCCGGCCCTGGTTAATACTGTCAACTCTGAACTTACACAGGGAACTTACGCTGTGTAAGTCCAGACTCCCCACTTACCCCTATGTACTGCTGAAAGAGGAAGAAAGATTTCTAACACGATCTGCACTTTCCAAAGAGTGTAGAAAAGGAGAAGACAGCAGATATACATGTAAAACATATGTAGGAGGATTTGTTTCATCTCTGTGTATCATCCGAGGCTGTTCACTTCACTGGGTATATGTGAGAGTTTACATCCTGTTTAAGGCACCATTTTATATAAAGTAAATATGCATGACATAGCTATCATCAATTAAAGCTGAGCTCCAGGGATAGAATGAAAAATGTATCTATGCAGTGCATAGATACATCTGCAATCCCAATGTGAAAGCCTGAGCCCTTTCACACTGCCAGCGCCCGAAAAACACTGGTAAAGCGCCGCTTAAGACCCCTTTTACACTGGGGCGTTTTTCAGGCGTTTTTCGGGCGCTGGCAGTGTGAAAGGGCTCAAGCCTTTGGCGCACCCAGCACGGTGGCAAAAACACGAAAGCGCTGCAAAAAAGCTGCTTGTAGGACTTTTTTTGACGCCCTGCTAGCACTCAGGTTTTCACATTGGGATTGCAGATGAGGCTTCTTTCAGGCGCTTTTTTTAACGCTAAAGCGCCTGAAAAATGCCCCAGTGTGAAATGGGTCTTAGATGTAGGTAGCTGGATGGTTAGTTGTTGGTGGGTTTGCAGCCACTCTGAGGCATGGGATGCCTAAAGAGGTCTGATATAGTTTGGTAGGGTGGGATACCTTTGCAATGAATGATTCAAAACACATGGGCATTGGGGACAATCTGAAAATGAGCCAGTGTTGATATACAAGGCAATGATATGCTAACACTGGTGATGACAGGATTATGGCGCACCAGGAAGCTCCCGTATTTTGTGAATGAAGTTAATCCTAGGTGAACACACGAGCCTTCTGGACAGTCAGTATGCAAGCGTGAGTTAGTGCCCATTTATGGGAAAATAGCTCCCTGGGAGTGTAAGGTGGGTTGGGCTATCTCTTTATCCTGTACGTGTTAGGGCAGGGCAGGCAAAGGTTAATGGCAAATGGCAACCATATGCAAGCCATAGACTACACAACGTGTGTTGGAAGGTAGTGCTCAAGGGGAGGGAAGGAAGAAGAGCCCATGTCAGGAAAAAACCTTACAAAGGAGGAATGGTGGAGGAGCTGGATGGCACCCTATATTGCACTGAACATTATACTGTTAAGTGATGTGGAGAAATAGGCTATGCATGACCCGGCCTGAAGAATACTTTGTCCCCTGTTCATGTTCACTAAAGCATCTAGAAAAACTGGCTTTGTGGACAAATGTTCCTGTGAAAAAGTGTCAAGACGTACTGTGGAACCAGGCCTCAGGCCAAAAGTAAGTGAATAGCCAAAATTGCGGAGGTGGCTCTTATCAAAGTATGTAGTACCCCATGTCATTCCTATTTCAGGAGAATGAAGGAAGGGGTCCCATGTCAGCATGGTCTTTGCTGGCAGCCAACCAGGGGCCTGCTTACAAGTAGTTCTTCTGTAATCAGTCTCTGATCTACTACATGTACGAGTGGGAGCCGACAAGAACTAGGGTTATTTTTCATGGACTGCTAAGAAACAAACTTTTAGAAAATGGAAATGCTTCTTTATTTTTAATTATGGCTGTCAATCATGCCAGACGGAGGAGGCTTTGACCCCCCTTATATCCTCTTTATCTACGCCCCTGCTTACCTGTGTGTTCATGTGCTGTTCTTAGTGCTCTCCGGAAGCGGTATCCGGAGGGGCTCAGGTTGAAGATGAGATCATTATGGTATTGGAAAGCTCGGGTTCGATATTCCACCAAATAGGAGAGATCATAAACAGCCTTGATGTATTCACTATCACTGTAAGGGAACAAAACGTGAGACCGGTCTATGCCATGCAGTAATCTCCTTGGGTCAACGGGTGCCTTGATAGCAAGAAGCCAAAAATTCAAAATATTTTAGTACCGCTCAGAAGTTACTGACCTGTCATTCTGGCAGTTGCTTTGGTAACTGAAGGCACATTTCATGATGGTGTCCAATGTCATGAGGCTGACATGATGGAACAGCTCTATAGACTTCTTATCTGAAGCCAGATGCTCCAATTTGTCCTAATGAAGATCAAACAAGAAAGATCATATTAATCTCATCATTTATTGAAACATAACTAAAGGCAAAATGTTTTTTTTTTACTCTGAGAAGAGTGGAGAAGGATTAGAACACCTGTCAGGTTTTTATTGCTGTCTTTACTGCCATTGTGGAGAATCGCCTTCTCCATTTGGCTTGCGTACTGTTATCACAGAGAGTAGAAGTGAAAGAAAAACCCCAGTTTTGAATTGTCAACAGAACAGGAATAGAGAGGAAGTCTTCCAATGGGGACACTAGTTCTACAGATCCTGCTGGAGGGATTTTCTCTCATTCCTGTTTTGGCTATGGGCAGAAGATGAAGGGAAATCTCCACAATGGGACACAGATGGCAAAAAAACTGACAGGGATTATAACCATTCCATACTCTATCCAAGATAGTAAAAAAAAGGTTTGTCTTTGGTTCTACTTTAAAGAATAAATTCAGTTGTTTTTTTATGTTTTCTTGAATAGAGTAGGATGAAAAAGCCAAGGCATGTGTCTGGTTCTTATTACTATAGGTGACCACACTGATGAGATTTTATCTCGCTTCCTGTCCTTCAGATTCCGGGAAACAGGAGGAGGTGCCTTTGTCACCAGAGCAGGCAGGTACAGACAACAAAAAAAACATTTTAAGGACTATCACTTCTCCACTCTACTATTCTGCTCACTTGCTCACGATCTACAAAGTCAGTCTGTAGCTCAACATTGATTGCTGCTTACCAACATCACATTAGCGCAGTCTGACATCAGTCTCACATATGGCTTCAGAACATCATAATGGAAACCCGGGGTCAGCAGCTTGCGGTGCTGGGACCACTTTGGACCAGATAATACCAATAACCCTTTCCCTGTATAACAAAAACACAATAGAACGATCAAAACAAAAGATGCATAAAAACCAGAGTTACATGTACATGGTCCATGGATACCAATTGGAAATTTTAGACTTGACTGAGTTGAATATTCCACATGTAACATGTATGTTACCCCAGCAATTCATATTCCTCATATGTGTCTGTTGTACCATATACAGTGGGGACGGAAAGTATTCAGACCCCCTTAAATTTTTCACTCTTTGTTATATTGCAGCCATTTGCTAAAATCATTTTTTTTTTTTTTTTTTAAATCAAAAAGGTTTTATTGAACATTCACATGTTTTCCAACAATAATCAATGTTCAGGTTGCATTTACAGTTACATCATTAATACCAATTAGGTTCACGTACATGTATACAGTAATTTTTCCAGCTAATTTGTCAATCCGTTGCATTTCTCCAGACATCTGCAATACAACTCTCCCTGTTTTGACCATCACCGCCCACATTGTTATTATTATACAATCTGTTTCGCCCCCCCTCATCTTGTTTAAAGAGATTGCAGGAGTCTAGACATCACCAGCTCTCTCGGGCTCAAACCCGGTGTGTCTAGCCATTTTGACCAGATACGCTCAAACCTACTTGGGCATCCCCTATGTTGGTATATATATTTTTCCCTGATAAGGGTTTGTCCCATGTGTTCCACCCAGGAGCCCCTGGTGGGTGGCAGTGTGGATTTCCACCCCATTAGGATAAGTTTCCTGGCCTGAAATAGAGCCCTGGAGAAAGCAACCCTATCCATTTCCTCCGAGACCTCCTCCTCCAGGACTCCCAGCAAGCAACACTTAGGATCGGTGGGAACCTTTGTCTGAAATACTCCATCACCTCATTCCAGTACCGATGGAGCTTCGGGCAGCGCCATAGAAGGTGAATAAGGTCCCCGTCATGCTGTTGACAGCGGGAACATAAAGGGTCTGCCGCCCTGCCCATCTTGTGAAACTTTTTTGGGGTGTAATGCACTCTCAATACTATAAACAGTTGGGAAACCTTTTGTGCAACATTAAGGGAGCAGGTAGATATAGACTGAAGAGCCTCCTCCCACTGTTCATCTGTGATCTGGCCAAGGTCCCTCTCCCAGGCAGAAGCCGCCTTGCATGGATAAGCCCGCAAGTGTCTCACTAGCAGCATCTGGTAGCATTGGGATATGATTCCTTTGGTTTCACTACTAGACTGCAGCACATGAAATACCGGAGTGGATGACAATATCCACTCAACGGCATCCCCCTGCGCAGCGACAGCATGTCGCAATTGAAGGTACGAGTAAAACATATTATTCGGTAGGTTAAAATTGGCTTGCAGTTCTGTAAATGAAAGCAGTTTACCGTCCCTAAATATATGAGAAAGTAGTTTTACCCCATGCTTACACCATCTAGACCAGGGGTCTCAAAGTACCGGCCCGCGGGCCATTTGCGGCCCGCGGACCGGTTAAAAATGGCCCGCAGGCAGGGCCGATCCAGAACTAGAAGTCGACCGATATTTGCCCATTAGACCGATATATAGCACTGGCCGCCGTTCCTCCTCCCTTCTCCACACTCAGCGCTTGATGTTTGTGTGAAGCTGACATGTAACAGGAGGAGAGAGACAGAGGGATCTGTCAGATTTGAGGTTGATGTCGGGGGTGGGCGGGACCCGGCCGGGTGGGCGGGACCCAGCCAATATCAAACACCAGCCAATGGGATCTGGGCGGGACGCTACGTGTATGTGGCCCGCCCCTTTTTTTAAGCAGCCCAATCATTGGCTTGTGTTTGATAGCTGCTGGTCCCGCCCACCCCGGCCGTGTCCCGCCCACCCCGACATCAACCTCAATTCTGACAGATCCCTCTGTCTCTCTCCTCTGTGCTACGTGTCAGCTTCACACAAGCATCAAGCGCTGAGTGTGGACAGCTCCTTGTCAGTTTTACACACGGTTACACTCCGCTCAGTGTGAAACCTGCCAGTGCCAATCAGTGCCATCTGTCAGTGCTATCTGTCAGTGCCAGCTGCCAGTGCCACCGCCAATCAGTGCCAGTGCCAACCAGTCTGCCAGTGCCACCTGCCACCTCCAACCAGTACCACCTGCCAGTGCCACCTGCCACCGCCAATCAGTGCCACTGCCAACCAGTGCCTGCCAGTGCCACCGCCAACCAGTGCCCCTGCCAATCAATGCCACCTGCCAGTGCCAACCAGTGCCACCTTCCGCCACCTGCCAGTGCCACGCCAATCAGTGCCACCTGCCGGTGCCAACCAGTGCCACCTGCCGCCACCTGCCAGTGCCACGCCAATCAGTGCCACCTGCCAGTGCCAGGCCAATCAGTGCCACCTGCCAGTGCCAATAGTGCCACCTGCCAGTTCCAAACCAGTGCCACCTGCCAGTTCCAAACCAGTGCCACTTGCCAATGCCTGCCAGTGCCACCTTCCAGTGCCAACCAGTGCCACTGCCAATAAGTGCCACCTGCCAGTGCCATTGCCAATCAGTGCCACCTGCCAGTGCCATCTGTCAGTGCCAATCAGTGCCACCTGCCAATCAGTGCCATGTGCCACCTGCCAGTGCCACTTGCCTAAGCTAACCAGTGCCATCTGTACTGAGGACATCAAGTGTGTGGTAGAGTGACAGGAGCAAGCAGGGAGGAGTGGAGTGGGTGAGGTTTTTTTTTTTTAAATCAGCCTAAAATATCGGCCACATATATATTGGCCATCGGCCGCCCCAATTTCTAAATATCGGTATCGGCATGGGCCAGAGAAAAACCCATATCGGTCGACCTCTATCCAGGATGTCTTTTTGAACTGCACCCAGGCACCACAGAGGGGGAGGCGCCAAAGAGCTTTACCTCTCCATCTCCTCTGTCCTCTCTGCTGCATGCTGCTGCAGCCCAGAGGGAGAACAGAGCAGAGGAAGGAGCGGAGGAAGGATCCGCTCATCGATCTGCCCACCTAGGCATTGACGATCGACCAGAGCCCCAAACCAGGGTCCTGCTGCCACCTCAGAGTGGGAGATTGTATTCTCTGGGTCCCCTGTCACTAGGCCTGTGTGGAAGCCAGGAGGAGAGGACTTGGGAGGCAGATGATCCTGACTGCCAGGAGAGGTGAGTGAGCCATCACACTGAGGCAAAGTCCTTAGTGGGGTGACTGGGGTAGAAATTTGTGCAGAGTGGGGGGTATTTTATGCAGTGTGGAGGGTGATTGTGCAGTGTGGGGGGTAATTGTGTAGTGTGGGGGTAATTATGGAGTGTGTGGGGTATTTTATGGAGTGTGGAGGGTATTTTATGGAGTGTGGGGGGGTATTTTATGGAGTGTGGGGCTATTTGTGCAGTGTGGGAGGGGTAATGCTGGGGGTTAATAATGCGTTTGCTGACACCAATGCTGGGTTAATAATGCGTTTACGGACACAAGTGCTGGGTATAATGCATTTGCTGACACCAATGCTGGGGGTTAATAATGCGTTTGCTGACACCAGTGCTGGGGGTTAATAATGCGTTTGCTGACACCAGTGCTGGGTATAGTATAGTATATTATTGCTGGTATAGTTTATTGCTTTTGAAGTTTTAAAAGTTTGCATGCGGCCCCCCATGGGATATGAAAACTTGTCATGTGGCCCTCAGGCAATTTGAGTTTGAGACCCCTGATCTAGACCTTTGCTGTAGTTTTCCCAGTTCACTATAGGAGCGATTGTTCCATATTGGACTGAAATCCGTGAACCCTTGCACCCCCTGGATTTGTCTGACCTTATTCCATATTTTCTGTACAAGTGACAGGGTTGGGGCCTTTTTATTGGATTTCGCAAACAGCTGAGCCTCAAGACCCATAGGGATGGTCTCCGCTCCAGAAGCAATCAGCATCATCTGCGCTGCTGAGCCCTGTGGTTCTGGAGTCATAGAGCCAACCAACTGCTGCAACTGGGACGCTATGTAGTACAACCAGGGGTTGGGGACCGCCAGCCCCCCGTTGTCCTTAGACTGCTGCAACTGTTCTAGCTTAATTATGGGATGTTTGGTATTCCATAGTAATTTACGAAAAAGGGTATTTACTATTCTGAAAATTTTTAGGGGAATTACTACCGGTGTATTGTGCAGGAAGTATAATAATTGGGGCATTAAGATCATTTTAATTAAGTTGGCCTTGCCTGCCAGGGACATTTTTAAGTTATTCCATGTGTTTATTTTATCTCGAAAACGTGAAAGTAAGGGGTATATGTTTAGGGAGCAGAAGTCTCCAATCCTGGGCGCTATTTGTACGCCCAGATATTTGAAACTAGTGACCAGAGGGATGGGGCAATGGTCGGGAAGCGCAACCCCATGATCTCCATCCAGCATCATCAGGGCTGACTTGGACCAGTTTATGGTTAACCCAGAGTGGTGACCAAACGATTTTATTATAGACATCGCCTCTGACAGTGAATTGCTCGGGTCCCCCAGAAAGAGTAACATGTCGTCTGCGTACAAAATTATTTTTTCATGCAGAGTTCCATATTGAAACCCTTGAATCTGGGCGCTGTCCCTGATAAGGGCTGCTAGTGGCTCTATCGCGATCGCAAAGAGCAGAGGGGACAGAGGACAACCTTGCCTCGTCCCCCTGCCCAGAGCAAAGGCTTGCGAGACTCTATCTGTCATTCAAATATTAGCCTGAGGGGATGCATACAGCAGCTTAACCCATGCTATAAAACGTTCCCCAAATCCAAATTTGTCTAATACTGCCCAGAGATATTTCCAGCTAACGCTGTCAAAGGCCTTGTTGGCGTCAAGGGACAACAGTGCTCTTCGACCCCCGTTATATGCCTGCAGTTGCATATTGAGGAACAGTCTCCTCAAATTTGTGGCTGTGGACTTTTGGGGCATAAAGCCCGCCTGTTCTTGGTGTATAATGGAGGAGATGACCCCATTGACCCGGAGCGCCAGGACCTTTGCAAGGATCTTTACATCACTCTGGAGCAATGAAATAGGTCTATAGGAGCCTGGGTCAACCGGATCCTTCCCCTGTTTAAGAAGTAAAATCACATTTGCCCTTGCCATAGAGTCAGGAAGTCTGCCTGCGTCCAGGCAAGCGTTAAATACTTTTAATAGTTCAGGAAGTATCTGTTCGCCATATTGAGTAAATACCTCCATAGGGAGGCCATCCCCACCCGGTGCCTTACATGTGGGAAAAGAGCAGGCCGCCATCTGAAGCTCCTCCAAAGTTATTGGGGCATCCATTTGTTTTTGTGCTGCTGCCGATAATGAAGGCAAATCAATTTTTGACATATATTCAGCTAGTTCTGCATCCGAGTAAGCATCCCTCGGCCTATATAGGCCTTCATAGAAGGATGCCAGCTCGGATATGACAATTTCCGGGGAATTGACTACTTTCCCATTGGCAGCTCGAATAGCTCCAATGGCTGGTGATTGCTGTTGTGATCGTGCAATATTTGCGAGTAGGCGGCCCGTCTTCTCCCCCTCCTCATAAAATGCTAACTTCGTGAAAAACCTTTTACGTTCCGCAGTGGAGGATCTCAGCCGGTCCAGGGAATCCTGGGCCGACATCCATGCCTCCCTGGCGGAATCAGTAGGATCAGTTATGTAGGTCATTTCCAGTTTCCTCACCAAGTCCCCAGCCTGTTCCAACAGGACCGAGGAGTTGTGTTTAACCTGTTGTATTTCCTGAATAAAAATCCCTCTCAGATGTGCCTTAAAAGTCTCCCATTTCAAGTGGGCATCATGTAAATGTCGGTGTGTTTTGAAGAAAACCTCGATCTGAGTTGCTATTCCCTCCTGTGAGACAAAGAGTGTTAACCAGAAAGCATTCAGCTTCCACGGGGCTTTAGGTAGGTTGCTGGGGGGTCTAGTAATTAACCGTAAAGTCAGTGGGGAGTGGTCCGACACTCCTCGTGGAAAATATTCCACTTTGGATACGTTGCCCACCAAATTTGGGGTACTTATGCATAAGTCAATACGAGATAACGACCCATGGGTCTTGGAAAAACAGGAAAATTGCTTACATTCTGGGTTACGATTGCGCCATATATCTATCCATCCTACTTCTGCAAGTAGACGACTGAGAGCAGTGCCCCGTCCACCCCCAGGGTGTACAGGTGGATGTCTGTCTAGTTTAGGGTCTAGGTAGCAATTAAAGTCACCCATTATTAATACCGGAATATCCGGTTTGTTAGCTAAATAAGAAATTAACAATTGCAATACCTCTCTGGAGAATGGAGGGGGCACATATACAAAGGGTAATATCAAGGTAATCGTATACAATTTACAGTGCAAAAATACAAATCTACCAGATATGTCTATTAAGGAGTCTAGCTCCTGGTACACTAGGGCTTTGTGTATCAGTACACTTACTCCGCGCGAAAAAGCGGAGTAGGTGGAGTGATAGGCTTTGCCGACCCAGGCATATTGTAAGAAGCCAACCGTATCATCCCGCAGGTGGGTTTCCTGCAGGCCAATTACGGCCGGATGGAACTTCCGCAGTCCAGTTGAGATCATAGACCTTTTCAGTGGATCGTTCACTCCCCGAACGTTCCAGGTCACTATAGGTGTATCAGACATTGCATAAATTCAATCCAGTTCCTATCCATGTAGCAAGGTCCTGTATTGTCTTGCAGCACTTCCGGGGATCTCCAGTCAGCAATCCATACGGAAACTGAAGTGGCCAGCCGGCCACCTGGATCACAGGGTATGGCGGTGATGCAGTTCAAACAATGGAGAAGCAACAAAATGTCACAGAAAAACTGTATAATCATTTGTAGAGTGAGGTGAACCAGGTAATAGGTCCAGGAAAAAAAAAAGAACCTGTGAAACAACCCCCGCTGACTGTGCCACGCGGAGGGGTATCAGATTTTGTGGGGCTCGATAGGCCCTAACCGTGCCAACAGGGCACAACACCTCAAGCCATAACAACAGTGGCAACATGGAAAGTTCAGGTGCAGAGCACAACCGCCATCCACCTAAGTGGTTATTCAACACTTGCAGTAAGCTCATAAAATTGAGATTTCTTCGCTGGTACTAGGTAATAAGGAAAAGTCCTCTGTAGAAGGAGTAATAGCGACGGTATAATGTGGGCGCCCTTTATTCCTGCAGCGAGCATATTAAGTGAAGTCATCCATCCTCATTTTCGCGTCTGCGACGACGCAGGTCTTGCTCGTTTCGGTCCAGCCATCCTGCAGCATCTTGCGCGTTTTCAAAGAAGTGATTCTGATCTCCAGCTGTAATTCGCAACTTGGCAGGGAATAACATTGCATATTTAAGCTGTAAGTGTTGCAGCCGTTTTTTAACATCCGCAAATTTGGATCTTCTGCGCTGCACTTCGGCTGAGAAATCGGGGTAAAAGGAGATTTTGGTTCCATTAAACTGCACAGCCCCTTTTTCTCTGGCTAGTCGTAGCACTACTTCACGGTCACGATAATTAAGGAGCCTGGCCAGCATCGCTCTAGGGGGATTTCCAGGTGGGAGAGGTCTTGGTGGCACTCGATGTGCCCGCTCTACCGCATACAGGGGAGAGAAGGCCTCTTTATCAAATATTTCCTGCAGCCACTCTTCGACGAACACCGTGGGGTCCCTGCCCTCTACCTTCTCCGGGAGCCCCACTATGCGAACGTTATTGCGTCTCAGGCGGTTCTCGATGTCGTCAGTCTTTTCAAAGGCCTGGTGTGCGTGTTGTACAGCCCCCCTCACATCTCTGTTTAAATGAGGCATCTGATCTTCTATGTCACTTACTCTCCCCTCCACTGCCGTGCCCTAATTTTTTGAATGTCCTGGCGGAGGAGAGAGACAGTCTCCTTTAGTCCCCCAAATTTTTCTTTAAGATCATCCACTGAAGCAGTGCATCTATGGACTGCATGTAAAATTTCACTGAGCGTAGGCTGGGGGCTGTCTTCCACTTGTAAATCAAACAGGCCTGGCATGGGATCTGGAACAGAGTCCATAATGTCTGTGTCCTCTGGCCTGTCTGTGTCTCCCCTGCCTGCCTGCTCCATGGACACTGCTGGGGTCTGTGTGCTGGTCTGTGTGGAGTCTGCAGAGCCTGCCAGTTTCTGTGCATAGTATAGCATATCCCTGGTTTGGTCTTTGGTCTTAGGGGGTTTCTGTGACTTACCCCCCTGGTCTGCTTTCTTGTCCTGGCCTCGTGGCGTTCTCTGCGGCTGAGATGTCCAGGCGCCATCTTTGGAGTCCGGAGCGGCCGAGGCCGCGGCTTCACCGCGGTTCCCACGGGTCATCATACCCACACACTGCAGCTGTATCTGTGTCCTGGGGCGTCAGGGAGACTGTAGATACCGAACACTTCGGTTTTTGTGCGCCGGGAACAGCGAGGAAAGGATCGTTAGGAGGATCAACAGCGGGAGCTCCGGTTAACAGGTCTGTTCACATGCCGCGCTAGGCTACGCCCTCGCTAAAATCATTTAAGTTCATTTTTTTTCCTCATTAATGTACACACAGCACCCCATATTGGCAGAAAACCACAGAATTGTTGACATTTTTGCAGATTTATTAAAAAAGAAAAACTGAAATATTACATGGTCCTAAGTATTCAGACCCTTTGCTCAGTAGTAGAAGCCCCCTTTTGATCTAATACAGCCATGAGTCATTTTGGGAAAGATGCAACAAGTTTTTCACACCTGGATTTGGGGATCCTCTGCCATTCCTCCTTGCAGATCCTCTCCAGTTCTGTCAGGTTGGATGGTAAACGTTGGTGGACAGCCATTTTTTAGGTCTCTCCAGAGATGCTCAATTGGGTTTAAGTCAGGGCTCTGGCTGGGCCATTCAAGAACAGTAACAGAGTTGTTATGAAGCCACTCCTTTGTTATTTTAGCTGTGTGCTCAGGGTCATTGTCTTGTTGGAAGGTAAACCTTCGGCCCAGTCTGAGGTCCTGAGCACTCTGGAGAAGGTTTTCGTCCAGGATATCCCTGTACTTGGCCGCATTCATCTTTCCCTCGATTGCAACCAGTCGTTCTGTCCCTGCAGCTGAAAAACACCCCAACAGCATGATGCTGCCACCACCATGCTTCACTGTTGGGACTGTATTGGACAGATGATGAGCAGTGCCTGGTTAAATATATGAGTGTCACAGCAAAGGGTCTGAATACTTAGAACCATGTGATATTTCAGTTTTTCTTTTTTAATAAATCTGCAAAAATGTCAACAATTCTGTGTTTTTCTGTCAATATGGGGTGCTGTGTGTACATTAATGAGGAAAAAAATGAACTTAAATGATTTTAGCAAATGGCTGCAATATAACAAAGAGTGAAAAATTTAAGGGGAACTGAATACTTTCTGTCCCCACTGTACTTGTGTTTAAAAGTATCCTGTTGTCTTTGCATGTCTTTTGTGTGAAATACCCGGTGATCCTGACAGCCCCCCCACCTTCCTATTTCAAACTGACCACACTAGGCATAGAAGCACAACCATCCCAGTGTGGTCAGTTTTCTGGCACAGCCTGCCTGTTCTCCAATGGTCAAACTTGTGCTTACACCCCCCCCCCCCCCCGCACAGTTATTCACTGGGAAGATTACTGTATTGCTCTTGCTCTGCCCTCTGATGACACACCTCCTGCAGCCTCCACCCCCCAAGTCTCTAAGCCCAAAATCCAAGGGAGAGACTTTGATAATGTTCAAAATAGCAGCAATGTAGTAGAACTGGCACATATTACTTTAACTTTGCAGTAGATAGGTGTGCCCCTGGGAGGTAGCCGGGTGCTGTGCATTTTGGATTTTGGACCTCTCCATATCCATCTGTTTATCTGGTTACTTCTACTCATGGATATCTGATGTACACCTGCCCCTGCTATAGCTATATATATATAAAATGAAACATTTGTTATAAGCATTCCACACTTTTGGAAACCTCCCGGCTGCAATGAATTTGTACATGAGGCTCCCTTGAAGATAGTGAGATTTGCTTTTGTCCTTTCTTTGCTACAATTATGAACCTTGCCTGTGTCCTGAAGAAGCCTCACGGCGAAACGCGTAGACGCATGTCGCATAAGGGCTCAATGTACAAATTGCATTATTTAATTCATATTTTTATTCTTTTTGTTTTTGAACACTGTCCATGAATTGATGTATTTTCTTCAATAAATATTTTGAACAATATTAGTTGTGTTACTTTCCCCATTGTTTCCATGCCTATTAAGTCCGATTTTTTTTGGTTACTATTTAGTATCTCCTCTTCCTCATGTTTACGGATGTGGCAATCTGAGTACTCCTCCTTTTTTTTTATTTCCCGGGTGGACATCATATGATGTCCTCCCGCTCGAGTGCCTTGTGTGCACCCTAGTGGGCCACACAGCTGTGTAATCTGTGACCCGCTGTGACCACCGGACACAGTGGAACACAGGTCGTTGTGCCGGGTCGCTTTGCGCATCTCTGATACCATGTAATAGCTGTTACCAATCACAGCGATCACATGTCAGTTTAAAACAATTTACCATGATCTGGTGACAGTACATAAAAATAAATTGTATAAAAAGAAAAAAAAAATTGTAAAAAAAGTTTTAATTTGTTTTTACATACTGTCACCAGTCAGTGTCCCTGATCACCGCCACACCAGTCATATGATAATACATTACTGCTCTGGTATGCATTAAAAAAATTCCAAAAAATGTTAGCAAAAAATTACAACTTCAAAAAATTCGCCATACCCCCTACCAAATACCTCAGACTATCTACTTTCCAAAAAAGTGGGTCATTTAGGGGGTATTTGTATTGTCCTGGTATTTTCGGGCCTCAAGAAATAAGATAGGCTATCAGTACATCAGTATTGATCAATTTTCTAATTTAAATATACTGTATACCGTAGTTTGTGGACTCTATAACTTTCCTACAGACTAAATATTATACACTGATTTGGGGGTATTTTTTACCAAAGAAACGTAGCAGAATATATTTTGGTGTAAATTTATGAAGAAAGATTATTTGTTTGCAAAATTTTATAACAGAAACTAAGAAAAACATGTTTTATTTTCAAAAATGTTCGGTATTTTTTAAATTTATACATATATAAAAAAGCCCAGTGATGATTAAATATCACCAAACAAAAGCTCTATCTGTCTTAAAAAAATGCTAAACATTTCAATTGGGTACAGTGTTGCATGACTGAGTAATTGTCATTCAAATTGCATCATCACTGAAATCTGACAATTGGCCTGAGCAGGAAGGGGGCAAAAGTGTCGGGTATTGAAGAGGTTAAACACTGTCACAACATTCAGGAAGCTCAGTTCACAAAGCCAATACAACAAGATACGGATCCCTATTGTCAATAATACAAACAGTTAATTTCAGCTGAACGCAGTGAAATTTGAAAATGAGTCACATGGCTGAAAATAATGATAGTTATACTTGGGGTAAAGCTTTGGGAATTGAGAAGGTTGATATTTGCAATATAGAATAAGGCACCTTTCACACGGGGCGGACTCCGTCTAAGGCAGATGACAAGCCTGTGTCCGTTCCGCTATGCAGAGAGGACACGGACAGAGCCTGCTCTCCTGTTGCCCGATTGGCTGAAAGAACAGGCAATCTTATTGGACGCTTAGGAGGAGGAGGGAGGAGACGCACGAACGACGCCGCCGTAATGCAGATGAGGAGAAGACGCGATGGAAGCCACTGCCTGTAGGAGCGCTGCCCAACCGCGACCTAAATGGGGTAAGTGTGGAGCTGGGTCCGGCCGACTGGGGGGTGGTTGTTTGCCACCCCTAACCCCAAAAAAACAAAAAGAACTACAAAATAAAAAACAACACCCGCCACTGTCTATGACTAAGCCTTGGTCTAAGCTTTCCTCCCTTTCTACAGTTGAATCTCATACATAAAAATTCAGAAAGAAGAGTGAGACTCAGCATGTGGGCTAAAGATTCAGATGACACCAGAGTCCTTGACTTTGAGAGATTTAGGAATCTGGGGTCATGGGGTACATATTCCAAAACAAAATACATTTTGGGTATGAGGACTCTTTAGAAGCATGTAAGTCATAGCTCCCAAGTGTCCTGATTTTGAGGGACTGTCCCTGATTTGCAACAAAGTCCCTCTGTTCCTCTTTCCTCCTCATTTGTCCCCCATTTTGGTCTGATCTATATAGTTGTATAAAAAAAAGCACTTTTTGTCTTTCAAAAAGTATTTCCCAGTGCTAAACCTTTTATCCAAGTTCTAAACTGCTACATTTGTAAATTCCCAAAACTGATATAAGGGAATAGTAGAGGTAAAAAAAAGGGCACTGGTGGGTTTAACCAATTATTTTTTTTGTACAATTCCCCTAACGGGGGGCGTGGCAGGGGGTGTGTCCTATGCCTACATACTTTTGCTAATAGGTATCCTTGGTCCCATCTCAAGAAGTTGGGAGGTATGTGTAAAGCCGCGTACACGTGATCGGACTTTCCGATGGGAAATGTTGGATGTCAGGCTGTTGGCGGTAAATCTGACCTTGTATATGCTCCATCGAACAATTGTTGTCGGACTTTCCGGCAACAAATGTTGGCTAGCAGGTTCTCAAATTTTCCCGCGGACAAATGTGTGTTGTCGGATTTTCCGATCGTGTGTACACAAGTCCGTCGGACAAAGTACAAACACGCATGCTCAGAAGCAGAAGCAGTCGGTCTTGTAAACTAGCGTTCGTAATGGAGAATTAAGATTCATGACGTGGCAAATTATGAAATCTTGAAATGAAGCGCACAATTCTCTTCTTCTTTAATGGGATAATAATGAAGCTGCTCTGCTGGTGATACTGATGGAGTTATTGCAAACGAATTTTCAAAGGCTTTTTTTTTCTAGTGATATCAAGAATAATATTATTATGGTTTTTTTTTTTGGTTTTTTTTGGGCAAGTTACCACAACACCATTATCCCGTAGCTTTTAAGATCAAAGAAACAACTATGTTTGTGTCCCTTGTCAATTTTACATTGTATTTTTTTAAATATAACTGCCTACTTCCAAACTGTCATTTGAAGTAAAACACATAGCCAAGTATTATTCTACACAATTTTTTTTTTTGTGCATTAAAAAAAGAAAACAAATAAAATTAGACATGCTATCTGCCAATAGAACTTAACCAAAAAGTGCATTCTATGCATCCAAAAATATAGAAAATATACCAAACCAAATCATTATTCAACCAAAAAAATAATGTCAAAGCAATAACTCCAAGGCCAATAATAAATAACACGTTATCTCCTCTGATTCCGCAACATGTCTGGTTGACGAACGGACTGAAAAGCACGAAATGAAAAACGCGAGAAGAAAAGCACGAATCAACACTCACCAAACTTATACTAACATGAAATTAGCAGAAAGAGCCCAAAGGGTGGCGTTAAAGAGCTGAAAAACCACATAGTACGTCTAGTACGTCACTACATTCGTAATTGTTGGCCAACAATTGTGTGGCCGTGTGTGTGCAAGACAAGTTTGGGCCAACGCTCTTCGGACAAAATTCCACGGTTTTGTTGGCCAACAATCCGATCGTGTGTACGAGGGATAAGTGTCACCTGCCAGAAATCCGTAAACAGGAAAGTACAAAAGAGGAAGTAATAGTAGGAGCAAATGATAAACATAGGTATGCATTTCTTAATCTAATATTAATTGATAGGAAAGTTGTTACATACCAATCCATGGGGTGATGAAGTCATAGGCAAAGTTGTCCTTTGGATCTGTAATAAAGAACAGACCATGATAAGTGATACAGAGTACTGAAATGTTTCAAACACCTGATTTAGGGTACAAGATGGCAGAACCCAAATTAGGGCAAAAGGAAAATGGAGTTGTATATTTTTATACCTATCCAGGTTCATCCTAGAAGTGGTTTAGAGCCCCTTTTTTATATAACTGCAAGGATCCGCTGCCCTCAACTTTTTGTATTTATATCCAAAACCAAAATTGTAATATATTGCAGCTTATCAATCATTAGATGTGGTAGCTCCATTGGTTTTGTTTTATAAGGCTTTTTTCCTTCTGTTTTTATCTCGTGACTTGGCCAGTAACATATCTCATGTATTAGAATGACTCCACTCATGAATGAGCACAGAGGGCAGATTTGAATAGCAGCGTTGTCAGTCTGTTGTGAGAAGATGTACTAGCAGATTTAGATACACTGAACACATTGAAGCCAAAACTTTTTTTTCTTTTGGGATAAAGGTTTTACATAAATAAAAGCTGACCGTGGTAAGTACCCCTGCCAGTGTTACATGCTTTGTCTCATGCCTGTAACTGTAAGAGAGCTTGTTCTTTTGAAAAAAAACAAAACCAGACTTACTGACTGGATAGAAGAAAGAAAGCCTAAAAAGGAAAAATAATGCAGCCATCACATCTAATCCATCACATCAGAAGTATCACCCTGTTTTTTTTTATTATCTTTTTTTATTTGCAAAAAATGTCCGGCCCCACCTACTCCGTGCATGTCATTTGCCATAGGCAAATGACACGCACACTGCCTGCTATGCCTCCTGGGATATGCACCTCATATATCCCAGGAGGCATAGCCTTTCATTCAAGGAAAAGAGGAGTGGGCGGGCCTATTGGCGCGTCATCGAGAGGCCCGTCCACTGAACACGGAAGGGCCGTGAGTCTCTCTATGAGGTTAGAAAGAACATGGCGGCACAGGATAAAACTGTGAAAGGGCATGAGAGGATCTCAGCCAGACAACGCTGGATCCACTGGATGGGTGAGTATTTAACCACATAGCGTCTGGCGCACGCCGATGCACGTCGGCCGAATGGCACGGACAGGTGAATGGGCGTACCTGTACGTCCCTTTGAATTTGCCGCCATGCCATCGTTGCAGGCTCAATGAGTCCGACCGCGGGTCCCGCGGACTCAATGTCCACGGGGATACCCGTGATCGTTTCAGGGAGAGGAAGAACAGTGAGATGCTAATGTAAACAAGCATCTCCCCATTCTGCCTAGTGACACTGTCACTGTGATCGGGAGCTATGATCTGTGATGTGTCACACACGTTCCCTCCCACCTTACAGTTAGAATCACTTCCCAGGACACACTTAACCCTTCCCTAGCCCCCTAGTGGTTAACCCCTTCACTGCCAGTGTCATTTTTACAGTAATCAGTGCAATTTAATCGCTCTGATCGCTGTAAAAATGGCAATGGTCCCAAAAATGTGTCAAAATTGTCCGATGTTGATACGTATCGGCCTAAACTGAGGAAAAAAGATTTTTTTTATATATTTTTTGGGGAAATTTTTTTATAGCAAAAAGTAAAAAAATTGCATTTTTTTCAAAATTGTCGCTCTAATTTTGTTTATGGCGCAAAAAATAAAAACCGCAGACGTGATCACATACCACCAAAAGAAAGCTCTATTTGTGGGAAAAAAAGGACGTCAATTTTGTTTGGGAGCCACGTCGCACGGCCGCGCAATTGTCAGTTAAAGTGACGCAGTATCGAATCGCAAAAAGTGCTTCTGGTCTTTGGCCAGCGAAATGGTCCGGGGCTTAAGTGGTTAAAATGTGCAGATACCACCTTCAGGTATGCAGGGCCAAAAAATAAATAAAATAGGGGGCTTGGCCGGAGGTCTGCTTGGTGACTGTAATGGTACCAGCTGATTTGCGAAAAATTAACACAGTACCAATATTCAAACAAGGGCTGTGATACAGTATATACCTGGGAACTACAGGCCAGTGAGCCTAACATCAGTAGGATGTAAACTACTGGATGGGATAAGGTACCACATTCAAGAATTTGCTTTTTAAAGTAGTGTCATTAGTAGTAACTAGCAATGGTTTTATGAAAGATCGTATTTGCCAGACCAACCTGTTAAGATTCTATGAGCAGGAGAGCTGTAATCTGGATAGAGAAAGGCCTGTGGATGTGGTGTATCTGGATTTCGCTAAAGCATTTGACAGTACCCCATAAACGCATAATTTACAAGCTAAATAGATGGTTTGAATCTCAGCCAGTTCAACAGGTAACGGCCAAGATTTGAACCATGTATGGGCAGTCTGCATGTACTAAAAGTTAAGTGATCAACCAATTTGGGTACAATAAGCCTGTTGGATTTTACATGCAATTATTGCTAGCGGCTATTGCGTATAGCCGCTTGCAGTAATCACTGTGTTCTACCAGCAGGTACAGCTCCCGCTGCCAGGAGAACACAATGGCTCTGCAGGAGGTATTCCACCATTAACACTGGCTGTGTTGGTGAAGGGATCGTGCAATTTTCTTTCCTGCAACCATAGGAAATCGCTTCATCTATGGCTGGCATTAAAAAGAGTGTATGTACCTGGATAGAAAACTGGTTACAGGAGCACACGCAGAAGGTGTTGATAAATAGGATATCCTCTTGGTCTGAAGTTATAAGTTGTACCCCAAGACTCTGCCCTAGTACCAATTCTGTTTACCTTGTTCATAAATTATATTGAGGTTGGTATAAATAGTTCAATCTTGGCGTTTGCTGATGATACAAAGATAGGCAGGGTAATAACTTCACAACAGGATGTAGCAACTTTGCAAGACCTTGATAAAATAAAGAGGTGGGCTTCTACATAGCAAATTAAGTTTAATACTGACAAATGTAAAGTAATGCACTTGGGGGCTAATAATATGAATGCAAGTTACGCAATAAAAGAAGACCCTCTAGGGAAATCTAAGATGGAACATCATCTGGGGGCCCTAGTAGATGACAAACTCAATAATAAAATGCAATGCCAAGTTGCAGCAAACAAAGCCAGCAGACTATTAGCATGCATTAAAAAAGGTATTTACTCAAGACATCTTGAGTATGCCAGCCAGTTCTGGTCACTAGTCCTCAGGAAGGATGTGTTGGAACTGGAGAAAGTCCAGAGAAAGGAAAGTAAGCTAATAAGGGGATCATCAGTTATGAGTAGCTACAGTGCCTTGAAAAAGTATTCCTACCCCTTGTAATTTTCAACATGTTGTCATGTTACAACCAAAAATGTAAATGTATTTCATTGAGATTTTATGTGATAGACCAACAAAAAGTGGCACATAAGTATGAAATGGAAGGAAAATGATAAATGGTTAAAAAATGTTTTTACAAACAAATATGTGAAAAGTGTGGTGTACATTTGTATTCAGCCCCCCTGAGTCAATACTTTGTAGAACCCCCTTTCACTGCAATTACAGCTGCAAGTTATTTTGGGGATGTCTCTACCAGCTTTGCAAATCTAGAGTGCATTTTTTGCCCATTCTTCTTTGCAGAACAGCTCAAGCTCTGTCAGATTGGATGGAGAGCGTCTGTGAACAGCAATTTTAATAATAAATTAGTGGCCCACCCAGTAGTTGTCGACGTATTTCCGGTGGCACTGATGTCATTTCCTGCTCCTTGGAACGCACTTCCTGGTTTCTGGAACGCACGCCATGAGCAGTGTCTGGATCCATCTCTAATCCCTTTACATGCCTGTTCTTATCAACTATTTTGTAAGTACCCATTTGAATAAATCCCTTTTCAAACGGTACTTTTCACTATTAGTTCCATTTGCTCATCCTTTTTTGGTGCCTGGTGATTCTGCTGAGAAATTCCTTTGATTAGATGTGCACAACACCACTCCTGAGCTTCTCTGGATACTATCATATAAGCCTGAAGTGACCCCCAGACTGCAAAGCTGGGGGTCATCGCCATTTGGTGAGTGGGGACACATGTGGGGGTGGCGTTTCTGCACCTGAAAAGTCCTGGAGCGTCTGTGGTCGATTGCACTTCAAAAGTTTTTTTTCCATTGCGGATCAGAACATTTAGCACATTTATTTGGACTTTATTTATATGTTTTTTGCTTTGTATATTCACATATACACTCATCTACACTTGGTCACACATGTTTAATAACATTTGCGAGTACCACATTTCCATAATTTTACTGTAATCGCGAGCTCAACTGCTGACGGGGAGGCTAGTGTGGTGGCCTCCCTAGATGCAGAAAAAACCTTTGACTCGGTGGAGTGGGAACACTTATGGCTTATTTTGCATAAACTTGAAATAGGACCTAATTTCATATCATGGCTGCGCCTACTATATTCGGCCCCAACGGCCAGAGTCTGCACAAATAGTGTCCTACCGGCTTCTTTTCCCCTCCACCGAGGCACTAGGCAGGGCTGTCCCCTTTCTCTGGCTCTCTTCGCCTTGGCTATTAAGCCGCTGGCGGTGCTCCTCAGAGCTGCAGCGGAGGTGGAGGGCATCTCATCCCCCCCCCAACTGAAAAAGTCTCTTTATATGCAGACGTAATGTTCCTATACCTCCGTGATACCCGACAGTCACTGAGAGCAGCCCTGACCATTATTGATCGATTTGGCGTGTTTTCTGGGGTCAGAGTGAACTGGGATAATTCACTCCTGTTCTCCCTGACCGATGCCCCGACACCGACAGACCCCCCCCCCCCCCCCCCTCCTCTTAAAAGTGTTACGCGATTTAAATATTTAGGAATCCAGGTTCAAAGTGACCTGAGGAATTACCTATTTAATAATATCTACCCTATTCTTCAGCAGTTTATTCAGCGCTGCTCGGTGTGGAAAACACTTCCACTGACCCCAGTGGGGAGGGTAAACTTAATTAAAATGTCCTTCCTCCCTAAATTTCTATATACCTTCCGTCATACCCCAGTCCCCATCCCAAACTCTTTCTTTGTAAAACTGGATCAAGCTATCACCTCCTTTGTCTGGGCGGGGGCAACACCTAGAGTAGCTAAACACACGTTGCAGTTATCACTTACAGAAGGAGGCCTCTCCCTACCAAATTTTTAAAAATACTACTGGGCAGCGGTATTGGTCACTGTGCGTTGGTGGTTCACTCAGGATATCACCAACCCAGCGGTCAATTTAGAGGCAGCCATTCTAGGCTCATATTCGGAGCTTAGCAATTTAGTGTACAGAGGTCCAAGATATAGCCCCCAAGTTACTACACCTATGAAAGCAACGGTGAAGGTATGGAAACAAGTATCCCTATATTTCAACAACCAAAATACTGCCTCTCCATATACCCCATTATGGGGTAACCCCACAATGCTGCACTTCCAATCTGTTCCAGACCCTCAGGTTTGGGCCAGGTACGAAGTCCGGACATTGCGCCACATTTTTAATGAGGGATGCCTCCTCTCGTTTGCAGAACTGAAACGTAAGTATCAACTCCCCCCTTGGATGTTCTTCAGATACATGCAGCTTAGGCATGCAGTCCGAGCGCAATTCCCCAATGGGATAGAACTAGTCGTCCACTCGGTTGGATCCCTGCTCACAGCCACTATTATAGACTGTACACTGTCCTCCATCTACGTTAGACTTACATGTAAAGACACCTCCAAAATGCTTCCATTATTTACTAAATGGCAACTAGACATCCCAGCCCTAACTGAGGAAGATTGGTCATAGTGATTGCAGCAATGCATTCCACTTATGATCTCGGCAAGAGACAGATTTGTGCAGTTGAAGTTTCTGCATAGAGTGTACTATACCCCGCATAGACTATCCATCATCTTGCTCAGGTGGAAACTCCCAGATCCCCCTATGATAGCGGCATGGCGCGCCCAAATAAATGCGGTATTACCATTGTATAAAATCACCTATATGGGCCAAAACTGCCCCCAGAAGTTCAACAAAATATGGGCGGATTGGATAGAAGCTAGACACCTTACAATATAAATATATTTGGAGGTTCTCCCCTAGGAGATTAGTCGATTAGTGGCAGTTAAGAAGACCCTACCCATATATAGATATATGGAGGTATCAAAAACTCCAGAATAATAACAAGTCTGGTCCTTTCCCTTCTCCTGCTTCCTCTCTATTTGCTTTCCCCTTCCCTTCTCTTACCCAGGGCTCCGGCTGGTATCCACTTCATTGCTCCCCTGTGGTATTGCTGCCCTCCCCCTCCTCCTCCCCCCTCTCCCTTCTCCCTCTCCCTTTTCCCCCTCCTTTTCCCACTCCCCCCCACCTTTCATTTATAAATGGATCCTGGAGATTGACGGTTCCTTTGGGTATGAGCTACGCTGACCTATATAGCGTATGATGATGGAGTTAGCCATGGAAATTGTTCTTATATTAGAGAAGCTGGATGGCAATTTAGCTAAGATGTTTTCCTACCTAATTTATACTTCTGTGACTATACCAAGATAATTTGTATTCCCTGTTTAACTGAATGCCTGTTTACGATATATACTCTGCATTTACAAGTGTACTGTACAGTCGATTCAATAAACATTCCTTATGTTAAAAGTCATAAACGCTAGCATTTTCAAAAACACTATTGCCTGATTCAATAATGAACTCAGACTGCAAAGTAACGTACATTATTCTATCCAAATCCTAATCACATAACAGGGTATGATTTTAAAATCAAAATTCTTCAACAAAAAAAAAACAAACAAAGACTTCTTACCTTGTCTGGACAGTATGGTCCTTGCATAGTCTGGATGGCAGATGACGAGTGAGACAAAGAATCTTCCAAGCCACATGGGAAATGCGTATTCATATTTTCGCCCATAAGCAGCAATAATGTCCAGATCAGTGCCATCCTGCTTAAACTATATTAAAAAAAAAAAAAGCAGAAAAAAATACATTTATGTAGATGGAGAATATAAAGCATGATAGTCATTCAGCAGATTCTGTCTGTCTGATTCCCACACCAGGTAAAGGGGTTTATTTACTAAAGACAAATAGACGGTGCATGCTACAAAAGTACAGCTTCTCCAGAGCTTAGTAAATGGAGGCTCTGCTCACTTCCATCATTCTATTATGTGCAAGCAAAATTGATGTTTTGTCTATTTTTCTTGCACATTCTTGTGGTTGGGTATTCTTTGCAAAAAAAAAAGCTTTTCCTCATTTACTAAACTCTGGAGCAGCTGCACTTTGAAGAGTGCAACTGCACTTGCAAAGTGCACAGCCAATTTCCCTTTAGTAAATTAACCCCAAAGTTTGAAGATGAACACTAAACAGTTGCTATGGATTATTTAAAGTGTGGCTGCACCCCTCAATAGCATAGTTGCCAACATTGTAAAAAAAATTTTAGGGACAATTTTGGCTGTAGGTGGAGTTGCATTAAAATTAGGGGGCGGGGAACGCGTTTGTAGGCATGGCATAGAAAGACCTCTCCTCTCCATTGAACACAAGGGGATTAGTCCTCACAGCGGCAGCGGCGGCCATCTTCTTGTAGCCTGCCTGCTGTTTTTGCTAAAACATTCCCGATTTTCCTGGGACAAAAAGCAAAATCCCAGGAATTTAATCGGGACGAGCTCCGATCGGGACGAGGGTCCCAAAATCGGGATTGTCCCGGGAAAATTTGGACTGTTGGCAAATATGCAATAGCTGATAACATTATCCAGCAGCTTGTCAAAAATCTATCAGGCAAGGCTTGCTTGTGAGCTCTGCTATTCCATTCATTTATGTATTGCTGTGATTGACAGCTGTGCTGGGCACATCCTGTACTGACTGGCATTCAGGAGACGCTTTATCTGCTGACTACTGTGACAACACTAAGAACTTTCCTCCTCAATGTAAATGATCATGTAGTCTTTACAGATGCACAGGCTGACAACACTGAAGTGAGGCAGCTTGCATTGTCGCCTGCTTATAGGAATGCCTTTTCATTAGGGCCTTTTCACACTGGGGCAGTTTTCAGGCGCTATTGCGCTAATAATAGCGCCTGCAAACCGACCCGAAACAGCCACTGCTGTCTCTCCAGTGTGAAAACCCCGCTAGCAGGAGGGGAAAAAAAGTCCTGCTAGCAGCATCTTCGGAGCGGTGAAGGAGCGGAGTGTATACCGCTCCTTCACCGCTCCTGCCCATTGAAATTAATGGGACAGTGCGGCTATACCGCCGGCAAAGCGCCTCTGCAGAGGCGCTTTCCGGTGGTTCTTAATGCTTTCTTGGCCGCTAGCGGGGGGTAAAACCGCCCCGCTAGCGGCCGAATACCTACGGTAAAGCGCCGCTTACAATAGCGGCGCTTTACCGCCGACACCGCCCCCGCCCCAGTGTGAAAGGGGCCTTAGTGAGGTCACTATGTATTCATTATTTGTCTCCCTCTTCCAGCTGATAAACAATATCATGCTAGCTTTTATTTGGATGGACTAACACACACTAATGGCTCATTCACATGGCCAAGCTGGAGTGTGAACAGTCATCATCATCACACACAGTATTTCACAAAAGTGAGTACAACCCTCACATTTTTTGTAAATATTTTATTCTATATTTTCATGTGACAACACTGAAGAAATGACACTTTGCTACAATGTAAAGTAGTGAGTGTACAGCTTGTATAACAGTGTAAATTTGCTGTCCCCTCAAAATAACTCAACACTCAGCCATTAATGTCTAAATCGCTGGCAACAAAAGTGAGTACACCCCTAAGTGAAAATGTCCAAATTGGGCCCAAAGTGTCAATATTTTGTGTGGCCACCATTATTTTCCAGCACTGCCTTAACCCTCTTGGGCATTGAGTTCACCAGAGCTTTACAGGTTGCCACTGGAGTCCTCTTCCACTCCTCCATGATGACATCACGGAGCTGGTGGATGTTAGAGACCTTGCGCTCCTCCACCTTCCGTTTGAGGATGCCCCAAAGATGCTCAATAGGGTTTAGGTTTGGAGACATGTTTGGCCAGTCCATTACCTTTACCCTCAGCTTCTTTAGCAAGGAAGTGGTCATCTTGGAGGTGTGTTTGGGGTCGTTATAATGTTGAAATACTGCCCTGCATCCCAGTCTCCGAAGGGAGGGATCATGCTCTGCTTCAGTATGTCACAGTACATGTTGGCATTTGTGGTTCCCTCAGTGAACTGTAGCTCCCCAGTGCCGGCAGCACTCATGCAGCCCCAGACCATGACACTCCCACGACCATGCTTGACTGTAGGCAAGACACACTTGTCTTTGTACTCCTCACCTGGTTGCCGCCACACACGCTTGACACCATCTGAACCAAATAAGTTTATCTTGGTCTCATCAGACCACAGGACATGGTTCCAGTAATCCATGTCCTTAGTCTGCTTGTCTTCAGCAAACTGTTTGCGGGCTTTCTTGTGCATCATCTTTAGAAGAGGCTTCCTTCTGGGATGACAGCCATGCAGACGAATTTGATGCAGTGTGCGGTGTATGGTCTGAGCACGGACAGGCTGACCCACCACCTCTGGCAGCACTCATATGTCTATTTCCCAAAGACAACCTCTGGATATGACGCTGAGCATGTGCACTCAACTTCTTTGGTCGACCATGGCGAGGCTTGTTCTGAGTGGAACCTGTCCTGTTAAACCGCTGTATGGTCTTGGCCACCATGGTGCAGCTCAGTTTCAGGGTCTTGGTAATCTTCTTATAGCCTAGGACATCTTTAAGTAGAGCAACAATTATTTTTTTCAGATCCTCAGAGAGTTCTTTGCCATGAGGTGCCATGTTGAACTTCCAGTGACCAGTATGAGAGAGTGAGAGGGATAACACCAAATTTAACACACCTGCTCCCCATTCGCACCTGAGACCTTGTAACACTAATGAGTCACATGACACCATGGAGGCTAATTGGGCCCAATTTGGACATTTTCACTTAGGGGTGTACTCACTTTTGTTGCCAGCGGTTTAGACATTAATGGCTTTTGTTGAGTTATTTTGAGAGGACAGCAAATTTACACAATTATACAAGCTGTACACTCACTACTTTACATTGTAGCAAAGTGTCATTTCTTCAGTGTTGTCACATGAAAATATAGAATAAAATATTTACAAAAAATGTGAGGGGTGTACTCACTTTTGTGAGATACTGTACATCAGATCCTATGTTGCCATTGTGCCTGCACAGCCTCAGCTTCCCGGATCTTTGTGTAGATGTGCATATCATTTTTGCATATCAAGGTGTACCTAATAGCCAAACTTCCTCAGTTCCATCTTCACGTTATAGGACAGTGATTCTTGGATGTTTTTTTGGGCTCTAGCTGCATACAGTGCTTGGCACAGAAGATAGAACCCTTCCTGCTCCACAGTATACTGGTTGCAAGTAGGGATGAGCTTGAGTTTAGTCCAAACTCATGATCGACTGAATCCAGAAGGAAACTGTCAATGTGAGCTTCATCAACTGCAGCTGGGGTATTCCCATCCCTCAGCTGCACATACACAAAGGAACGGGAATGCTTGTGACATCAATGACCAAATATGACCACATGGCCTGTACAAACAGTTTCCTTCTGGGTTCAGAATGAACCCAAGCTCATCCTTAGCTGTAAGTTTACTTGTGAAATTTTACATCGTGCATATGGTGATCATAGGTGCAAGTGGAGTGGGTCAGTGGACCTAGCCAGCTCTGGTTCTGAAATACTGACCGCTGTCCCAATCTGAATTTCTTCCTTCCTCTGAGACCTTCATTGCCCCTTGTGGAGCACCCTCCTCCTCCTTATCAAGGTAGGAGTTTTAATTTATGAAAAGACTTTCAACCCTGTTGGTGGCTTTTACCACAGAGGCCGAAAAAGAGGGCAATCTCTTTCGTTCTCTTGGCTACTGTTATGTTCCCTCAGGAGGAGGAGGATGTGGATGATATTGCTTTGGATATTGCTACCTGTTTCAATAAGGCACAACTCAGACTGCAAAGTAACCGATGTTGGAGATACAACAGATTTCAGCTTAGCCTATTAACTGCAGTTCTCAAACAGGACACTAGATGTCGCTAATGCTCAGTGGTATGCTGTGCTGTGCAGTTTTCTATGATATGTTGTATTTCCTGTGTATAGTGTTGTACTTGTTGGTTTCTTTTTCCTGTCTGTGTTCTTCTTACCATGTGAGGTGATATCTGTGTACTTCTTGCCAGTTATGTTCCAATAAAGAAGTCAGTTCCTGTTACTCCAGACCGTCTGATCTGAATTGACTCCTCTGCACCTAGCAATCGCACTCTGCAACAGGTTATGGGCCCAGTGTCCGGATAAAGTCATACAACTAGGTGCGGCCCAGGCAGAACAAAGCCTTGAACGGAAGACAGTGTGGCTGATGCAGAGATCGACATAAGGAAGGTTTTCAGTGACATCTCCTACAGAACAAGTAAGACTGTTTGTATATAAAGGAGGGAAAAAATGGCCGGAAACTCAGAGCTTAAACTCTCAGTGGCCAAGACTGAACAATGACAATTATCAGTTATGGAAGTTCAAAGTGGAAATGCTATTATCCAGAGATGACTTGTGGGAGGTTACCACCACAGAGAGGCCACAGGATAATAATCAGGACTGGGACAAGAAAAACAGACAGGCACGGGCCACCATAAGTTTACTAGTGGAGGATGATCAGCTCATTCATATACGTCATGAGGACACAGCGAAAGGCATGTGGGACGTACTGAAAAGACTGCATGAAAGATCCAGTTTAAACAGCAAGCTGTTTTTGCTGCGGAAACTTTACAAAATGAGACTTGGCAGAGAACAGGACATGCAGGAGCATATAAATGCAATGCTGGAAGTGATTGCGCAACTCAGATCAATCGGGGAGAATATAACAGACAGCCACACTGCAGCCATGTTGTTATGCAGTTTGCCTGATACATATACTGCACTAATCAATGCACTGGAGACACGACCTGAGACAGATCTGATGCTAGCATTTGTAAAAACCAGGCTCATAGATGAGTATCAGAGAAGAAAGGAATTAGTGCATGACTCCACAGAAACCGACACCAGAACCGCTCTTAAAGTTACACAGGAAAGAGACCAGAGTGTGTTTCAGATGCCACAAACAGGGACACATAAAGAAAGACTGTACTATATGGAAAGCAGAGCAAATGAGACAGCGTCCCTCTTATGCTAAACAAAAGGTCAAAACCATAATCAATGATCCATGGGAAGGAAACTGGAATGCCACATTTAAAACGACAGGCAACAACAAATGCCAAGGCTGGTGCATCGATTCCGGGGCAACCAGTCACATGACGAGTGATAAAAGTTTCTTCACAGAACTTGATCTGAACATTAAAGAAACTATTTATCTCACAGATGGAAGCAAAATACATGCAGAAGGATATGGGCATGGAACCCTTGTATGCCCGGATGATGCGGGACACAATTTAGCCATACCAGTGAAAGATGTGCTTTATGTTCCTAATCTAGAAGGAGGACTCTTATCTGTGAAGCATCTAACAGCCACAGGACTCACTGTAAAATTCCAAGGTGACAAGTGTTCTATTCTAAACGGCAAACAGACAATAGCAAGTGCCAAGCTGGATGATCATCTATATCACCTCGACACAGTGAAGGAAAAGGTGAGACTATGTACACACAAGCACAATGACTGTATACATATATAGCACAGACGTCTAGGTCACAGACACCCAGAATGCATACAGGAACTACAGAGGAGAAATCTGACAAGGGATCTAACTGTATCCCCTTGTCCAGTTACTGTAAAGTGTGAATGTTGCATTAAATCCAAAGCAACAAGAGCAACACTTCCCAAAGCCAGTCAGAAGAGAGCTTCAAGACCACTTGACTTAGTTCACAGTGACGTGTGGGTTCCTCTAAACCCACCCACACCTGGAGGCAACAGGTACATAGTGACTTTCATAGACGACTATTCAAGATACACAGTCACCTACCTAATGCAACACAAGAGTGACGTTTTCGACAAATTAAAAGACTATATAACAAAGACCAGTAACAAGTTTCAGAGGAAGCCTCTCATACTTCGGAGCGATATGGAGGTGAATTCACAGGGAGTAAGATACAAGAGTACTTAAAACAGAATGGAATAGAACATCAAAAGACAGTCCCGTATACACCAGAACAAAATGGAGTAGCTGAAAGAAAGAATAGAACTCTGACTGAAATGATCAGATGTATGCTGACAGACTCTGGACTACCACAAAAATACTGGGGTGAGGCAGCCATGACAGCTACATATTTGCAGAACAGACTTCTTTCCAGAACAGTGGAGAAAACCCCATATGAACTATGGCACAATGAGAAGCCAAGTGTAAAACACCTAAGAGTTTTTGGATGCAAAGCATTCATCTACATACCTGAAGAAAAACGCACCAAACTCCAGAACAGAGCGTTTGAAGGTATCTTCGTTGGATACAGTGACAATGTTAAGGGTTACAGAATCCTAAATCCCAAAACAAACAAGGTTACCATTAGCAACAGCATAACTTTTGTTGAAGATTTAAGAGACAATGTAATGACAACAGTAGAAACGAGAATAGAAGAGCAAACTGACATTGACCAGCCCATCTCTGTAACTTCCGAACAAACAGTTGAAGTAAGTGCAGACTCAGCCAGCACTGAAAAGCAGAAACAAGAAGACTCCGACACAAAATTGAGACATTCAACAATAGAAAATAGAGGTAAACCACCTATACGTCTCTCATACAAAGCAAGTACTGCCAGTATCAACGAACCTGCGAGCTGGGAAGACATATCTCAACTTCTAGAACAAGAAGCAAGTAAATGGATAAAGGCTGCTGAGGAAGAGATGAAATCCATGCATGACACTAAAACATGGATACTTACAGAACTACCACCCGGAGGGAAAGCCATAGGCTGTAAATGGACTTTTAAAGTGAAATACAATGCAGATGGCACAATTGAACGGTACAAAGCAAGACTAGTAGCCAAGGGCTATTCTCAAAAATACGGAGAGGACTATGATGAGACGTTTGCACCAGTAGTCAAGCACACTACAATACGGACTTTACTGACAATATCCGCCATAAGGAAAATGCAAGTGAAACATTTTGATGTGAAAACCGCGTTTCTACATGGCGATTTAACAGAAGAAATTTACATTGAACAGCCGCCAGGATTCAAAGACGAACAAAGGTCAGACCTAGTATGCAAACTTCGCAGGAGTATATATGGTCTAAAGCAAGCAGCCAGGGCTTGGAATATAAAAATAAATGAAGTGCTTACACATCAAAACTTTCTAAGGAGTAAAGCAGACCCCTGCTTATACACAAAGAAATTGACAAATCGATGGGTCTATATGCTCATTTATGTGGATGATATCCTGATTTGTTTTGAGCAAGAAAGGGATGAAGCAGAAATACTGAAAAAACTAAATCAGCACTTTGACACCAAAGATCTTGGCAACATAAAGAATTACCTCGGTATCCAAATCGAGAGAGAGGAAGATGGCAGCTTTCTTCTGAACCAAAGACACAAAATACAAGAAATAATTGAAATATTTGGAATGGAAGACGCCAAACCGGTAAAGTCTCCCATGGAAACCAACTACCTAAAGGAGATGAATTGTCAAGATAACCCATTACCTACTAATACTCAATACAGAAAAGCAATAGGGAAATTGCTGTACCTCACTACTGCTACAAGGCAGGACATTGCAGCAACTGTTGTAATCCTATGCAGAAAGGTTTCGATGCCAAGTAAAAATGACTGGAATGCTGTAAAGTGAATCATTCGCTATCTGAAAGGGACTTCGCACTACAAGTTAAAGTTACCAGCAAGTGATGAAATCACCCTAACAGGATATGTGGATGCTGACTGGGCAGGAGACACCAGTGACAGAAAATCTACCAGTGGCTACTTATTCTTTCTGTCAGGTGGTGCCATCAGTTGGACTAGTAGAAAGCAACTCTCTGTTACACTGTCGTCTACTGAATCAGAATTCGTCGCTGCAGCGCAGGCAAGCCAAGAAGTTATATGGCTGAGACAGTTATTAATAGACTTGGGCAGGGGCAGACTGACAACTCATGGGGTCCACGGGCAACAGGGGATCATGGGGCCCCCTGTGTCCCCGCCCACACTCAAGCCACACCCACACAAAGCCCCACCCCCATCTTGCACTGTGTTGACGCCTCAATTCTGGGTTTAACCTGAGATAAACAGGGGGCAGCAGGGCAGAGCATGGAGGAACCATGGCAAAGTATAGAAGTCAGCAGGTCATAGCACAGGGGGTCAGGAGGGCACAATATGCGTGTGTGGAGGGCAGGAGGGCACACTACATGGATAGCAGCAGGGCACATTATGGGGCACACCAGGGAACATTACAGGTTGGGGGGGGCACAGTAGGACACATTACATGGGGGGGGCAGCAGAGAACATTATAGGGCACATTACATATGGGGAGGCAGAGGGGCACAGCATGGAACATTACATGGGGCAAGAGGGCACATTATGGGGTACAACAGAGTATATTACATAGGGGCATGAGGGCACATTATGGGGCACAGAGCACATTATGGGGCATATTACATGGGGACAAGAGGGCGCATAATGGGACACAGCAGGGTATTTTACATGAGGGCACATTAAGGGGCACAGCAGAGCACATTAGGAGGGATACAATCTCATATTATGGGGCACAACAGGGCACATTATGAGGCATAGCAGGGCATATTACGTGGGGGCAAGAGGATATATTATGGGGTACAGCAGGGTATATTACATGAAGCAGAAGGGCACATATAGGGCACTGTATGGTGCACACAGAAGAGCACACTATGGGGCACTGAATGATGCATCAAGGGGCACACAGCAGGGCACATCATATGGCACACAGCAGGGTACAGGGCACATCACAAGGCCCACAGGAGGGAATTGGGCACACAGTGGGGCACATAGTAGGGAATGGGGCACACAGTAGGACACAACATGGGGCACACCACAAGGGCACACAGTAGAGCACATAATGCTTTGATATGCGAGTACATTGGATTACGAGCATACTCCTGGAACGGATTATGCTTGTAATCCGAGTTTCCACTGTATTCCTAATTATTAAAGTGTGTGTGTGTGTTCTCCTTATGAGCAGCGTGGTGGGGGTACACTATTGTCTATGCTAGCATCTATCAAAATGGGACACAGACCTACATGCACATACAGTACATAGTTACCAGTGAGTGTTCACTGCAGATTTGTAAATGTAAAGGAAAATATAACTGACAGGGCATTGCAAACTGTACTTCTTTTAGATGCTTTGGTTTATCTTTGTGGTTTAGTGTTGAGTCAGCTAAATTATCCCTCCCTGGCCACTTTATTAGGCACACCTGTTCAATTGCTGGGTAACACAAATTGCTAATCAGCCAATCACATGGCAGAAACTCAACGGATTTAGAAATCTAGACGTGATGCAGATGACTTGCTGAAGTTCAAACCGAGCATCAGAATGGGGAAGAAAGAGGATTTAAGGGACTTTGAATGTGCAGACTGATTCAAAATGATGGAAAGGCAACAGTACCTCAAATAATTATTATTATTACTATACAGGATTTATATAGCGCCGACAGTTTACGCAGCGCTTTACAACATTAGGGCAGACAGTACAATTACAATAAAATTCAATACAGGAGGAATCAGAGGGCCCTGCTCGTTAGAGCTTACAATCTAGGAGGGAGGGTCAAGTTATACAAAAGGGTAATAGCTGTGGGGGATGAGCTAATGGAGAAAATAGTGCAGTTGTTAGATGGAGGCAGGATAGGCTTCTCTGAAGAGGAAAGTTTTCAGGGATCGCCTAAAAGTGGATGAGTTTGGAGACAGTCTGACAGATTGGGGTAGGGAATTCCAGAGGATGGGCGAGGCTCGGGAGAAGTCCTGGAGGAGGATATGGGAGGAGGTGATGAGGGAGCTAGAGAGCAGGAGATCCTGGGAGGAACGAAGAGGGTGATTAGGTTGGTATTTTGAGACTAGGCTAGTGATGTAGTTGGGGCAGAGTTGTCGATGGCTTTGTAACTTATTGTTAGTATTTTGAATTTAATTTGTTGGGTGAGTGGTAGCCAATGGAGTGATTGGCAGAGAGGGGTAGCAGACACTGAGTGGTTTGTAAGGTAGATGAGGGGGGGATAGTCTAATTCAAGGTAAGCCAATGAGGAGGGAGTTGCAGTAGTCAAGGCGAGAGATAACCAGGGAGTGATCAGGAGCTTTGTGGTTTCATTGGTTAGAAAGGGACGTAGTTTAGAGATGTTGCGGAGGTTGAGGCGACAAGCTTTGGAAAGTGATTGGATGTGGGGCCGAAAGGAGAGTTCAGAGTCCAGGATAACACCTAGCACCTGACATGTGTGGACGGGTGGATGGTTTTGCTATTGCTCTTGACAGATAAGTCAGGGGAAAAGGCACGTGGGGGAGGAAATAATTTAAGCTCGGTTTTGGACAAGTTGAGTTTGAGGAAGTGGTGTCACATCCATACATTTATGTCGGTTAATAAGTTAGTGAAGCGTGAGGAAACTGATAGAGTGAGTTGAGGGGTGGAGAGATAGATTTGTGTGTTGTCATTGTAGAAATGATATTGAAAGCCGTGAGAGGCTATCCGCTGACCACTTGTTGCAACCAAGGTATGCAGAATACCATCTCTTAATGTACAACACACCGAACCTTGAAGCAGATGGGCTACAGCAGCAGAAAATCACACCAGGTGCCACTTCTGTCAGCTAAGAACAGGAAACTGAGGCTACAATGTGCACAGGCTCACCAAAATTGGACAATAGAAGATTGGAAAAACGTTGCCTGGTCTGATGAGTCCCAATTTCAGCTGCGACATTCGGATGGTAGGGTCAGAATTTGGTGTAAACAACATGAAATAATGGATCCATCCTGCCTTGTATCAACGGTAAAGGCTAGTGTTGTAATGGTGTGGGGGATATTTTCTTGGCACACTTTGGGCCTCTTAGTGCCAATTAAGCATCATTTATACACTACGGCCTACCTGAGTATTGTTGCTGACCATGTCCATCCCTTTATGACTACAGTGTACTCATCTTCTGATGGCTCCTTCCAGCAGGATAATGCCCCATGTCACAAAGCTCAAATCAGCTCACCACTGGTTTCTTGAACATGACAATGAGGTCTCTGTACTCCGATGTCCTCCACAGTCACCAGATCTCATCCAATAGAGCACATTTGTAATGTGACCGACAAATCCGCAGCAACTTCGTGATGCTATCATGTCAATATGGACCAAAATCTCTGAGGAATGTTTCCAACACCTTGTTGAATCTATGCCATGAAGAATTAAGGCAGTTCTGAAGGTAAAAGGGGGTCCAACCAGGTACTAGCAAGGTGTACCTAATGTGAGTGTACATTTGGGTTACAGTTTGATGATCCACATCTGGTGGCAGTGTCCGGATATAATGAATAATATTGCTGTGAAAATATACTCCTATCCCTTAGAAATCTCCCCACTCCAGTTTTTTTTACATCACTGGACTGTTAGGTGACGATCCTATCACAAATCATGGGCAATGCTTGTTATCAACACGGCTTACATGTGTATACAGATGGTTTGGATACAAACCCGCACCCCCCTCCTTCAAAGATTGGCATATATGGTTGAACAGGATTTCAGAGATAGAGGAGCTGGTTGACACGTCACAGGATCATATGCTAGAACTTGGGCCTGTGGGCTCCATTACCAGTCTTGAAAAAATGGAGGATTGTTAAATCTCATCACAGGATGGACTGTGGAGATCTCATATATAGGGCAGTGCCAACGTCCTAAACTATAAATGTTAAAAAGAGTACACCCCAAAGGAGTGGAGGACATGGACTTTGTAGGCACCAGTCATAAAATTAAATATAGATTTTTATTTATACAAAGAAATACAAAAAAAGCACAAACAAACATTTTTAAAATCGCAATACATTGCAAGAATGGTAATAGGTACTACCACATAAATACATGGAAATAGATGGGGGGGTGTCCCCTACACAAGAGGAGGGGATCCAACAACTCTATTTCCACTAAAATTACTGTACCACTATACTGAGTTATATCAGTTTGAGGTCTTTTTAGTGGAAATAGAGGGGTTGGATCCCCTCCTCTTGTGTAGGGGACACCCCCCGATCTATTTCCATGTATTTATGTGGTAGTACCTATTACCATTCTTGCAATGTATTGCGATTTTAAAAATGTTTATGTTTGTGCTTTTTTTTGTATTTCTTTGTATAAATAAAAATCTATATTTAATTTTATGACTGGTGCCTACAAAGTCCAAAAGTCCATGTCCTCCACTCCTTTGGGGTGTACTCTTTTTAACCTCCATTACCAGTCATCTAATGGCCACCCAGAATACCATACAGATTTAGGCGGGATGGACACCATCTATATGAGCACCAGGAACTTTGGTTTTACTCCAAGACATATAATTGGTAAAGCCTACTGGCACACGGGGAACACCACGTCTGGTTTCCTGTCCCCTTTCTCCTCTCTCCCCCACCTGCACCTAGTTCTTAAATGCTTTCTAGTCACTCTCTTCTTCTCTTTATCTACCCTTTACTTCTTCTCTGTTTGGCCCATAACACGTGGACTCTGTGACGTTGGTAGTTTGAGAGGGGTAGCCATTTTTTCATTGTCCCCTCTCTGGCAAGCGGTGTTCACGTAGAGTATTCTTCCTTTATAGGGGCCAATGACTAACTGTCAAAGCCTGGGAAAAGCAGCATTGGCTCTAGACTCATATCTTTGTGATGAATGTGTATTTCTATGTACTATACAACAGTAATAATCTTATTTTTTGTTTGCTACTTACAAAATGGAGTCTATTATGCTGATATGGACATTCGTGATTAACATGGCATTATGATCATAAATGAGCGTACCATCTCGGATGCATTACTCAAATTTAATTAGGCTGTCTGTTAAGGTCCTGTTCTATCCTTATACTGTTGATGCAAACTTTGTCACTATGTTATAACATGTACCTCTTGTTAAATTTCTAATAAGAATTTCATGGAACTAAAATTTGGGTTATATGTGTTGCTCCTTTCAATAGTATGTAATTGAGTTGGGTACATTGGGTTGCACAGAGATTATATGTGATTACATGCTATGCCACCATTCCCACTCTCTAAATAGAACTTCCACAGTACCACATCTGCAAATTTTAAACCATCCCAAAATAGAGGAACATCAGGGCTGCTGTTAGAAATCATGGGGTCCCTTACAGCAATGTTTCTTAACTATAGGTCCTCCAATAGGTCGTGTTTTCAGGTCTTCCATTATTTTGCACAGGTGATTTGATTAGTTTCACTGCCTTAGTAATTACCACATCCGTTTCATCTGAGGGAAATCCTTAAAACATGATCTGTTGGGGGTACTTGAGGACTGGAGTTGGAAAACATTGCAATACAGCCTACCTGACAGGGTCCCTCACACCCCCCCCCCTCCGAAAATATTAAATAATATTTCTGCTAAAATGTTACGGCCACAATGCTATGCTTTGCATCCATGGCAGCCATACTCGTTGAACAAGACCCATTCAAGAAAATAGGTTGCAGTGGGTTAGTGTGGGATTTTAAGCATTTTGCCTCCTTACCGGCTGTCAAAATGTTTTCTAAAGAATGATTCAAATGCTAAATGCCCTTCAAAGGGCAACGCAACAAACCTTTAATGTCTTTCAATTTCTTTTTCAGAATTTTAGTTAATTTATTATTATTTACGTTTTGTAACTGCCCTGTTGGGGGGCTAAACAGACCCCTGATGTCTCACTTTTAAGACAAAGAAAGAGACCAGTTCCTTTCTCTGCAGCCTCAGCTGGACAGTGAACGAATGCAAAGTACTCTGTGCTGAGCGGCATCCTTTTCATTCACACAGTACATTCCCAGTTTACTATCCTTCCGTTATGAACGGACACAGAAGCAATCAGTACCAATCACTCATTGTGTTTATTCAGGAAACAAAGGGGCCAGTGAATAACATTTACCAGCCCATTCCCCCGCGATCCCTGTGTGGCCACAGCTGCTGCCAGTGGGAGAGGAGGGAGTCCGGCAGCGCTGCAGGGGAAGGGGGCACACAGGGGGGGCCCTAGCAGCAGATGGAAGGGGCAAATACTAGTACCGATTTCCCTGCAGCGCGGCAGGAGCAAGAAAGCTGGCAGCGCTGCAGGGGATCCACAAGAGTCATAAGGCTGTACAGCCGGCCCTCCTGCTCGGCAGGTGCCCAGGCCCCCCTTTTTTGAACTGATGGCGCCCAGGCCCAGTACAGGAGGGCTGGCTGTATTGCCTTGTCAGCAGACATACTTTTCACTCCACAGTGTGGGATTTTTAAGGTGTATATAGGAGTCAGCCATAACTTGTAACTTACATGTAATTTATTTACGTTGGATTAAAACATAATATATTTTGGTATTGAAGTGGGTCGCAGGAGTCCTTACCGTATTCACCCTCAATGTGTTTCACGGCATAAAGCTGCTTCCTCAAGACGGAATAACTGGTAACTTAAAGCAGGGCTCAAAATGTCAAGTCCTGAGCTACTAGCCAGGTCTCAAGGGTTAACCGCCGTCAGTTGCCCCACCAACCCCTGCCCCGCCCCTAATTCCACCCCTAAACACACCCTCATAAATTATCTCATGAAATGACACTTAAATGCTTTATGCAGAATTAAGTTATAAAAATAAATATTAACAACAACAACAACTTTATCCGTGCCCACCAATGCAGCCTGCCTGTGCCCACCAATGCAGCCTGCCTGTGCCCACCAATGCAGGCTGCCTGTGTCCATTATGCAGCCTACCTGTGCAGGGGAGGAGAGGAACAGGAGAGCCGCCCGGATGATCAGAGCGCAACGCAGGGAACACAGCGATAACAGCTTTCATTCCAATTGCTGTGTTCCCGCCGCTCAACATCATATACAGCTCCGCCCCCTGGCCAGGAAACTTTGAAAGATCGCCCGTCCCGCGATTGGACGGGTGATCTGTCTATCAAAGTCCCGGGACCAGGAGGAGGGGCTGTATGGAACAGCGAGCAGCGGGGAACAAAGCAATGTGAAATGAAAGCTGTTATCGCTGTGTTCCCTGCGTTGCGCTCTGATCATCCGGGTGGCTCTCCCTTCCCCGCCGCGATCGCTGGGAGAAGGACTCCCATTCAACCCAGGCTGCCGGCGTTGCCCCCCCCCCCCGCTCCCAGGCAGCCATAGCTCACCAGCCCTCAAAATCTATTTTTGCAAAATACGAGCAGGCTAGTGGAATTTTTGAGAGCTGCTTAAAGTGTATGTGAATCTTCACCTTATAAAACAACCCAAGGCAAAACATGTTTAAACACCACAATATATATATTATTATTTTTTTTTCAATAAGTGATCACATAATTTCTGTTCTCAGCTGCCTAAGGGGCTTAGAGAGGTGGGGGTGGAGAAACAGCAATACACCAATCTTCCCACTGAATGGCTATGCATGGGGGCGTGTCAGCACAAGTCTGATCGTTGGAGGACAGGCAGGCTGTTCTCCCAGCACAGCAAGTAAACTGACCACGCTGAGATGGATGTGCTCTTATGCCTCACCTAAATCTGTGGTCAGGTGCTTTTCCCTTCCTGAGTTATCTCTCTTTATCTGTGGACAGGAGGTGGGTTTTTTCAGGTGCCCACTTCACTGCCTGCATGATGTGCACACTTTCTCTTGGCTGCCCACCAGCAGAGTCTTCGCAGGATCCAGAAGACCAGTCTGCAACAGTGATGTTAGCAAAAAGGAACAGCCAGCACATGCTGGAATACACCCATACCTGCAAGCTACACCAGAGAGGGACCTAGATGGCAGTCTTTAGGGCGCATAACATTGCTTTACAGGGTATATAATGGAGAAAAAAAAAAACATTCAGAGAGTTAGAGGGCGTGGGGGGCTTAAATTTTGCTGAAAGAAAGGCTTTAGGCCCCAAAGTTAAAATCAGGTTGAACTGGATGGGCCAGTGTTTTTAAACCTTATCAACTATGTAACTATGTAAATAAAACCTGCTGTGGGCAAGTCACCACTGTCAAAGGCAACGCCCTGGCTCTGTGTAAGCTGCAACTTTAAGTGTTATTAAACCGAGGACCCTGCATTCACTATATCTGGTCTCCCACAGTATACAGAACATGGAAATGCAATTATTTTAGTAAATATAAACCATAGCTCCCAACTGTCCCTGATTTCGAGGGACTGTCCCTGATTTGGAGCAATGTCCCTCTGTCCCTAATTCCCCCTCATTTGTCCCTCATTTTGGTCTGATCCATATAGTTGTATATAAAATATATAAAATGCCCTTTTTTCTTTCAAAAATTGTTTGTCAGCGCTAAACCTTTCATCCAAATTCTAAATTGCTGCATTTGTAAATGTTAAAATCCAATATAAAAGAATAGTAGTGGTTAAAAAAAACCCTTGTGGATTTAAACTTTTTTTTCTTGGTTAATTCTCCTTTTCAAGGGGGTCTGACTGGGGGCGTGTCCTATGCCAACATACATTTACTAGGTGTCCCCCATTCTCAAAATGTTGGGAGGTATGATAAACTGCTAAATACCTTTTCTCAGTATATAGCAGTCTTGTCTTGTGACTTCTATCAGTTCCTGCTTAAAGCTTGTAGGAGGAGTTTCTGACTGTCCTATGAGACTGCAAGACCCCTGACTCTCTGTCTGGACAGTGCTGATTGGCCCTGTGCTGATCACATGCATTCTCCCAAGAAAAAAAAAAACTCTCTAGCAATACACACCAAACTGAGCATGTGCAACCTGACTCCATAAAATGTTTTTCTACTAATTGTTCTAATAAAGTTATATAAGGTTAAACCGCAGTTTGTTCCTTTTCCTTCACTGAACGTAAGGACACCTTGGGTCCTATACCCAATCCCCTTATATTTTGCAGACTCCATAGACTCTGCATTATCAGAAAATTATCAGGGGACAGTAGAAGAAGGGGAGAATCAGAGAAGACAGGATCAAATGACCTTTTTACACAATGCTGAGGATTAACCCCTTAGGTTCCACAGTGAGTATAACAAGCATGCTTTACTGCATAGACAGACTGATTTTACTGTTGTGGGTTTAGTAACACTTTAAGTTTATCTACATACGTAGACTTTTGAATGAACATTCGTACAAAACATTAAATTCTTGTCAGTACTTTTGATGATTGATGAATATTGTTTGAAAGTACTTGAAAATGTAATTTGTTTTTAATATTCAATTTAGGGATAAATGTAATTTTCCAAATGAAAGCCACATTCACTGATAGAACTTCATTCTTTTGAGAAAACGTTTCCATCCCCCTCCTTTGAATGTTCCCCTCAGTGTATTTGAAGATGAACATTGATTTGGCCCCAACTTACTGTTCACAAATCAAACGCAAGTTCCCGATATGAACATTTTCAAATTAAGTTTGTTCATCTTGTTAAAACCAATGATGGGGCAGTGTTTATGCCACCCCTGGTGCTGGGACATTTTCTACTCGCACTGACCACAGTCTGCCCCCCCCCCCCCCCAAAAAAAAAGCCTACAGGCCCTTTCTCTAAAAAGTTTGGAGACCCCTGTACTACAGTGATTGCCGCCAGCTTCTAGGTTTCTAAGTTTGCAATCAGAGAAAGCTTTGGGTCGGGGGAAACCCCAAAACTCATGGGTTACAGTAAAATTTTGACTGCTGAAGACAGATTTAAAAGTAGATGTATTTATACAAGCATGTAGTTAGACCTACAAGCAGGGAGAGCATGATATACAAAGGGGGTGATTTACTAAGAAGAAGGCACTGCACCAGTTCATACATTAATTGGTGCGCCAGAAAAGTCATCAATCGAACGTGCGAACCAGCGCACAAATAGCGATAAGAAATACCTGCATGTGTAAACTGCAACTGTCGCTAAGGTAACTGCGGTGTTCTCATTGATAATAGCGCAAGCCCAATCCAATTGGTTAATTTAATCTCATTGGATGTGTCTTGTTAGGCAATTAGTAGGTGTTCTCAGTTAATTAACTCTTTTGATGCTAATCTCATTCCTATCAATTCTAATATATCTTTGAAATGTGTTTTTTTTTCTTTTTTTTACCCAAATCTTTCAATACATTACAAAGAACAGAGAAGTGTTTGTAAACCCAATAAATTCATATTTTCACATCTTGATCTTTAAAGGTGTATAAATTAGATTTAGTGCAAGGGCCTGTCTGATTTCCTCTAATTTGAATTAATTGTTCAACTGCGTCTTCCTATTACCTATTTTGCCTAAATATCGAGTTGTACAGAGATTGACCAATCAGATTGCATAATGCATGACCATCTTAAGTGCCAAATTTGGAATGTAGATGTGCCATGACCCACTTTTATTTTACAAACAATATTTCTTGGGCATTATACAAGGCACATGAGAAACCACCTTTTTTCAGTGATCAGGAATCTTCAAACTACGTCTCTCCAGCTGTTGCGGAACTACACATCCCATGAGGCATTGTAAAACTCTGACATTCACAGACATGACTAGGCATGATGGGAATTGTAGTTCCCGAACAACTGAAAGGCCGTAGTTTGAAGACCCCTGTGCTAGACCATCATTATGCCTCCAGAGTTGGGAGTGTGGCATCTACCCAACTTCTCTCTGCTGGTGGACACAGGAGAGCGCGCACACACACGTACACACACACACACACTTTTATATAACAGGTTTGTGTGCTAATGAGGGTTCACCCAGTTTAGAGACAGAACTTCAAAGTGGGTACACCTGTTAAGGATGTCCTTAAATTACTAACCCAAAAAACACCCAGAAAAATCAAAGTGCTGTTCACACACAAAAAGCAAAAAAAAAAAGTCCTTAAGCATGCCCAGAACAACCCCAATGCATCTTACTCAAAATAAGCCACCCCCCCTGTCCAAAATTAAGCACATCATCCAGCATGCTACAAAACTACAGATGGGACAACCCCCCCCCGGTTCAGGGAGGCAAACAAAGAGCCTAACATGGGCAAAAGTCATACAACAAATACCATTGCAGTCTATGGGAACTGACTTGTTAATTTTGCTAGTCCTCACTTGGCTGGCTTATATTCTAGTTATTGGCCTTAAATGGGTATGGAGGCCCAGGTCCCACCCTGAGGGATATATATCAATGTCACCAATTTGAACAACCCCAAAAAGGAAACAAGGAGAAATGTCTTTAAAAATTCTAAATTGCTTAAAAGCTAGTAACTTGGAGGGGGGGGTTCTCTGCCAGTAAAGTGGTGCATCTGCAGCATGTACCTAAAATGCTGCTTCAAAAAGGCTTTAGAGAAAACCTACAACTCTACATTGCAGCTGCAAGATTTTAACCCAAAACAAAAAAATAGCCTGCTCCCCCCCCCCCCAATTTGGGTCTGTTAAGGCTTAAAATGAGAACCCCCTCATTAAAAATACCACCCCAAACTAAAGAATATTGTGCCCCTCCCACACACTAACAGACCCCCTAGCCAAACACACAGCAAGCCAGCCCATGAAAGGGGGGCAGGAGGGGCTCAGGCACCCCAAATTCAACCACCTTGTTCCCTTATTCAGGGGGACAAGGGCCTATTCTTCCACACAACCCTAGTCTGGGGTTGTGGGGGGCTGCAGACAGGGGGCTTTACGGAATGTGGAAAGCCCCTTTAAACTAGTGGGTACAAGGTGCTTTGTGGTTGGTATTGGGCTGAGCCCAACATGCCCCAAAGGCAGCCAGCTATGTTGAGTGTATGTGGCCTTGTATGGTTCAGGAGGGGGTTGGGCGATCGCTCTTCTCGCCCCTTTCCTAGCTGACCCTGTTTTATGCTCTGACAAAGGATGTGGTTTGGATCGATGAAGGCAGCTCACAGCCTTTTGAGAATGGAGTGGAGTGTAGAGTTCCCCTTTAAAAGCAAAAGTTAGCCCATGGAAATCCAAGGGCTTAGAGGGGGGAGACAAGAGCATTGGAGAATGGAGTGTGGAGTTCCCCTTTAAATGCAAAAGCTAGCCCAAGGAAATCATATGCATTAGAGGGGGAAGGTTAAATGCCCTTTTAGGAGGAGCTGGAGGAGCGAGAGTCATTTTACATAATTTTACCAAGGTGCATATCACATGTTGGCAACGTAACATGCTAACATGACCTGTGTGCAAATCTCCTTAAAAAAATACATAAACGTGAACCAGTGTAAAAAAAAAAAATTGGCAAGTTTAGAGGTGCGCCCGTTCAACCCATGCAATTGCATTTACGTTGCTTAACATTTACTAAGAGTTTGAACAAACTCATGTGAATGAGCGCAAGTGCCGCTTGCGCATGCGCAGTGCTTACATTGATCTCACGCAGTTCTAAACATACTTGCAGGCACAGCAGGCTTGCTCTGAAAAAGTTACTTTCTCATTCTATTTTGGGCATATTTGTTACTTGGGCAGTTGTTACTAAACTTCCTCACATCACCCCATAATATTGGCACCTCCATCTTCTGTCAATATTGAATTAGAGATGCCGTGCGCCATGTCCATAGTGGCGCACAGATTGCATTCTCCCATGCGCCGAGATCGCTATAGTAAATGGGGGAATCACTTTCTGTTACCAGCACACCATTTTGTAAATATAGAAATGTGCGTTGCGCCTTACCATGCGCCTTACCATGCACCTCTACTGATGGCGCACAGCTTTCATAAATCACCTCCACAGTCTTGGTTTCAAAAAATATTGCTCTAGCTGTCTAAGAAATCGAATACAATTTATATGTTCTACAATGGGTGGGGCCTAGCTACACTATATTACAAAAAGTAATGGGACACCTGCCTTTACACACACATGAACTTTAATGGCACTCCAGTCTTCGTCCGTAGGGTTCAATATTGAGTTGGCCCACCCTTTGCAGCCAGGGCTGGTGCAAAGATTTTTGACACCCTAGGCGAAACCTAATTTTGCGCCCCCCCTTGGCTCCACCCCTGACTCCACCCACTTTGCCCTGCCCATGTATACGCCACCTTTTTAATGAAGCACCCATCAAATGCAGCCCACCAGCGCCCATCAAATGAAGCCTCACCAGCACCCATCAATGCAGCCTCACCAGCACCCATCAATGCAGCCTATCAGTACCCATCAATGAATGTTTGTTTGCTTCCATTCATTCGGGAGTCGGGACACAGTCCTCTGCCGCTGCGCATCTGACACTATGTGCGAACGGAGCAGCGGCTGCCTGCTGATGCTGAGACTTAGGTGCTTGCTGCAGAAAGAAGAGAGTAGGAACACCAGTGGCCGGGCGCCCTAGGGAGCAGTGCGCCCTAGGAGGCTGCCTAGTGTGCCTAGTGGTAGCACCGGCCTTGTTTGCAGTTATTACAGCTTCAACTCTTTTGGGAAGGCTGTCCACAATGTTTAGGAGTGGGTCTATGGGAATGTTTGACCATTCCTCCAGAAGCGCCATTGTGAGGTCAGGCACTGATGTTGGATGAGAAGGCCTGGCTCGCAGTCTCCGTGCTAATTCATCCCAAAGGTGTTCCACCCCTTGCCCGGAAGAGTCAAATCACGTATATATACACACATGTGATCCAGCGCACAGATGCCGCCCTGTAGCAGTAAAACCTAAACTGGTTAACATTATTTTAGCACTGCACAATTTTTGTATTTTGTTTTGTGTTTACATAATGTAGCCCTTAAAAGAGAAGTATGTTTTTGTTTTTTTTATTCATACCTACCTATGTGCATGCAACTGTCCCCTGCCCTCACTGCACTGAGAATCGAGCCACCAAACACCGCCGATGGCTCGGTTTTCACATCCCCGAGAGGAGAGCTGCTGACTGTCAGTCAGCGTCTCTCCTCTCTGCTTCTCCACGCTCATTGGAACGCTGAGCTGTGGAGGGGCGGGGATCGGCTGTCTCAGCGGCTCGCTGAGACTGCCATCAATCAAGGTAGCTAGCGGATCCAGACATGGGAAGTTGGGATGACGCGATGCCTCAACTAATGGCAGTGACGTTGGCGGAGTGCAGATTTCAGGCCGCTCTCCTCTGAAAATGGGTCACAGGAGTGCAAAACGAACTGCAGTCCTGTGACCTAGAGGAGAAGCCCAGCCTAAAAAGCTCAGGCTGTACTTCTCCTGAATTACAACTGATACTGCAGGTAGTTCATGGCCATCGTTATATACATGTACCTTTACACCCAGCAAAAAAATAAAAAATTTCAAACACACGTCTGGGTTCGAGGTTGTTACCTACTGGCTTTGCTTCTAAACTGATAACAGCTACATGGCAGTCCATGACTGTCTGTCTAATGCACTGCACACAGATCAATGCCGTGATGTCACATGACACCGGGCTTGCTAAATTTATCAGCAAGACAAGACCTCTGGAACTGGAATCTGAGATTAAACTGCAGCTATTCAAGTTCAATAAATAGGTATATCTGGAATAAAGGGCAACTATCTGGTCAACCTTGTATTGCCAGTTATTGAGTAATTTTTATTTCTTTTTTGTTATGTTATATACAGTAGTGCTACTCTAAACTTACAGTAGGAGCCATTTACACTACAAAACATACTAAAAACATTTTTTTTTAAATAATATATAAATCCTTTATTATAATAATAATATATAAATCCTTTATTATAATAATAATTTATAAATCCTTTATTATCGTTTCAATTGTTTTTATTAAATTATTATAGACATACAAATTCTTCCATATCATTCCAAACACATAAATGCATAACATTCAGGAAAAATACATACACATATACATAAACAAAATACATAAACAAAGAGAAATGGATCTATCCTTTAACTTTGCCTCTCAAATGGCCATATTACTAAAAATTCATAATCAGTTTTCCTTCTTTTTTCCCCTCTTCCTTCCCTTCTCTCTTTCTCCCTCCTTCCCCTCCTCCCCTCCCTCTCCCCTTTCTCTCTAACAAAGAATTAGAGATACTGCACCCTTCGCTTCCGATCCCCCCCCCAATAAAAAAAACGCAACCCCCCCTTCCCTTCCTTCTTCTCTCTCTCCCTTCCCCTCGCCCCCCCCCTTTTAATTTATAATATATTTTTATATTCCCTCCACATCCCCCACCCCCCCATACTCATTATTCCTAAGACCCCTTTCACACTGGGGTGGTATGCAGGCGTTATTGCGCTAAAAATACCGCCTGCAAACCGACCCAAAACAGCCGCTGCTGTTTGTTCAGTGTGAAAGCCCGAGGGCTTTCACACTGAAGCGGTGCGCTGGCAGGAGAAGAAAAATACTCCTGCAAGCCGCATCTTTGGAGCGGTGAAGGAGCGGTGTATTCACCACTCCTAAACCGCTCCTGCCCATTGAAATCAATGGGACAGCGCGGCTATACCGCGGCAATACCGCGGCCATAGCCGCGCTATACGAGTGGTTTTAACCCTTTTTCGGCCACCAGCGGGGGATTAAAACCGCACCGCTAGCGGCCGAATACCGCGGTAAAGCAGCGCTAAAAATAGCGCTGTTTTACCGCCGACGCCCCCTACCGCCCTAGTGTGAAAGCAGCCTTACCATGAAGTGTGTGTCCACATTCCTCACTCTATTTTACTCTAATCAAATTATTTATTTAATAAATACATTCCCCAACATCTTCCAAATTTATTGAGTGCTCCTAAATAAATTTCTCATATATATATATATATATATATGTATATATATATATATATATATATATATATATATATATATATATATATATATATATATATATATGTGAAACTGTGATCCTCCCATATCCTATTTATTTATTTACTCTTCATAAGAGGAAAGGAGAGAAGAAAGAGGAGAGAGAGAGAGAGAACCCCCCCCCCCCAAGGAAAAGGTAGGGGCCAGGTGCAGAACCTCTAAATGCTACCTTCGCATCCCATGTAACTCACATATATCGGAGATTGTTTAAATTCCAACCATCCTTTCCAAATACTAGTGAATCTTGATTCAGAGTCATTTTGCATGTGTATTACTTCTTCCATGAGCCTAGTCCTATCTACCGCCCTAAGCTATTTCTTCATTGTCGGTACCTTCTTTGACCCCCATTGTTTGCGGATTAATGCCTTCACTGCATTCAGGAAAAAAGGAGTAATATCTGCTCTATATTTCTTCCTTGTGGAGTCCGTCGCGTGAAACAAGCATTGCCACGGATCTAACACAACTTCATTTCCACAGATTTTTTTAATTAGATCTAGTATTTCCTCCTAGTATGATTCAATCAGGTGGCACTGCCACCATATATAGGAATGGGTGCCCACCTCCCCACATTCCCTCCAACATAGAGGAGAAATGTGAGGGTTCACTTTATGTATTTTTAATGGAACATAGTACCACTTAACCAATAATTTGTTGTTAATTCCTTTTGTCCGTGTACTACGATCAGAGATGCGGCGCGCGCGCGCCGGCATGTTATCCTCCTGGACGTCATATGACGCCCAGTCAGGATAACAGAACCACTTTCCGTCCGTCAATCTGCTATAGGCCAGATGGGAAGTGGTTAAAAAACACTTTTCTTCATCAGTTTAGGCCAATATACATTCTCCTACATATTTTTGGTAAAAAACAAAAATCGCAATAGGCGTATATTGATTGGTTATAGCGTCTACAAACTATGGGAAATATTTATGGCATTTTTATTTTTTTTTTCTACTAGCAATGGCAGTGATCTGCGGTATTGCGACAGACAGATCGGACACTTTTGGCACATTTTTCGGACCATTGACATTTATACAGCAATCAGTGCTATAAAAATGCACTGATTACTGTGTAAATGACACTGGCAGGAAGGGGTTGACACTAGGGGGCATTCAAGGGGTTAAATGTGTGTTCTCTCACTGTGTTCTAACTGTATGGGGATAGGACTGAGTAGGAGAGGAGACATTTTGCTGTTCCTACTTACTAGGAACAAACGACATGTCGCCTTTCCTCTGACAGCATGGGGATTTGTGTGTTTACACACAAATCTCCGTGCTAGCGCTCGTGCACGTGATCATGCGTGGTCGGCGGCAATCACGACCACCGGCCACGCGCATCAGGTTCCCCGCTGTGCAGCGGGCGCGTGCACTCCCCTCCGGCACCTCTTAAAGGAACCCGGTATGGGGTTTCACGCAGGGGTGCCATTCTGCCCCCGTAAAAAGAAGTGATCCGGTCGGGAACCGGTTAATAAGAGAGCCCAGCATCGCCCACCTGCACATTAGCAATCTGTGTAGGGCTGTTCAGACACAAAGTGAATTTTGGCCGGTTCCTGACACTGGCTGTTCTGGTCAAATGCTAAGCTTTACAGTCATATACATGCCGCTGCATATGAACGGATTCAGCGTTATATTCTGCAGTGCAAATGCACCTCAAAAACTGCACACGCAGGGGAGCCATTCTGCGGCAATCGTGACTGCCTGCCACGTGCATCAAGTCCCCCGCTGTGCAGCGGGCACGTGCACGCCTCTCCAGCAGCTCTTAAAGGAACCCTGTATGGGGTTTCACGCAGGGGAGCCATTCTGCCCCCGTAAAAAGAAGTGATCCGGTCGGGAACCGGTTAATAAGAGAGCCCAGCATCGCTCGCCTGCACATTAGCAATCTGTGTAGGGCTGTTCAAACACAAAGTGAATTTTGGCCGGTGTCTGACAATGGCTGTTCTGGTCAAATGCTAAGCTTTAGGCCCCTTTCACACTGGGGCGGTGGGCGTCGGCGGTAAAACTGCGCTATTTTTAGAGCTGATTTACCATTGTTTTAGCAGGAGTATTCGTCCCCTAGCGGCGCGGTTTTAACCCCCGCTGGCGGCCGAAAAAGGGTTAAAACCGCTCGCATAGCCGTGCTGCCCCATTGATTTCAATGGGCAGGAGCGGTGAATACACCGCTCCTTCACCGCTCCAAAGATGCTGTTTGCAGGAGTTTTTTTTCTCTCCTGCCAGCGCACCGCTCCAGTGTGAAAGCCCTCGGGCTTTCACACTGGACAAACAGTAGCAGCAGTTTTAGGTCAGTTTGCAGGCGCTATTTTTAGCGCAATAACGCCTGCAAACCGCCCCAGTGTAAAAGGGGCCGTACATTCAAATACATGCAGCTGCATATGAACGGATTCAGTGTTATATTCTGCAGTGCAAATGCACCTCAAAAACTCAATGACAAAGCAGGTCACCCTCTGAACTGCCATGTGTACTACTAATTATTTTCCTGCATTTGCTGTGCATTCCAAAAGAGCATCAAATGCAGAAAAACAATGCTCATTGACATGAGTCTGATACAGAAAGTATCCTAAATTTTAGAGTTGTCATGAGAGCAAGAAAATCTTCCAGTAGGGACAAATGTACTGATGACAACTGTCTAAGATGGACATTCCGATCACTTTGGGGAGATTTCCTCCTACTTTTTGTTTCGCCTTTAACCGCTTCGCGCCGACTGTACGCAAATATGCGCCCCCACTGGACTGGGCTCTTTTCAGTGGGGCCTCATATTTGTATATCTTCCTTTGTGCTGGAATCATACTAATGATCAGGACCCAGAAATCCCATTTCCGAGTCACCTGATCTCTGTGATAGCCTTTCATTTGCTATCACAGTGATCAGTCACTGTGAAGCCCGCCTCCGTGTTTTCTTTCTCTGTGAATGGAGTAGAGAGATACTGTACTTCTCTCTCTCTCTTTGCAGTGAAAAAAAGTGTGTGTTAAAAAATAATAATAATCATAAATAAAAAATACAAAAAAAAAAAATACCTAGATCAAGGTTTGATCTAGGTCAGTGCCAGGGTTAGTGTTTGGGTCAAGGTAAGATCAGTATTTTTTATTTTTTTTGACAGGATTTTATTTTTTTTAATTAGCATTCGTGTCAGTTAGTGTCAGTATGTTTTAGGTAGGATTAAAAAAAAAAAAAGCAAAATGCATACTATTGTTTCTGGGCTGTACTACAGGTACAAACAACTAACATACACATATGTGGTATCGCTGCAATCATCAAGAGCAGAAGAATTTATTTTAGGTTGCTCTTTGGTGGAAGGATATGGTAGTAGCAAGAAATATGCTGCTAAATTAAAAAAAGAGATTGTTTTTTTTTTTTTGGGCCAGTTTTCTTTTGATAATTATAAAAAAAAAATCATAAGATATCCATTACCATTTACCACCAAAAGGAAAGCCCAATTTGTCTTGAAAAAAAAAAAAAAAGCGGTATAATTCACCTGGATGCGCAGTGATGTTGTGATGATATGTACAGTTTTACTAACACAAGTCAAAGTTGCAAAATTATGCTTAGACATTGAGATTTGTTTTACCCTTAGGTGTGAAGGGGTTAAAGAAAGTAGTAAAGGTAAATTTCCCAAACAGGACACAGCAGGGAAAAAAAAAATCCCCATACAAAATTTTGGCTTTACATACGTTTTAATCTGTCACTATAGAGCAGGGGTCGGCAACCCGTCAATCACGGGCCACCTGTCGACTGCAGGTAGGTGACAGGAGAACGGGCACAAATCTGTGCCACCAACCTCTGCATTTTTCTTCTAGCTGCCAGTCTTTCTCTCTCCACCGTGCCTTCGGTCCTTCTCTCTTCCCCAGCCTCCTCCGCCGCTTTCATCAGTGAACAGCGAAGACCGAGAGGCAGCACAGCTCAGGGCTGGAAGAGGAGCTGGCCAAATTAACTTTTCAAGTTAACCCGCAGGTGATTGGTTGCTAGGTCCTAAACAACCAGTCACCAGCTTATTATTATGAAAAGTAACTCTGCCAGCTCCCACTCCCACCCCCTGTCCAGAACTGTGCTGCCTCTTGGTCTCCTGTGTACACAGGTAGGATACTATGGAACAATGCAATGGGAGGGAGGGGGTCCAGAGGCCACTGCTACTGGGGAAAGAGGACACTACTGTGTGTGTGTGTGTGTGTGTGTGTGTGTGTGTGTGTGTGTGTGGTGATGTGAAGGGGGCATGGCCACCCCCATATCAGTGTCCTCTGCCACCCTTCCCATAACCCCCCCATACCTGCATTCTGAGCGCAACACACTCCTGATCCGTGCATTCTGAGCGCAACACACTCCTAAACCCTGCATTCTCGTAATATTTTTTTTTTGTGTGTCCTCTTCATTTGCGCTCTGCATTTAGGGTTAACAATGTATCATCACCCACAGTAGATCACAAAAGCAGTGCATTTTGAACACGGTGCAGGAAACACACATGGAACACGCCTTTCTGGCATCGCATTCTGGTGTGAACCAGTTCTAACAGGACACTGTGCCCATTTTTTTTTACTTCATCAGTGTTGTTCAAGTAGATCCCCATCTCTCGAAGGTTGCCTACCCCTTCTAGCGAGTGAAAAGTAAAGTAAAGACACATTGTAAAACACAACCCAATATACTTACCCTTCTGGGTTTAAAACTTCTCTGCTGACCTCCAGCCACATGGACATATTTGAGCTATGATGTCAGCCATGATCCCTGCCCCTTTGTTTACATGGCCAGGGATTCCTGGCTGACAAATGAATAGGTGATGGTGAATAGGTGAGGTGATGTCACTGGTTGCTAAGGACAAGAAAATGTGCCAGCGTGTGCTGCTTCCTTAACAAAAATTTACAGGAGAAGGCAGCTGTCATATATATTAGTAGTAGAAAAAAATGCTAATATATGTTTGGCTCCTGCCAGGTGAGCTACAAGTTCTGTGTTTGGAAGAACTCCCAAACAAGCACAATTCAATCCAAACCTGGAGCTCATCCCTAATGCATACCTCCCCAATGTACTAGTTCAACCAATAAAAAGGGGAAACAAAAAAAAGCAGTGATAGGCTGGACAGGTGATACACAAGTGATCGTGTCGGTGTATGTGACACCAAGAACGTTTACTAGCATTCATTCATGTTTTTCATCCTCATGTGTATGGCAGTGTGCCTAATGTAGCCCAGAAGAACCCACCCCGGGGTAAGCCTCTCATGTGATCCTTGCTTAGCCCCCAATGAGAGAGCATGGATGATGTGATGACCACCCTGTCGCACCCCCCTCCCCCCACTTACAGATCAACATGTGCACACATTCAAATTCTGGTGCCCGGAGTTGAGCTTTAAATATTGTCAAGATAAGCATAACAGTGTCTTACCTCGTGGGCATTTCCATACAGCCAGTGCGTCTCAGGACCTAGAAAAGAATGGAAATTTTTCTGCAGCTGCTTCCTCTTTAGATATAATGAATAGACTGTATATAGGAGATAGAGGACAAACAGCCAGGCAACCCAGTGAAATATATCTGAGAAACTCAGAGAGGGCAATCCAAATATAGAAGACGCCATGCTGGAAGTGTACACTGCGCTGATATTATCTGTACTGTATGTCAAATCATATATATATATAGTGTAGTGACAGGAGAAGGCATGTCTTCACAAATGCAATGGATAGGACAATGTACAGAGGTGGAGGATACACCCTGAAGGAAGGCGTGACTTCCCAAACAAATCATTCACAGACGGTCATACAGCATGAGCATGAATCAGCAGGCATGCAAAGGAATGATTCTTGTCAGGTGTGCGTTAGCCAAATTTATTTGCAATTCATTTTGTAGGAAAGTGTTACAGTTAAGAAAAAAAAATCTAAGCAAATAAATACACGTTTTCATTTTCACTTGGGATACATATATTGAAAAAAGATGCAACTATAACAAAAAAATCAATAAACCAAATCCCAAACTTGCTGTTAATTCAGAGTTAGGCCACTTTCACACTGAGGCACTGGCTGCATTGACGGTAAAGTGCCGCTGGTTTTAGAGGCGCTTTACCATCGTTTTAGCAATGCTTTTCGGCCGCTAGTGGGATGCTTTTAACCCCCGCTAGCGTCTGAAAAAGACTTAAAAGCACCCTTAAAAGCGCCGCTGCTGAAACGCTTTGCAGGCTGGCCATTGATTTTAATGGCAGGGGCGGTTTAGGAGCAGTGTATTCACCGCTCCCGCACTGCCCCAAAGATGCTGCTTACAGGACTTTTTTTCCTGTCCTGCAAGCACACCGCCCCAGTGTGAAAGCACTTGGGCTCTCACACTGGGGCTGCAGAAGAGGCAGTTTACAGGCACTATTTTTTAGCACAAAAAACCCCTGCAAAAGACCCTTATAAAGCATGATCCAATCTTCTCCAACAGGTTAAAGATGTAAAATTGTACACTTACCCATTGGTAATTTTTCTTTCCTGATATAAATGCATGGCAACAAAGGACCAGGGCTCTTTTTTTAGTGGGAACAGAGTTTCAGCACCTCCAGCACTGAATGTATGTAATGGCAAGAGGTGCTGGGTTGTGCAACATTGTCGATGGATGCTGGCTGCTGGGGGATCTATTGTTGTTGGAGGGGATTTACCTTTGTGTGTGGGGTATGGGGGGGGGTAGTGTTGCTGTGAAGGTCTATTATTGCTGCCGGGGAATCTATGGTCTCTGGAAGGGATCTATTTTTGCAGGGGGGGTCTATGGTTGCTTTTGGGGGGTGGGTCTTATGTTGTAAGGTGGTCAGTTGTTGCTGGGATGTATCTACTGTTGAGGGAAGAGTCTAAAAGGCTAGATCACTTGTAAAATTCAGGTAGCAAGAAGCCGCTCTCTGTTACATGGTATATCCCTCAAGGTCCCCAAAGTAATCATGGCAGCATACTCTTGGAATATAGCTTGTCCACAAAAAAAAAAAAAAAAACTTGGTAGGCAATGCCAGAAACTTTTAAGAACAAGGAAAATTTTTAGACTTGTAAAATGGATTGGCTGAACCCCACAGAAATCAGAGCTGCTGTATTGACCCTATAATGTATAAATAAACATAAGGTGCGCTTTCCCCTTTCAATAATAAAAAAATATGTATATAAAAAATAGCAATATGCGTAATTAAATGGTACAATAAAAACACAAAATATCACTAATTACAAATAAACCATAGTGCTTGTGCATAAATAATATGTGCATAAATAATTTGATAATTAAATTGCAAAGATTAATTGATTAAGAACCAGCCCCAATATTAAAGCGGGGGTCCACCTATCTATCGTTGGAGTTCATTCACAAACTTTTCTTCTCATGATTATCTACTCACATGTTCTGTGTAATAAGTCCGCCTGTGTCCGATTTCGTTGTAAAGAATAACTTATAAAATTCACTGAAGGCGGTTTCCATCTTCATTGTGGGCATTTGAAGCCCACAAGCATGTATTTCCTGGATGCGGTGAATGCTGTGCTCCCAGCATTCACCGAGATGTTGTGATGACGCTGTTGCACAATGCATGTTGGGAAACCTGAGACTAGCTCCCAGGGGACTGTGGGAGGTCTGGGAGAGGCTAGAAACACACCTACTCCCATGGGAGGAAAACCAGGAAGTGCTAAGAAGATTAGAAAAAAAGGTAATTACGGCGATTTAAATTTTTTTACACAGCATGTCAGCATCTAGGCAAGGAAGAGAATGCATAGAGATAATGTTCAAAATTTGGGTGGAACCCCGCTTTAAAGTCCATAAAATTGTGACAGCAATAGTGAAATAGTTCAAAGAATCTCTTTGATAGCAAATACAATAAAAAAAGTTTGTTGCTCAGAACGGGAAAACTACTCAGGTGCTAAGATAGGGCAATCATTCAAGACAGCTTACCAAACTCAAAGATCTCAACACATGAGATCTAAAAGTGCTTTTGAAAATGTGTCCTCCAGCCTGCTCAGACAACCATCCATCCACTATTTATCAAAGCCCCAGAGCTCCGTATCAGGCTCAGTTAGGGTTGCCACCACATCCCTTTAAAACTGAACACATATGAATTACACAGGTTCTGTGGCTGATTATGGTGTAATTAAACCCACTTGGTGCCTTATCTGCATTAAATAAGCCAGAGAACTTGTGTAATTCATATGTGTTCGGGTTTAACCACCTCAATATTGGGCACTTTCACCCTCTTCCTGCCCAGGCCATTTTTCAGTTTTCAGTGCTGTCGCACTTTGAATGACAATTGCGCGGTCATGTTACACTGCACCCTAATGAAATTTTTATCATTTTTTCCCCACAAATAGAGCTTTCTTTTGGTGGTATTTGATCACCTCTGTGGTTTTTATCTATTGCGCTATAAACAAAAGAAGAGGAGGGGCGCATGCGCGGCACGATGCGGGACGGACGCGAGTAGCCTGAGCTCCGTCTGACCCGGACAACACAGGCCGATAATCCAGGGCCAGAGCGCTCGTTCCACAGCGGAAACATCACCCAGACCTGGGTAACATACCCGTGCATGCCCGCAAGAAGATCGGGGCAAATTCGCTGCCCACAACGCAACCTGACTCACTTTCTCCTGGACGCTGCAGGCAGACAGAACAGGAAGATGTCCCAAGATGGCGCCGGCGCCAGCTTACATGCGGCCTCAGGGAAACAAATTCAATCCAATCCATCCAATCCCTCTCTCAGCAATGGGAACTGTGAGTACATTTCTCCTCTATCTAAAGCTGATCTAGATGCTAGTCTCACCTCCATTTTTGACAAACTAGTTGACAAGATTGAGAGTGAAGTTCATAAATCTACCACTGCATTATCTCAAGAGATTGCCAGCATAGGTAGTCGCACCGACATTCTTGAAACCAAGCATGATGAACTTTCTCTTGCTCACAACGATTTAAGAAAGGATTATGAGACACTAGCTGACAGCTTTGCCTTTATGCAGGCGCAAGTCGAGGACTTAGATAACAGAAACAGACGCCATAACATCAGACTGCGTGGTGTTCCAGAAACAGTTACAGATCTAATATCCACTGTTTCCAAGATTTTTCACAATCTTTTACCTGATAAACCAATATCAGCCTTCACATGTGACAGAATTCACAGAGCCTTACGCCCCAAACCACCACCTGATAAACCACCTAGAGATATCATCATGTGCATGAAAGATTTTCTGGTGAAAGAAGACATCATGCGTGCATCAAGAAATTCCCCAAATATTGCACTGGATGGCAAAAAGCTGCAAGTCTACCCTGATATCTCGCCTGCCACCTTAGACAGAAGACGTAGGGTGAAGGAGGTTACCAATATTCTACAAGCAGCAAGAATTAAATATAGATGGGGATTTCCATTCAAACTCACTATCCCGTATAATGGCTCAACATACACAGTATACAACATTATTGAAGGGAAAGAACTATTGGTGAAACTGGGTTTGCTTGAATCTGAACCCCCAAATAAATTTCCAACTACCCCAAGACCCTCTCCTATCTGGTCTACTCCATCCTCAAGACGCAATACTTTGGAGCAAAGAAGATGGCGCCAACCATTTCAAGATCAAGTCATCTAATATCTTTCAGCACCTCCTCAACCTTTTTACTTAAAAATCTGACCAAAGTTCTCCATCACCTTTACCGTACCTCCACAGATGTAAATCAGCAACATATCAACAGTTCTCCCACAGCATCGTATGTGACTTCTGCTAGTACAGCACCTTCATCTTGTTTTCCTCATTGGTATGAACTATCAACATGACTTTTCCTCCTCCTGACCATCCAGAAGATGAAGACATGGAGATGAGAAGAGAGATGAAAAGAAGATGAAGAGAAAAAGAAACTTTTTTTTTTTCCTTCCTTTCCTCTTCTTACCCCCCCCCCTTTCCCCCCCTCTCTTCCCCCTCCCCTCCATTTCCATCCCCCCCTTCCCACCTAACCTCCTCCCTCCTCACTTCCTATACCCTAAAAATCATACTGTTGAATTAATTGTTTGTCTTTACTAACAGTATATACACAAATTTTAGATTTAATACCTTTGAAAACAAGGACACTTCCTACATTTAAACGGAGACAGATGTGGTTGCTACATCATATAACAATTTTATCCTAACATTTGTTCATGGGCCGGGTTTAACCTTTTCTTTTTAGGCCCCCCTGGTATATGTTGCGCTCATTTTAATAATAATTTGTTTCAGTTGCCTGTTATGTCCGCCGTCGCTGGATTGTTCCCCCACCTCCTCATGTGGTCGACCGCACTGTCCCTTTTTTGGTGGATTCTGTGTTCGACTGCATTTGCAGGATTTGGACATATTTCTCCTTTGAAGTTATGTTTATATTATTGTGACAAGAATTTCCTTGTCCCCTGGTTTATACTACGTCTTTTTTCACATGAAAGTTCAGCCCTTATGGCCAATGCAAAAAACTTTGTATATTTTGGAAGTTCATTTAAATCATTTCAAATAGCCCATTTCAAACATTGTCAATATTTTCAAGGTTTTCACATTCTGATGGTATGGTATGATGTACTATTTATGACACCACTTCATCCCTCATGGTATATCCTCCACTCTCCCTTAAAACCAGAGAGACCTTTTCCTTTGTACTCACATTCGTACTCTTCATATACACCCCTATATTTTTTATTAAGATTGAGATTTCTACTCAAACATACACCAACAAAATGTGATCAATGGTTTTGAAAATCCTTTCCCATAATACTCAGGGTTTTAACTCCCCACATAAAAGGAAAAAAGCATTTCAACATTACAAAAGATTAGGGGCTGACGTTATACTCTTGCAAGAAACACATTTTGCTGAATCCAATCACCCAAAATATTTTGACAAAACATATAATCAATTTTATTACACTACTTTTCAGAATAAAACACGTGGAGTTGCTATTTTCATCCGCAACACTATAGTCCTAGACATACAAAACTTATACAAAGATCCAGACAGTAGATACATTATTATAAAGGGACGATTGAATAACAAAGCTATTACAATAGCCTCAATTTATGCCCCCAATGAATCACAATCCACTTTTTTTTCCAACTTTTTTGAAACACTAAACAGATATAACTCCCCCCACATTATTCTGGGTGGGGACTTTAATCATACATCGCACCCTTCTTTGGACAGAAGTAAAGTATCCCCTTCTTCCAAAGCATTCTCCAAATCCCTAAATAGATCCATAAACAAATTTCAACTTATTGATTCATGGAGGGCTCAAAATATTGGTATCAGATCATATACACATTACTCACACCCTCATGACGTATACACTAGACTTGACTATATATTCTGCACCCCAATACTCCTTGCCAACTCATCCAAGGCAAATATTCACCCTTGCCCTTGGTCAGATCATGATATCACCTCATTTGAAACCTCCCACATAGGTCTTTCACCCTCCCCTTACAATTGGAGATTAAACGACTCAATATTAACAGATCCATCTACAACACAATCAATCATGACACATATTGATAACTACTTCACAGAAAATGTAAACGATGAAACCCCCTCTACCACGCTTTGGGTCGCCCATAAAGCGGTATTACGTGGTCAATTAATTAGCCTTACTGCAAACAAAAATAAAGAAAGACTTATTAACATCAAAAGTTTAACAAGAGATATAAATATCTTATATAATAAAATTCAGCACAACCCATCACAAGATCTCACTAAACAAATTCAAGAAAAACGTAAAGCCTTAGACCTTATTTTGTCAGCTAACACAGAAAAATCTCTTAGATTTTCAAGAGCCAAATTCCTATTACATAGTAACTCTCCATCAACTATGTTTGCTAAAAAACTAAACCAGGATCACAAACCCCCACACACTTATAAACTTAGAGACCACTCTGGTAATATGATTACTCACCCTTATGGAGTTCTTGAAATATTTTCTACTTTTTATAAAGATTTGCTTTCCAGCCCACAACTGCCTCTGGATGGTAAATCCAAATCTTGGCTAGATGATATCCCACTACCTCATCTTAACCCACAACAAATAGAACACCTTAATGCTCCTTGAACAGATACTGAAATATTGAAAATAATTAAATCACTCAAGACATCTACGGCACCAGGCCCAGATGGTTTCTCCTCCTCATACTATAAAAAATTTGCCTCACTCTTAATCCCACACCTTAAAAATCTCTATAATCATGTACTTAATGGTGGTCACTTCCCTGACGAAATGCTTCTGGCCAACCTCTCACTTATCCCCAAACCATTCAAAGACCACTCTCTTCCTCAAAACTACCGCCCTATTTCGGTTCTCAATAATGATTTAAAGATATTCGGTAGAATTCTATCAGACAGACTAGCTTTAGTGATCCCAAATATAATACACATCGACCAAACTGGGTTTATCCCAAATCGCCAAATTGTAGATAATATCAGACTAGTAACGAACATAATACAAGATGCAAATCTTCACTCTAAACAATTATGCCTCCTTAGTCTAGATATCCACAAGGCTTTTGACAGTGTCAGCTGGCCCTATCTTAACTACTTATTACCTAAGTATGGTATCTCAGATACATTTCTACAAGGTTTCAATGCATTATACCATGCCCCCCACACTAGAATCAAAATTCCTGGCCATAACTCAGAATTTTTCCCACTTAGTAAGGGAACTAGACAGGGCTGCCCCCTTTCACCTCTATTATTTGCCCTTGCGATTGAACCGTTAGCCCAAAAAATCAGAAACAATATTGATATAAAAGGATACACTAAGGATATTAATGAATTCAAAATTAGCTTATATGCTGATGACGCTCTTATATTCCTCACAGAACCCCATACATCAATCCCTTCTCTCCTTAAAGAACTCAACTCCTTTCACTCCCTCTCAGGTCTTAAAATCAATACCACTAAATGCACAGCCATGCCAATCAACTATAACCAAAATGTTCAAAATCTTTTGTCTAATAATTTCCCATTCATATGGAACACCAAATCTTTTAGATATCTTGGTATTAATATAACCCCTACACATAATCTACTATATAAATCTAACTACATCCCTCTATTCTCTCAAATCACATCTCTCCTAACGGCCTGGTCCTCTTTCCACATATCCCTTCTTGGTAGGATATGTGCCGTTAAAATGACAATCCTCCCTAAACTTCTATATTACTTTCGAGCTCTCCCTATTAATGTCCCAAAATCTAAATTATTATATATTCAAAGAATCATAAACAAGTTTGTCTGGTCTGGTAAAAAACCTAGATGCAGTTACGCCCTTATGCACAGAACTCAAACATTAGGAGGCTTTGGCCTCCCTAATATCTGGCTATACTTTTTGGCAGCCAGACTAACCCAACTTTCACAATGGTTCACTCCCTCCCAGATAACCCCTTGGAAAAAATTTGAATCCACATCTATTCTCCCACTTCACTTACAAGGAATACTATGGTCTAATATTATATCTTACAAAAGACTTCTTAAATACAACATTATAGTTGCTCAGTCTTTCCAACTATGGAATAAATACAAAGATACCTTCAAACTCTCTTCTAAAATTCCACCCTTAGCCTCCTTTCTGGGAGATCCCAGATTTCCCACAGCATATAACAATAGATCCTCATTTTCCCTATGGATTAACACGAATTTAACTACTCTCAAGTCCCTTCAATCAAAATGGGAGTTTCCCCCTTTTTTACTCCTACAATCCACCCATGGTCTTCCAACATCAGAACTTAATAACTACCATCTTATTAAATCCTTTTATAATACATTTTTTGCTCTCACAACATCCAGTATTAACACCACATTTAAACATATTTGTATCTCTTTGTCAGATGATAGAGGCCTTATTTCAAAAATCTATCATTACCTAAATAACTTTGAAGCATCAGACAAATCAACACAGATGCTAAAATGGGAATCGGACATGGCGACTTCATTCAGTATTGAGGAGTGGTCCTCCATGTCTGAAAATCTCCGCAAATGTAATAAAGCCATCTCTTTCAGAGAAACCCCTCTTAAATTATTCACTAGATGGTACCTAACCCCTTCCAAACTTCATACATATTACCCTTCTGTCTCCCCAAATTGTTTTAGGGGATGCCCAGAACCAGGCACCCTTTTACATACTTTCTGGGAATGCAAACATATCAAACAAATCTGGCTCAAAGCTATAGATTTTTTGGAATCCTCTTCCCAACAAAAAATTACACTCACCCCCCAAACTTGTCTTTTATATACAAAAATACCAAATATTCCCTCTCCATGCATGAGATTATTCCATTCATTGTGCAGCTCCATCCATTGGATGATTGCATATAATTGGAAGACAAATAATTTACAATGGCAACAAGTCATCACAAGAATGGAATCAATTAAAATCTCGGAATGGATCTACCACACCCTTAATGATTCAACAAATATTCATAAAAAGAAGTGGTATTACTGGAATGTAACTTAACAGACCTTATTACAATAATATATATGAAAATGTACTACCGTATGACTATTACCTTTTATTTGCTTTTGATTTACCATCATACCTCCTCCCCATATGTCAATGTTTATTAATGTTTATTCATATATTCTGTAACATGAATATCCTTTATATTTTTGTAATTTAATCTTCCAAATAAAACTTTTGTAAACAAAAAACAAAAAACAAAAAAAGAGGAACAATTTTGAAAAAACACAATATTTTTTACTTTTTGCTATAATAAATATCCAATTTTTTTTTAAAACAAATTATTTCCTCCGTTTAGGCCGATATGTATTCGTCTACATATTTTTAGTAAAAAAAAAAATCGCAATAAGCGTATATTGATTGGTTTGTGCAAAAGTTATAGCGTCTACAAAATAGGGGATAGATTTATAGCATTTTTATTTATTTATTTATTTTTTACTAGTAATGGCAGCGATCTGCGATTTTTATTGTGACTGCGATATTGCAGCGGACATATCGGACACTTTTGACACATTTTTGGGACCATTCACATTTATACAGCGATCCGTGCTATAAAAATGCATTGATTACTGTGTAAATGTGACTGGCAGGGAAGGGGTTAACACTAGGGGGCGATCGAGGGGTTAATGTGTGTCCTAGGGGGGTGATTCTAACTGTGGGGGGAGGGGACTCACTAGGGGAGGAGACCGATCGGTGTCCCTATGTACAAGGGACACACCTTCGGTCTCCTCTCCTCTGACAGGATGTGGATCTGTGTTTACATACACAGATCCACGGTCCTGCTCTGTTACCCGACAATCGTGGGTGCCCGGCGGATATCGTGACCGCCGGGCACGCGCACCGGGTCCCAAACGACGCATCGGGCACGCGCCCCCTAGTGGCTAGGGAGGGCGATCACGTCCGCCCAGAACAAGAGCTTCCTCGTCCCGCTGTCATATGACTGTGGGCGGTAGCTTAGTGGTTAAATGAGGTGGAAACCCTAGGCTTGGTTCACACTGGTGCGATGCGGGAACCAGCATGATTCCTGCGTGGTTCACACTGCTCTCTGCAAACCACTGCGAGTGTCAATAGAAAGTTATTGACACCCCCAAATCGGTTCGCAGAACGCAGTGCGAACTGTGTAATCGGATATCTTTGGTCTGAACACCCATGCGATCCAATTCCAGTGGGGACTAAAAAAAGGGTCCTGCACCATTTTGGTGCCAGTGCAATGCGATTTCAGCCAAACTGTATGGCTAAATTTGCATGCACAGACATTGCATGTGATGTGCACAGCAATACGGTGTGAAGCACATGCAATGTCTGGCATCGCATAAATGTGAACCCAGCCTCAAAAGCAGTTCACAGCCACAGCTACCGATTATGGAGATAGAAAAAAGAGAAGCTTCATGGTGCAGTAAACTTCTATAGCATATAGGGTGTCATTTACTATTGTAGCGCTAATTACTGCGATTTAGCGCTAAACCGGTATTCACTATAAAAAAAAAAAAAACTCCCAAAATCGAATTTACTATAGTTCCCTGAAAACAAATAGTGCCCAAACCCTAATGCCCTGTACACAGGGTCGGACATTGATCGGACATTCCAACAACAAAATCCATGGATTTTTTTCGACGGATGTTGGCTCAAACTTGTCTTGCATACACACGGTCACACAAAGTTGTCGGAAAATCCGATCATTCTAAACGCGGCGGCGTAAAACACGTACGCTGGGACTATAAATGGGGCAGTAGCCAATAGCTTTTGTCTCTTAATTTATTCTGAGCATGCGTGGCACTTTGTGCGTCGGATTTGTGTACACACGATCGGAATTTCCGACAACGGATTTTGTTGTCGGAAAATTTTATAGCAAGCTCTCAAACTTTGTGTGTCGGAAATTCTGATGTAAAATGTGTGATGGAGCCTACACACGGTCGGAATTTCTGACAACACGCTCCGATCACACATTTTCCGTCGGAAAATCCGACCGTGTGTACAGGGCATTACTCTGCTAAAACATTGGAGAATTGCACATGGAAATAATGTTTAACCACTTGACGACCGCCTCACGCCGATTTACGTCGGCAAGGTGGCACGGACAGGCAAAATCACGTACAGGGTACGTGATTTGCCTTCCGCGGGTGGGGGGACCGATCGGTCCCCCCCCCCGGTGCCCGAGGCGGTCGCCATTTCTTCCCGGGCGATCAAAGGTCAGGGGGAGGCCATCCATTGTTGGCCACCCCCTCCCGATCGCTCCCGGCGAATGAAAATGCTTCCTTCCCTCTGTAATGTAAACAGAGGGAAAGGAAGTGATGTCATCTCTCCTTGAGCCGGTCTTTTCGTCGCCGCGCCGAGGAGAGAAGACATCAAGTAAGTCTGCACAACACTACACTAACAGTAGAACACGCCAGGCACACTTGTCACCCCCCATCACCCCCCGATCACCCCCTGATCACCCCCCTGTACCCCCTGTCACTCTGACACCAATAGCATTTTTTTTTTTTTTTGCATTGGTGTCAGTTTGTGTCAGTTAAAAGTTTTAGGGCAGTTAGGTTAGCCCCCTTTAGGTCTAGGGTACCCCCCCTTAGGTCCAGGGTACCCCCCTAACCCCCCCTAATAAAAGTTAACCCCTTGATTACCCCCCGTCACCAGTGTCGCTAAGCGATCGTTTTTCTGATCGCTGTATTAGTGACACAGGTGACGCTAGTTTAGGGAGGTAAGTATATAGGTTCGCTGTCAGTGTTTTATAGCGACAGGGACCCCCATATACTACCTGCTAAAGGTTTTAACCCCCTGATTGCCCCCTAGTTAACCCTTTCACCACCGATCACCGTATAAGTGTTACGGGTGACGCTGGTTAGATAGTTTGTTTTTTGTAGTTTATTACAGTTTATTACAGTTTTTTATAGTTTTAGGGCACCCGCCGTTTATTACCCTATAAAGGTTTAACCCCCTAATTGCCCGGCGGTGATAGATTTATAGTTTTTAGGATCTGATAAGGTCTGCGTCGCCCCAGGCAGCGTCAGGTTAGCGCCAGTACAGCTAAAACCCACGCACGCAGCATACACCTCCCTTAGTGCTATAGTATCTGAACGGATCGATATCTGATCCGATCAGATCTATACTCCCCAGCAGTTTAGGGTTCCCTGAAACGCAGTGTTAGCGGGATCAGCCCAGATACCTGCTAGCACCTGCGTTTTGCTCCTCGGCCCAGCCCTGCCCAGCCCACCCAAGTGCAGTATCGATCGATTACTGACACTTACAAAACACTAAGCACACATAACTGCAGCGGTCGCAGAGTCAGGCCTGATCCCTGCGATCGCTAACAGTTTTTTGGTAGCGTTTTGATACAGTCGCCAACAGTCAGGAGCTTTTTTGCCTGTGAGTCTCACTAGTGTACCCCTAAATTTAGAGGCCAAAATGGCAAATCCAAGGTACACTAGTGAAGAGGCCTACAGGATTCTGAGCATGACAGATAGTGAAGAGGAAGTCACTCATCTGTCAAGTTCAGGCTCAGAATACGAACCTGTAGAGGACAGCGGCTCCATGACAGATAGCTCTGACGACAGAGTTGTGGTCCCTGCTAGGGTCAGGCGTACCAGACCCCGAACTTATGCTGTCCTTGAAGTGCAAGAACCGCAGGGCTCTCGTATGGAGCAGAGCAGTACTAGCGCCGCTACTCCTTCTGGTGAACTGGCAAGCACCAGCGGCCTAGTACACCCTGGTCGTACATCCAGCACTGCAGTATCACGTGGTGACGTGGTGAGTCCCATAAGTGCAGTTCAAGCTGGCGAGGTGGCAAGCAGTAGTAGTGTCCCGCTGCCACCAAGAAGACAAAGACAGGCCCGTCGTGCCCATAGTGCCCTTCCTGCTGCATTGGCCAATCCGAATTGGGAACCTTCCACTTCTGCAGCACCCGTACTTCCCCCTTTCACTGGCCAACCCGGAATTCAGGTGGAAACAGTTGACTTTATGCCACTGGATTTTTATTCACTGTTTTTCACCGAAGATCTCTATAGATCTATTGTGGACCAAAGCAATTTGTACGCTGGTCAACACATCGCCACTATGCCCCAGTCCACCCTTGCCAGAGATTGGAGACCAATTACGGTCTCCGAATTTAAGACCTTTCTGGGCCTTTCCCTCCTCATGGGGTTGAATAAAAAGAGTAAGTTGCGGTCATATTGGTCCACTGACCCAATTTACCATTCATCCTTGTTCTCTGCTTCCATGGCCAGGGCACGATACGAGCAGATTTTGCGGTTCATGCACTTCAACGACAATGAACTCTGTCGTCCTCGTGGAGACCCTGCATACGATCGGCTCTACAAAATTCGGCCCCTCGTAAACCACTTCAACCAACGTTTTGCAGACTTGTTTACCCCCCATCAAGTTGTCTGCGTTGATGAGTCCCTGATAAAGTTTTCTGGCCGCTTGTCATTCAAACAGTACCTTCCCAGCAAGCGTGCCAGATACGGGGTCAAGATGTATAAGCTCTGTGACAGGGCCACAGGCTATACATATAGATTTATGGTTTACGAGGGAAGAGATAGTCACGTAGAGCCGACAAACTGCCCTGACTACATAGGAAGCGCTGGCAAGATAGTGTGGGACTTGGTGTCACCCTTATTCGGAAAGGGGTACCACTTGTACGTGGACAATTATTATACGAGCGTGCCACTTTTTAGTCACTTGTTTGATCAGCAGATTGGAGCATGTGGCACCGTGCGACCTAATCGCCGGGGCTTTCCCCAGCGGCTTGTAGATTCCCGTCTTAGGCTGGGGGAGAGAGCCTGCTTGAAGTATAATAATTTGCTCGCTATGAAGTGGAGGGATAAGAAGAATGTTTTCGTTCTCACCTCCCTTCATGCAGACACGACGACCCAAATTTCTACGGCGACTGGTGTTGTGGAGAAACCCCTCTGTGTCCACGAATACAACCTTAATATGGGAGGGGTGGACCTCAACGACCAGTTGTTGGCGCCGTACTTAGTTGCCCGTAAGGCCAGACGCTGGTACAAAAAAGTGTCTGTATACTTATTTCAATTGGCTTTGCTGAATGCTCATGTGCTATACAGAGCTTCAGGACGGACTGGATCCTTCCTTAAATTCCAGGAAGAGATCGTCAGAGCCCTTCTGTTTCCAGACGGTGCTCTACCTCACCTTCCCCAACCAAATGCAGTAAGCCGGCTGCATGAGCGGCATTTTATTTATGCCATCCCGAGTACCCCTACCCAACGAGCCCCCCAAAAAAGATGTCGTGTCTGCAGCAAGCGCGGATTTAGGCGTGACACCCGGACTTATTGTCCCTCCTGTCCTGGCAATCCTGGTCTTTGCATGGGTGAATGCTTTGAACGCTACCATACATTAGTTGAGTATTAGCGTAGGGTTCAGCACTGCACAGACTAGGCACACTAACACAGGGTCTCCCAAGATGCCATTGCATTTTGAGAGACCCAAACCTGGAACAAAAGTTACAAAAGTTAAAAGTTACTAAAAAAAAGTGTAAAAAAATAAAATTAAAAAAAATTAAAAAAAATAAAAACACAAAAAAAAATATAAAATAAAAAAACCAAAAATAGTTGTTGTTTTATTGTTCTCTCTCTCTCTATTCTCTCTCTATTGTTCTTCTCTTTTTTACTCTATTCTATTCTGCAATGTTTTATTGTTATTATGTTTTACCATGTTTCCTTTTCAGATTTTTCATACTTTACCGTTTACTGTGTTTTGTTGGTAACCATTTTATTGTTTTCAGGTACGCCATTCAGTTGCAGCGCGGATTTATTTATCTTGACAGCAACAGCGTTTGCTCCCACGATATATAAAGCCGTGACTCCAACGCTGTCGGAGGTGATTTCACCACCACAGTTACATACTTCAGCATATATGCCGAAGCGTGGGGGCAGAAGTGGGTGGAGGAGCGATTTGCTCCTGCCTTTTGCGGGAGGATGCCCCCATGCTTCGGCATATATATATTTTAGGCACAGGTTGCGTTAAATGTTTTATTTTTTACTATTTTTTTTTTTGTATTTGCTTTGCAGGTATGGTAAGTCTTACTGTTATACTGTAATGTTGCTTTGTTTTATTGTTAACCATCATTTGCTTAGCAGGTACGCCATTCAGTTGCAGCGCGGATTTATTTATCTTGACAGCAACAGCGTTTGCTCCCACGATATATAAAGCCGTGACTCCAACGCTGTCGGAGGTGATTTCACCACCACAGTTACATACTTCAGCATATATGCCGAAGCGTGGGGGCAGAAGTGGGTGGAGGAGCGATTTGCTCCTGCCTTTTGCGGGAGGATGCCCCCATGCTTCGGCATATATATATTTTAGGCACAGGTTGCGTTAAATGTTTTATTTTTTACTATTTTTTTTTTTGTATTTGCTTTGCAGGTATGGTAAGTCTTACTGTTATACTGTAATGTTGCTTTGTTTTATTGTTAACCATCATTTGCTTAGCAGGTACGCCATTCAGTTGCAGCGCGGATTTATTTATCTTGACAGCAACAGCGTTTGCTCCCACGATATATAAAGCCGTGACTCCAACGCTGTCGGAGGTGATTTCACCACCACAGTTACATACTTCAGCATATATGCCGAAGCGTGGGGGCAGTAGTGGGTGGAGGAGCGATTTGCTCCTGCCTTTTGCGGGAGGATGCCCCCATGCTTCGGCATATATATATTTTAGGCACAGGTTGCGTTAAATGTTTTATTTTTTACTATTTTTTTTTTTGTATTTGCTTTGCAGGTATGGTAAGTCTTACTGTTATACTGTAATGTTGCTTTGTTTTATTGTTAACCATCATTTGCTTAGCAGGTACGCCATTCAGTTGCAGCGCGGATTTATTTATCTTGACAGCAACAGCGTTTGCTCCCACGATATATAAAGCCGTGACTCCAACGCTGTCGGAGGTGATTTCACCACCACAGTTACATACTTCAGCATATATGCCGAAGCGTGGGGGCAGTAGTGGGTGGAGGAGCGATTTGCTCCTGCCTTTTGCGGGAGGATGCCCCCATGCTTCGGCATATATAAATGGTGCATGTATGCCCATCATTAGAAGTGGGTGGATGAAGGGAGGTATTCTAATGGTGGGCATACCCACCGATCAATATCTTTTTTTCGTTCAGCCCACAGGCTGCATGAAAAAAAAGTTTACAATATATGCCTAACAAGGACCAGCAACGTACTGGTATGTTGCTGGACTTTGAGTGGTTATACCAGAATGATGCCTGCAGGTTTAGGTATCATCTTGGTATCATTCTTTTCAGCCAGCGGTCGGCTTTCATGTAAAAGCAATCCTAGCGGCTAATTAGCCTCTAGACTGCTTTTGCAAGCAGTGGGAGGGAATGCCCCCCCTCCCCCACCGTCTTCCGTGTTTTTCTCTGGCTTTCCTGTCCCAACAGGGAACCTGAGAATGCAGCCGGTGATTCAGCCAGCTGGCCACAGAGCTGATCGGAGACCAGAATGGCTCCAAACATCTCTATGGCCTAAGAAACCGGAAGCTACGAGCATTTCATGACTTAGATTTTGCCGAATGTAAACAGCGCCATTGGGAAATTGGGAAAGCATTTTATCACACCGATCTTGGTGTGGTCAGATGCTTTGAGGGCAGAGGAGAGATCTAGGGTCTAATAGAGCCCAATTTTTTTAAAAAAGAGTACCTGTCACTACCTATTGCTATCATAGGGGATATTTACATTCCCTGGGATAACAATAAAATTAATTAAAAAAAAATAAAAATGAAAGGAACAGTTTAAAAATAAGATAAAAAAGCAAAAAAATAATAAAGAAAAAAAAAAAAAAAAAAAAAAGCACCCCTGTCCCCCCCTGCTCTCGCGCAAAGGCAAACGCAAGCGTCGGTCTGGCGTCAAATGTAAACAGCAATTGCACCATGCATGTGAGGTATCACCGCGAAGGACAGAACGAGGGCAGTAATTTTAGCAGTAGACCTCCTCTGTAAATCTAAAGTGGTAACCTGTAAAGGCTTTTAAAGGCTTTTAAAAATGTATTTATTTTGTCGCCGCTGCGCGTTTGTGCGCAATTTTAAAGCATGTCATGTTTGGTATCCATGTACTCGGCCTAAGATCATCTTTTTTATTTCATCAAACATTTGGGCAATATAGTGTGTTTTAGTGCATTAAAATTTTAAAAAGTGTGTTTTTTCCCCCAAAAATGCGTTTGAAAAATCGCTGCGCAAATACTGTGTGAAAAAAAAATATGAAACACCCACCATTTTAATCTGTAGGGCATTTGCTTTAAAAAAATATATAATGTTTGGGGGTTCAAAGTAATTTTCTTGCAAAAAAAAATTATTTTTTTATGTAAACAATAAGTGTCAGAAAGGGCTTTGTCTTCAAGTGGTTAGAAGAGTGGGTGATGTGTGACATAAGCTTCTAGATGTTGTGCATAAAATGCCAGGACAGTTCAAAACCCCCCCAAATGACCCCATTTTGGAAAGTAGACACCCCAAGCTATTTGCTGAGAGGCATGTCGAGTCCATGGAATATTTTATATTGTGACACAAGTTGCAGGAAAGAGACAAATCTTTTTTTTTTTTTTTGCACAAAGATGTCACTAAATGATATATTGCTCAAACATGCCATGGGAATATGTGAAATTATACCCCAAAATACATTCTGTTGCTTCTCCTGAGTATGGGGATACCACATGCGTGGGACTTTTTGGGAGCCTAGCCGCGCACGGGACCCCGAAAAACAAGCCCCGCCTTCAGGCTTTCTAAGGGCGTAAATTTTTGATTTCACTCTTCACTGCCTAGCACAGTTTCGGAGGCCATGGAATGCCCAGATGGCACAACCCCCCCCCAAATGACCCCATTTTGGAAAATAGACACCCCAAGCTATTTGCTGAGAGGTATAGTGAGTATTTTGCAGACCTCACTTTTTGTCACAAACTTTCGAAAATTGAAAAAAGAAAAAAAAAATACATTTTTCTTGTCTTTCTTCATTTTCAAAAACAAATGAGAGCTGCAAAATACTCACCATGCCTCTCAGCAAATAGCTTGGGGTGTCTACTTTCCAAAATGGGGTCATTTGGGGGGGGGGTTTTGCCATCTTGGCATTTTATGGCCTTCAAAACTGTGATAGGCAGTGAGGAGTGGAATCACAACTTAACGCCCTTAGAAATCCTGAAGCCGGTGCTTGGTTTTCGGGGCCCCGTATGCGGCTAGGCTCCCAAAAAGTCCCACACATGTGGTATCCCCATACTCAGGAGAAGCAGCAGAATATATTTTGGGGTGTAATTCCACATATGCCCATGGCATGTTTGAGCAATATATCATTTAGTGACAACTTTGTGCAAAAAAAAAAAAAAAAATTGTCACTTTCCCGCAACTTGTGTCAAAAAATAAAATATTCCATGGACTCAACATGCCTCTCAGCAAATAGTTTGGGGTGTCTACTTTCCAAAATGGGGTCATTTGGGGGGGTTTTGTGCCATCTTGGCATTTTATGGCCTTCAAAACTGTGATAGGTAGTGAGGAGTCAAATCACAACATTATGCCCTTGGAAATCCTGAAGGCGGTGCTTGGTTTTCGGGGCCCCGTATGCGGCTAGGCTCCCAAAAAGTCCCACACATGTGGTATCCCCATACTCAGGAGAAGCAGCTAAATGTATTTTGGGGTGCAATTCCACATATGCCCATGGCCTGTGTGAGAAATATATCATTTAGTGACAACTTTGTGCAAAAAAAAAAAAAATTGTCACTTTCCCGCAACTTGTGTCAAAAAAGAAAGTATTCCATGGACTCAACATGCCTCTCAGCAAATAGCTTGGAGTGTCTACTTTCCAAAATGGGGTCATTTGGGGGGGTTTTGTGCCATCTGGGCATTTTATGGCCTTCAAAACTGTGATAGGTAGTGAGGAATGAAATCAAAAATGTATGCCCTTAGAAATCCTGAAGGCGGTGATTGGTTTTCGGGGCCCCGTACGCGGCTAGGCTCCCAAAAAGTCCTAAACATGTGGTATCCCCATACTCAGGAGAAGCAGCAGAATGTATTTTGGGGTGTAATTCCACATATGCCCATGGCATGTTTGAGCAATATATCATTTAGTGACAACTTTGTGCAAAAAAAAAAAAAAAAAAAGTGTTACTTTCCCGCAACTTGTGTCAAAATATAAAATATTCCATGGACTCAACATGCCTCTCAGCAAATAGTTTGGGGTGTCTACTTTCCAAAATGGGGTCATTTGGGGGGGTTTTGTGCCATCTTGGCATTTTATGCCCTTCAAAACTGTGATAGGTAGTGAGGAGTCAAATCACAACATTATGCCCTTAGAAATCCTGAAGGCGGTGCTTGGTTTTCGGGGCCCCGTATGCGGCTAGGCTCCCAAAAAGTCCCACACATGTGGTATCCCCATACTCAGGAGAAGCAGCTAAATGTATTTTGGGGTGCAATTCCACATATGCCCATGGCCTGTGTGAGAAATATATCATTTAGTGACAACTTTGTGCAAAAAAAAAAAAATCGTCACTTTCCCGCAACTTGTGTCAAAAAAGAAAGTATTCCATGGACTCAACATGCCTCTCAGCAAATAGCTTGGAGTGTCTACTTTCCAAAATGGGGTCATTTGGGGGGGTTTTGTGCCATCTGGGCATTTTATGGCCTTCAAAACTGTGATAGGTAGTGAGGAATGAAATCAAAAATTTATGCCCTTAGAAATCCTGAAGGCGGTGATTGGTTTTCGGGGCCCCGTACGTGGCTAGGCTCCCAAAAAGTCCCACACATGTGGTATCCCCATACTCAGGAGAAGCAGCTGAATGTATTTTGGGGTGCAATTCCACATAGGCCCATGGCCTGTGTGAGCAATATATCATTTAGTGACAACTTTTTGTAAATATTTTTTTTTTTTTTTTTTTTGTCATTATTCAATCACTTGGGACAAAAAAAATAAATATTCAATGGGTTCTACATGCCTCTCAGCAATTTCCTTGGGGTGTCTACTTTCCAAAATGGGGTCATTTGGGGGGGTTTTGTACTGCCCTGCCATTTTAGCACCTCATGAAATGACATAGGCAGTCATAAACTAAAAGCTGTGTAAATTCTAGAAAATGTACCCTAGTTTGTAGACGCTATAACTTTTGCGCAAACCAATAAATATACGCTTATTAACTTTTTTTTTACCAAAGACATGTGGCCGAATAAATTTTGGCCTAAATGTATGACTAAAATTGAGTTTATTGGATTTTTTTTATAACAAAAAGTAGAAAATATCATTTTTTTTCAAAATTTTCGGTCTTTTTCCGTTTATAGCGCAAAAAATAAAAACGGCAGAGGTGATCAAATACCATCAAAAGAAAGCTCTATTTGTGGGAAGAAAAGGACGCAAATTTCGTTTGGGTACAGCATTGCATGACCGCGCAATTAGCAGTTAAAGCGACGCAGTGCCAAATTGGAAAAAGACCTCTGGTCCTTAGGCAGCATAATGGTCCGGGGCTCAAGTGGTTAAAGCATGATATAATTGCCTTAATGGTACTGAAATATGCAGTATATTATTTAAAGATAATCTGCTTTTAAAATGTGTGAAAAAGTGATTTCTACACTGAAATATCATTAAACTTTGAGAAGAGATAAATTCCCCGTCTCTTTATAACAAGGTGCCAACACAACTGAGCATGCTCAGACCTGCAAATAGCTCTCATTTTAGCTTCAGTGTCTTTTTTACAGGGCGCTATAGTAAATACCAGAATGAGCGCTGTGTTAAAGAGCATTTTTTGGGAGTGAAAATCTGCGCTATTATAGTCCAATGCAAGTTTTAGAGATTGATTCTAATGGTAAAACTGTAACTTCCCCAAATAATTCCTTTTCAAGTTGAGATGAAATGTATCTTTCTTTGAAATAAATTTTCCTTTGCAACATTGTTACTTCTACTTAAACTATTTTGTTTTTAAGAATGCTAGAATGTGGAATGTTTTGTTAGGTTCAACTCTTAAACAAGTTTCTTAAGTTTATATTGCTTTGTCAAATTATTGCTTCTTATAGGAATTAAGACACAGAGTCAGAAATCCGTGTATCAGTTTCTGAGCATAATGGACTGCTGCCTTTACTTCTTTCAAAGGCCTTTTATAGGCAATTATACAAACAATAGCATCAGCACAACCCCCACAAAGGGCAAGGGTAAACAACAACAAGAGTCACCTGGGCTACAGGCACAAGCTCCAACACCATGGCAATACAGTTACAAGGCAACAAAAGCAGCTTCAATCGAGTTTAGCAGACAAAAGTTACATTCATAACAGATTTACACGTAGGCATTATATTAAGTGAGAACTCTAAATTAAATCCCTGACCTTATCAATTTCCCCCTTTGACATCATCCTCTCCTTCCCCCTGGGTCCTCATGAATAAGTTCTAGTTAGTTTTTCCCCAGAGTCCTTTCCCTGACCGCGAGTTGTCAGAGGGGTAGAACCCATCCCCCTAGGTATTACCAACATCTTAAAATTCAAGAAGAGGAGTTTTATAGGAGTAGGGTGATGTCAATACACATTTATCGGTATGCCCTGTCTATTCTCCTAATTTTCCTATTTATTTTCCTGTATACACATATATTTGTGATTGTAACTGATATTAATATTAGAATAATAATTACCATTGGACTTAACAACCAGTGAAAGGTATTGGTTGCTGTAGAAGACATTCCACTAAGTATATCCCACCAATGTGGTGCAGTATCCTGTTGTATCTGTGAGGAAAGATGTACTAGTTTACCTTTGTCAATTATTGCAGATACAAGGTTATTCTGTAGGGTATGTTCTAGTGTTTCTATGTGTTGTCTTAACAACTCTGATTGTTCCAAAACCTGTTTTAGTGGGTCTAAAGAAATTATAAAGGGTGTAGTGTCAGTGAGATTATGTACCTCATAGACTGAAGAGAATATCTTATCGGCGTCTGGTTCAAAAAGATAGGTGTCGTTACCCCATTGTAATATTTTAATCTTTTTTATACATCCCGCAAACGGCGCCGATTTATTTAATGCTGACATGGTGCGGTTATCATTAGTAATGATACAAATATGCTGGGGTCCTATTTCTATGAATCTATTGTTCACATTTATCGGTGTTCTTTGCATTTTGCATATGCTAGTTTGGTATTTTAACAAGCAAGGTTCATATACTGGGGAACTTCTGCCACATACCATTCCCTTATTGGTTCCTTCACATAGAGTTAAATCATGGGTTCTGTTTCCTTTATCTACATATTTCCCATATATTTCTGGATACCAAAACTCGTCTTTAATTACTAGTGGCATGACCACTATTTTACACATTTCCATTACATCTGCTACCCGGTATGCTTCAAACCTTCCTACACACCATTTCTCCTCACATTCTATCTTATCCCCTTTTACTTGGAACCATACACCATCGTCAGTTAAACCCTTAAAAATATTTCATCCAGGTATGATAATTTCCCAACTGTAGTTCAGTCCTGGCCCTATTTATTTGTATATGATAGGATAAGAGGTTAAAAGAGCACTGTGTGAAATTTACAAACTGTTGATTTTGATTCCACAGCTGGAGCTCTGCTCCTATCGTGTGATTTATTAACCCTCCCAAAAATTGTAATAGGGGTATTTCTTGCAGTTGGGTTTCAAAAGTGGTGGGTAACCATTTGCTTGTGATAGTCAAGCTGTCAGCTATGTGTCCCCCTGCATGCTTCCATCTATTGTTCATTTCTTCTATCTCGACCGAGTTTAAAATTCCCATCCCTGTACCTGTCAGTCCCAATAGTGTGTCGTACCATTCTCATTTATACCTACACTCCGGTATCGGGGGAAAGGTGATATTGAATTTTATTTTTGTTTTCTGTTGTGATGTTGATACATTTATGCAAGTGTTTGGTACGGGTGTTAATATGGAAGATTCAATTGTTGGCGTTACTTCTTCCTCCATTTGTATGTGAAACCCATAGGTCTGTGCCATCCAGTACCACCCATCAACTCTCTCTTCCCTCCACCAAGATGCACAGAGGAAAGTACTGGATTGATTAACGGTAATATCTGTCAGATTAAACATCCCTTCGGTTATATTCCCTCCTTCTGCCATGACTGTTAATATTTGGTACATTTGTCCCACTACCCGTTCCCGGGCTTGTTTCCATGTCTGTGAAAGGGATATTTTATGACACCTATGGTTCTTACTATTGTTAAAGAGGAAACCCATATTATCGTTCCACTGGAAAGTTACAGTTACTTCTGAGAGGGGGTCTGCCTGTATCCATGCTATACCTACATCTACATGAAACGGTCGCCTATGTCCTTCAACAGTATAATTACCCACAGTGTAATCCTTATTTATCTCATATCCTGATACATTTGCCACTTTAGGGTCATCTATGCTCCATTCAAAAGTCATTGTTTCCTCTACTTCAAGTACATTAATACCAGGAGTCCATGCATATATTTGTAAAACAACAATCTTCAACAAAAAATATGTAAGTAGATATTTCATCATGTTATTTTCTCGGGTTGTTTCTTGCAATGTGATGCGTGTATACAGGTAGGTTTTCCTTCCAGCTTTACTGAGGTGGCTGTGGTCAAGAGTACTTGGTAAGGACCTTCAAACCTGGGTTCCAATGTCTTTCTGGTGTGTTTCTTTATATATACATAATCCCCTGGTAGCAGCGTATGTGTACCTGTTATTGAATTAGGGTCTGGAAGAGAAGAATACACACTTTTGTGGATCTTAGTTAGACGTTGTTGTAATTGTATCACATATGCAGTCAAACTATCACATTGCAATTGCATACTCTGTGGAAAGTATAAACCTAATCTAGGTGCATTCCCAAAAAGTATTTCATATGGGGATAATCCTGTTTTTCCTGTTGGAGTGTACCTTATAGAGAATAAAGCCAGAGGCAGGCATTCTGGCCAAGGCTTGTTTAACTCTTGCATGGCTTTTTGTATTTTTAACTTTATTGTCCCATTTACTCTCTCCACTGATCCTGAACTCTGTGGGTGGTAAGTGGTGTGAAAACTTTGTTGAACCCCTAACATGGTCATCACGTTCTGCATGATTTCTCCTGTAAAGTGTGTCCCCCTATCTGATTCTATGGTTTCAGGAAGACCAAACCTAGGTATTAACTCAGTGATCAGTTTCTTAGCTGTGGCTTTAGCTGTAGCTGATTTTACTGGATAACTTTTGGGCCAACCTGAGAATAAATCGATACACACGAGGACAAATTCAAAGGGGCCGCTCTTAGGCATTTGTATGTAATCAATTTGCAGTCTCTGGAAGGGGTATTGGGCCCGGACCTGGTGTTTTCGTGGGGTTTTCACTTTCTGTCCTGGGTTATTCAGGAGACAGATTTGGCAGGCTGCACAGTAGTTTCTTGCAGTGCTACTGAATCCAGGGGCGAGCCATCCTTGGTTCACAATCCTATACATGGAATTGGAACTGACGTGTGTGGGTAGGTGAACTGCCATTGCTGGGTACAGAGAGGCAGGTAGGCATATTTTGCCCCCTTCCCTCCATACATTGTCAAGGTCTGGTACTGCTCCCATTCTGACCCACTTATCTTTCTCGCTCTCCCCTGCTTGCTCCTGTAATTTACTCAGCTGCTGCCATGTTGGTTCTGGGATACTCACCTCTACCGCTGCTAAGGTCTCAGGGCTTTCTTCCCCTAGAGCTGCCTGTTTTGCAGTCAAATCTGCAAATGCATTTCCTTTTGCCTCAATTGTTTTTGCGCTCGTGTGTGCCGCTATCTTCATGATGGCCACTCGTTTAACCTTTTGAAGATTGTTCAGGACTCTCTTAATCCCTTTTCCATGTTTTACAGGTGTACCTGCTGCTGTCAGATAACCTCTAGCCCTCCATATGTGGCCATAATCGTGCGCTACACCATAAGCGTAAGCGGAGTCAGTGTAAATATTCCCTTCTCGTCCTTTTAAGTATTCTAAGGCTTGTTCTAAAGCTTTTAATTCTGCTTCCTGTGCTGACATGTGGGCTGGTAAGGCCTGTGCTTCAATTACCTGCGTATCAGTCACTACAGCATACCCTGTGTGATATTTACCCTTGTCATCAGCAAACCTACTGCCATCTATGTACAAAGTGTGCTCAGCGTTTAAAATTGGTGTATCTGTAACATGTGGGAATCCCATTGTCTCCTGTTCCATGAGCTGAAAACAATCGTGTTCATCTACTTCTTTAAACAAAAGAGTGTCAGTGTCCTCATTTCTTTTCTCACTAGTACTATTAGTACTATCATTCCCCCTTGCCAAATCTGGTGACTGAAGAGGCAAAAGGGTGGCCAAATTTAAGGTTGTACAGCGCTGAAAAGTGACATTTGGAGGTAAGAGTAAAGTACACTGTAACCTTAATTGCCTAGCCATTGAAATGTGTTTGGGCTGTACCTGAGACAAGATTGCATGTATGTCATGTGTGGTATGCACTACAACTGGATTGTCTAGAACAATCTCTGATGACTTATCTATGATAAGCTACCGCCCGTACACAGGACGGTGAACCTCTGGACACTGGATCTAACGCCGCAGAAAAGTAAGCGACTGGTCTTTGTTTTACATGTGCCTGTGTCAGAACACCTGTGGCATGTCCAGTGATCTCAGCAATGTACAGATTAAATATCTTGGTGTAATCTGGTATACCAATAGCCGGGGCAGAAATCAACAACTTTTTCAAAGTGATAAACGATTCATAAGCTACTTCTGTAAGCATATACGGTATAATTTTCAAACAATCGTATAATGGCTGCATCAAAGCGCTAGCATGTGGTAACCACTGTCTACAATATGACACGATACCTAAAAACATACGCAATTGTTTGAAATTCCGTGGGGGTAACATTCCCTTTATCACTTGAACCCTCTCCTCAGTGAGATGTCTCGTACCCTGTGATATACAATGTCCCAAAAAGATAACTTTTTCCTGACACACTTGTAACTTTTTCTTATTAACCTTGCAACCTTTTTCTGCCAAAAATCGCAACAAATTAAGGGTGGTGGCCAAACAAGTTTCCTTGTCAGGGCAGCATAACAATAAATCATCCACATATTGTAACAATACACAGGAATCTGGTGGTACCCATTCTCTCAACACCGTTTGCAATGCTTGCGAATACAAGGTAGGTGAATGCGCCATACCCTGAGGTAGGCGTGTCCAGGTTAGTTGCCGATTTTTGATTGAAAATGCGAACCAAAGTTGGCATTCTTCAGCAAGCGGGACGGAAAAGAAAGCATTCGCTAAATCTATAACCGTAAAGTACATACTGGTTGATGGTATTTGTGACAGTAATGTATGTGGATTGGGTACTAAAGGTGTAATCGGGGCTAGTATTTTGTTGACCGCTCTAAGGTCTTGGACCATTCTATACTTAACCGGACTACCGGCTACTGATTTCTTTTTAACCGGGTACAAGGGAGTGTTTGCCGGTGATTTTACCTCTTTTAGAACTCCACTTTTTAAGAAGGATTGGACCTGCATTTCTATGGCCGCCTCTTGGGGTGCACTAAGTGAATACTGCTTTTGTTGGGGAAGCACTGCTCCTGGAATCAGCTGAAGGGTAACCGGAGGTATGGGCAAAAGTCCAACATCAGCTGGATGTTTCTCCCATAGTTCTCCTGGAAGGGACGACAAAATCTGATCTAAGTCTGAAGGAGGTGGGCCGGATAATTCCGATTCCTCCTCTAGGTATTGTATCAGGTTACACATCTCCATGTGTTCTTGATTATCCCCTATAGCTAAGGTGACAGTGCCATCTGGGTGATAGGTAATGTTAGCTCCTATTTTCTGCGAAATGTCAGCTCCTAACAAATTAGTGGGGGCTCCTCTGGATACCAGAAAGCGTGAAAGGAACATGTGGTTTCCTACTTTAACTTTCAGAGGTTTTGTAAGCGGGGCGTCGGCTAAAATGCCATCATATCCAGTTATTAGTAAAGTGTCAGGTGATTTTTGGCCAGGGAGTAGTTCAGAGTCAGAAAGTAACGAGCGTGAAGCTCCTGTATCGACTAAGCAAGAGATTTTCTTATTACCAACCGTTATATTTGTCTTAAGCATTGTTGTTTTGGATTTTTCTAAAACCGGGGCGAGTCATGCTCGTGGACCATCTCCCTGCTGCCTGATATGACTATTTTTGTTGTCCCTGGGCTGGTTCCTTCTCTGATTAACTGGAGAATCAACACCTTCCTCTCCTTCATCCCTTATTCTTTTCCTACAGTTGCGTCTGATGTGACCAATCTTGTTACAGTAGTGACAGGTAAGGGGTTTGCGAAAGGAACCTCTACCTTGCTCTTGGGAACCCCCGAGTGCGTTGATAGCATGAGATTTCCTCCCTTTGGTTTCTGCTAAGTCCGCCTCTATGCCTTGCGCTTTTTGTAACAACGTCCCTCTATCTCTAGTTGCCCTCCACTCTGGTGTGCAGGCTTTCAGTCTCTCACTTATCTGTGAGAATTAATCCCTCCATAAATTGTCTATTGAAGGCTTGGATTGTGACTGGCAGGGCCAAGTCCAATCCCTCATCTGCCATCATACTTTCCATAGATAAGTAAAATTCCGATACAGTCTGTCCTGGCATTTGCTTCATGGGTGATATGGACCCCCTCTCCTGTTGTTTTGCCTGACAAAAAGCTTCTAGTCTAGCAATAAAAGGGGCCCTTGAGTCTATATGTCTGACATGTCCTGCCTCCAGGTTGCCATCCCCATCAACTTGTCCTGCAGGTCTTTGTGGACCTATTTCTGTCATAAACTGGTTAAACAGGGTCAGAGTCATTTTGTGTCTGCATAGATCCTCCCCATCCTGACAGGTCGCTTCATGTGTATTCATTAACTGTGTCACAAATCTACAGAAAGCAGCTGGCTTTGCTACCGGGTCTGGGGCGCTCTGTATTAATGCCATAAGGGTGTCTGCCGACCATGGTGCCCAAGTCCTTATTTGCATTCTACGAGTGACAGTAGGCGGGGCATTTGGATGGGCTGCTTGTCCAAATTCTGGATTGTTTACCTGAACAATGCGTGTATCAGTGCGTACGGGAGCTACAGTTTCTGGATGAGGTTTTTGTGCCCCACAAAGCACACATTCTACTGCCCATTCTGGGTTTCGTGCTCCACAATCCTGACAAACCCATCCTCTCCCCTCAAGTACAAGATATATCTTGTGTGGTTTGCGTTCTACGTCAGTGTATGGGGGTGGGATGGCTGAGCTGGGAGCCTCGACATTTTTTGTTCTTCTATCTTTCATATCCCAACCATCACAATCTGGATTATATTTCCACCCCTCTTCTTTCGATCTATTTGAGACCTTAATTAAGCATTGAACCTGACGCATCCATTGCTTCTCTAACACCTCTCCTTGTCTGTCTCTTTTTATTTCACTCCATACATCCGGGTCTAAGCCCGCTGCTCCTTTCACCTTAAATTTACAAAGGACATCCTTTAAGTCCTGTGCTTCGGTTTTCCCATAAATGTTCTTAATTATCTGTGGCACCGTATAGTGCGCCACAATTCCCTGACGGGGTTTTGTGTTCCTCTGGCCCATTCTAACAGTCCTAGGTAGCGTGTAGGACACTTAGTGTACAATATAATGCGGCTACAACATATACAAGAATGAATAATTACTTTATATGCTAGCCCAATAACAAACCAGCTAAGTTACACTAGTTCCTCGTTGCCTTCCTCCTAGGGTGCTAGAATACTAAAAACCTCTCCCGGAATGAGATTTCTGAAACCGAATTACTTTATATGCTAGCCCAATAATAAATATTTACTTTATATGCTAGCCCAATAACAAACCAGAATGCGGCTACAACATATACAAAAATGCGGCTACAACATATACAAGCATTCCTTTAAGTGGCCAGGTATCCGACTAGATCTCCGGACTTTATGGAGATTTTATTCCTCCCCTCGTATCTGGGATCCCTCTCATGCACTCTTATCCCTGCTTTATGGAGCAGACAGGGCTTATACTCTCAACCCGTCTATGGTTTATGAGTTAGATGTGAGGTTAAGCATAAGCGTCAGACCCCCAAAGTCCTCTTGCGAGGTAAGGGCGCATTCCGTTGCTTAGTTCGGCAATCTCCTTCTAACTCATACCATCCTTGACAAGGCTCATTCACTTTCTCAACAAGACAGACACACAGACACAGACAATAAACAAACAAATAATTCCAGCAATATAAACTAAAATATGCAGTAATTCTACACCACTACAGAGGCTGGTGTTTTAAAAACAGGAGAACTGTAACTGACAGAACGGATAGGCACAAATCAGGGGAGCACAGAATATAAGAAAAATAAAGCTTTTTCTTACCTGCGCAGGTTTTCGATCTGTGGTTCCCGGAATGCCTGTCCTTTTGTTCCGTCAGCGTAGCTCAGCCACCTCTTGTAGTATCATCGGTGAGTCCCTGTTCGGGTGCCAAAATGTTAGGTTCAACTCTTAAACAAGTTGCTTAAGTTTATATTGCTTTGTCAAATTATTGCTTCTTATAGGAATTAAGACACAGAGTCAGAAATCCGTGTATCAGTTTCTGAGCATAATGGACTGCTGCCTTTACTTCTTTCAAAGGCCTTTTATAGGCAATTATACAAACAATAGCATCAGCACAACCCCCACAAAGGGCAAGGGTAAACAACAACAAGAGTCACCTGGGCTACAGGCACAAGCTCCAACACCATGGCAATACAGTTACAAGGCAACAAAAGCAGCTTCAATCGAGTTTTGCAGCCAAAAGTTACATTCATAACAGATTTACACGTAGGCATTATATTAAGTGAGAACTCTAAATTAAATCCCTGACCTTATCAGTTTTGGTAACATATTTTTTGTCACTTTCACTTGTTACTCTCCATCTCACAACAAACTTTACCCAAACTCACACAGGTGTCTTTACAATCAACAAACGATACCATTGCTGATGCAAATTTAAAATGAGTCACAATTTTTTGTGCTTTTTATTATTTCCAAATAATCATAATTTGAGCCCAAAAAATGTGATATGTGTACCAACATCAGAAATCTAAATATAATTCCCAAAAATTTGAGGGCAATATCACTATTCTACACTCACCCACAAAGAACCACCAAATATCACAGAATAAATCAAGAAGAATAGAAATGCAGTATTTATGTGTATTTATGTGTAGGAGGTTCTTACACATGGCAGATCCGTGGCTTAGAGGTTAGAACTTCTGCTTAGCATCCCTGAGCGTCTGGGTTCGAATCCCACATGCCGCTTTATGTAGAGAAGTTGTCTCATCTCCCAGGTCCTAAAACTAGATGTAGGAGGGTTCCACCACCATTGTAAATTTTGCCTGATACACTATCTAGCCAAACGTATTGGGATGCCTGCCTTTACACACACATGAACTTTAATGGCAGCCCAGTCTTAGTCCATAGGGTTAAAAATTGATTTGGCCCACCCTTTGCAGCTAGAACAGCTTCTGGGAAGGCTGTCCACAGGGCTTAGTGTGTCTTTGGGAATGTTTGACCATTCTTCCAGAAGTGCATTTGTGAGGTCAGACACTGATCTGATGTGGACGAGAAGGCCTTGCTTGCAGTCTCTGCTCTAATTCAGCCAAAAGGTGTTCTATTGGGTTGAGGCCAGGACTCTGTGCAGGCCAGTCAAGTTCCTCCACCCCAAACTCACTAATCCATGTCTTTATGGGCCTTGCTTTGTGCACTGGTGTGCAGTCATGTTTGAACAGGAAGGGGCAATGGCCAAATTGTTCCCACAAAGTTGGAAGCATGAAATTGTCCATTGGTATGCTGATGCCTTAAGAGTTCCCTTCACTGGAACTAAGAGGCCAAGCCCAACCCCTGAAAAAACAACCCACATTATAATCCCCCCCTCCACCAAATGATTTGGACCAGTGCACAAAGCAAGGTCCATAAAGACATGGATGAGTGAGCTTGGGGTGGAGGAACTTGACTGGCCTGCACAACAGTCCTGACCTCAACACAACAGAACACCTTTGGGATGAATTAGAGCGGAGAATGTAAGTCATGCCTTCTTGTCCAACATCAGTGCGTATGAACTTATGGAAGAATGGTCAAACATTCCCATAGACACACTTCTAAACCTTGTGGACAGCCTTCCCAGAAGAGTTGAGTTGGTGGGCATGATTTTTTTTTTGGGGGGGGGGGGGCAGCATTTCATTCTTGGTCCCAGGCAGCACAATGTCTTGGGCTGGCCCTGGGCCTTGGGCATAACACATTCTTTATCTGGGCATTGATGGTCTTGATTTTCTCCACAGGGAGTTCCATTGGATTCTTTACTGTGTTCAAAACTGCACACAAAAAAATATATAATTTTCTGGGCTTCATTTGGCTTTTCTTCAAGTTTTTGAACCAGCTGAAAGATTGGAAGGAATGAAGAAGCATCTTTCTGTAGATCAGCATTTCTGAACAATGAGATATCAGAAGGCTGTCATTGAGATTATGAAAACTCTAAAGACCTTGCTGATGAATATTTGCTATTCCCAACATTCTTTTAAAGTTCCACTAAGGATAAAGGCAAAGGCAATCAGATACCCCAGATTCAAAATTCTACAATGTTTTTTCTTTTTTATGGGAACAATCCTGGGTTTGTTTATGGCAACATTTTCAACACAGAGGAACCCTGGTCTCAGGGACCCCCTACTAAAAAATATCATATCTACAACTCATGATACATCACTGTTATGGTCAGTGGGGAGAATGCTCTTTACACTTAGTTATTGAGAATAATTTCCCTCTTTTAAACTGGCCAAAAAGATAATTGGTATCAGTGGTAACTTATCTGAGAGGCAAAAATTGGTCATTGCTCAAGGAACCCCTAGCAACCATTGGAGAAACCTTGGGGTTCCACGGAACCCTGTTTGAGAAGCCATGGTTTACAGTAATATTCTTAAAGGAAATCTATAATGAGGAAAAGTCAGGACAGTCTGAACTGCTCACAACAATGGGGATATAGGCTTCTCATTGCCTGCATATACTGTATGTGTTTTCTGAGTCTAACCCAACTTTTTTTTGGCCAGCAGCCAAAATTACAGACAGCTCCAATATTTTATGAACCATTCTCTATGACACCATTAGAGTGTCAATAATAAGCGTGCATTTCATTTTATGTTTTTATATTTTGTTCACCTGTACAGGATACTGTATCTAATACAAAAAAAAATTATACTTTCTATTTAAATTGAATAATTTGGGTTATAGGTAAAACTATTGAACCAGTCCCATAAAATAGGGCAAGGAGCAAAGTGCTCATTACAATACAATAAATAACTAATTGGAATTCACATTGTTCTTGTTTTGCTGATTTATTGCAGTGGATAGTGAATTTTGCCCTTTGTACAATTTCACAGAATTTTAAAGCTCAGTGTCATCACTCTTACAAATGTCCCATCCTTTATTTATGGAAAGGAAGGTAAAGGTAACACATTCAAGTCTTGTGATTACCTGTCCATCTCCACCCTAAGTCTGAATGTATTACATAATCACGTTGTTTACTTTCCTTCTACAGATTATTTAAGTGCCATGCAAGGTTATAACATGCAAAATAAGCAGAGTAAAAGAGTGTACAAGAGTATTAGGCACTTAGCCAGGTGTAAAGAATTTGTGAATGATGCAACTTTGTAGTTTGTCTGTGTAAGATCTGTAGTAGATTTCAGGGAGGAACAATTAATGTTGCAATGAATCACATAAAATTCTTTCTACAACCACTCTGCCTGATTCAATCCAGCAGTAATAAGCCTAGTCACATCATGACACATGTTACTGTATGTATGTAATAGCATGGGGTGTGCTGGAGGGTCTATTGATGTTGGCTGCTGGGGGATCTATTGTCACTGGTGGGGATCTGATTTTGTGTGAGGGTCTATTATTGCTGATGGGGAATCTATTGTTGCTGGGGGTGGGGGGTCTTATGTTGCTGGAAGGGATCTACTGTTGAGGGAGAGGTCTATTTTTACTGGCTGCTGGAGGATCTATTAATGCTGGCTGCTGGGAGATCTGTTGTTGCTGCTGGGGGGGTCTAATGTTGCTTGGTTGGATATTTTGTTACTGGGTGTGATATTTTGTTGTGGATGGTTCACTGTTGCTGCAGGGAATCTATTGTTGATGGGGTGGAGTCCATTGTTGCTGGGGGAGTCTATTGTTGTGTGGGGATCTATTGCTGGGATTCTATTCCTGGCTGCAAGGGATCTATTTTACTGCTTTTCTTTTTATCATTAACATGTTCTATACAAATGATTTAGCACCACAAAATGGTACTTGGTTCTGTATTCTCTAAAAGGGGCAGTACTGGTAGGTGGGTAGGGGGTGGAATCATGGGAAGTGGTCAGAGGTGAGTAGGGGGCAGAGACAAGGGGTGACTCAGATGGGGGGGTTCCTGCACCTATTCTCCGAGAAAAAAAGCCCTGACTGTATGCATAACACACACGCTAGTGTAACCTGAATCCAGAGGACATAAGAAACAATTGTCTTGTTCCTGCATTGGGGCAGTGGTGGTCAATGCAGTCCAAACTGCTGGTTTAACTGGCCCCAAGTAATTATGAAGGACAGCATGGGATTCTACCAATATCCTCCACATCACTCAGATGACTGTAGTTCTAGTGCAAAATTTCTGCTTAAATGTTTTGTGTTATTTTCCTACTTTCATGTTTAACCCCTTTAAATGCATTTTAGTGTTAAAAAAAAGCGCAGATCCTTTAGAAACATTGTTGCCATGCATTGACACCTGTTTTAAAAATGTAAATAAACGTCAATGCACATTATTGCACCGAAGCAGTGTGAACCCAACTCTTAACTCTCTAACTCCACCCAAAAATGGAACTTCCACTTCCAAGTACTCAAGACCCCCTGACATGCCGCACTTGGCATGTCATTTTTTTTGGGGGGGGGGGGGGAGTGGGTACCTAGTTTTCACAGGTACCCAGCTCCCACTTCGTCTCCTGGCGCCGGAAGGAAATTCACCTCTTCCCCATTCCCTCCCTGCAATCTTCTGGGACACGTCACAAGTCTCAGAAAATTACCCGGACATTCGCAGTGTGTGCCCGGCTGTGAAGCCACTGCCGGGCGCCCACACTTGCAATGCCGGTGCCGCAGAGAGGAGGGGGAGAGAAGCAAGGCTTGGGGCGGCCGCATCACTAGACCGTGGGACAGTTGAGTGTCTGTTTATTAAAAGTCAGCAGCTAAATTTTTTGTAGCTGCTGACTATTAAATGGGTGGAACTCCACTTTAACCCATACATCCAGCCCTCAAAGTGTTGATGGGGTTGTTACGTTTTAGGTGTTCTGGTCACTTAAATTAATAAACTGCCTAAAAACGACAGTAACATTCATCTCTACTCTATACCAAATGCTGGGTCTCTCTAATTGGGAAAAGCTCTGTTGCTGGGTCGCTCTAATTGCCTGCCCCCTCTTGCTTCCTAGACATTCCATTTAGCCAATGAAGCAGACCATCATAGTTATTTGCCAATATGAATGCTTAGGGGGAGAGAGTGGGCAACCTTTGAAACTACCCAGAAGAGTCAGAGCTTTTTCCTTTACGACAGTCTGGCATTGCAGGTGGAAAAGAAAGCTGCTGCAAGCACCACATACTTGCTTTAGGCATGATCAAATGCTGCCACCATCTGACGACGTTTTGACATTTCCTTAACGTACTGTTCTTTCTTGTCTCCTGTTTGTTTCTTTTAGCTAGTGAGGCAGCCTATCATAAAGGAGTGTGCAGGGATGGGAGAGAAAGAGGCAAGCTCTGGCACTACCCAAAGGTATCGAAGCCTTGGCTATCAAAACAGCACCTGGACTTAGTGGATCTTGCATCTACTTAGGTAACTAACCACTGACACCAATGTTAGGGGATTCTTCCTTTAATGCCACTGACGAGGAGCAATTTCTTTCAACTGACACTAACGCTGTGGAATTCTTCCACTGGCACCAACACTAGGCTACTCTTCCATTGACACCAATGTTGAGACATTCTTTCCTCTAATAACAATGCTTGCGCATTCTTCTCCCCCACTGATACACTTTGGGGGTTATTTACGAAAGGCAAATTGGAAGTGCAGTCGCTCTAAATCTGAGGGGAAGATCTGAAATGAGGGGAAGCTCTGCTGATTTTATCATCAAATCATGTGGAAGCTAAAATGCTGTTTTTTTTATTATCCTTGCATGTCCCCCTCGGATCTACAGCGACTTTACTTTCAAATGCACTTGCAGCGCAAAGTGGATTTTCCTTTAGTAAATAACCCCCTTTGTGTGCATCCAGCAGCAATCACCACAGGTAACAGCCATGGATAGCTGCAGCCACTGCACACTTGTGATCAAAAGTGTACGGGCTCGGCAGCCACAACTAGCTGCTCACAGGTGGCAAAAACAGCTGCAGGAATCAGCAGATTCTTGCTGCTGTCATTCACATTGGGCCAAATCACCCATACAAATGTAGCCTTATTGTAAATTCTATACATGGGAACCCTTTTATTTTTGGGTATCTCTTGATTTCAGCTCCCTTTACATTTCTGTCTCTGTACAGCTGGTGTTTAATACTCAGTTTCAAGCAAGCTCAATTTATAATGTACTAAATTCACTCTAGAGTGTAATTATTTTTCTTAGACAATTTCTTTTCTTAGACCAAGGGCACATCTATGAGTGCAAATTATGTATCCAGCTATGTCAACATAATAAAGGGATATGAGCGCTACATAGAATATATAATCATCATATGGGATGGCCCTTGTGATACCATAATTCTGTTCTTAGATTATTGTAATATTAATAGTAATGCTTTGGGTGTGTCACTTATCCATGTAATTGACTTACCAACATTGTTTTTTCTTTAGATGTAGAGCCAGCTAAGCAAACAGATTTTTACCAGAAAACATTGTGGAAGAACAATGTACCTAAAGGTCAATCCTGCAGACTCAAAAAAGTTGTACAAAAGGAGGATTTACTAAACAAAGCATTCTTTTACAAGACAAATTCTAGATAAAGGTTAAATGGTGGAAATGATCACTGATGCACGTTACTGGGAATTCCCACCCAAAACTGACAAAAAAAAAGATATAGGTTTTCAAAACATAAATTTCATTACTCCATTAAATCACAGTTATAGAGCTATCAAACATTTCACACAAAGAACTGGGACCTCCTACTTCAAGACCCCAAATTAGGTCCAGTCTTACTCACAAAGCCAAAAAAAAGAATAACTTTAAGAAAGCATGTTATATTAAAAAATTATATAAAGTAAATTAACCAAAAATCACAATAAATTTTTTGTTTCACAATAGGAAAGGAATTTTCCAGTGCAGGAAACCCAAATGTGTGTAACCCAAATTCAACATAGGCAAGATATTTATGGACAGTTTGGGACCAGTTCATTGGACTAATCAATGTATTACCTGTTCTAGTGATCACCTGGTATATGAACTCTTCTGCCATAACAGCCTTTCATATTTAGTCTGCATCGCAAGACCCTTGCGAAAGTGAACCAATGAAAATCATAGATACATTGAAAAAGGTTTCTTTACATATGGTGGTCGAAAGTTAAGAGGTTTCGAATTTGAGTATATCATTTTACATATTCTTTAACTTAGATCAACCTTAAAAAAATCACCCTGGCAAGCCCTATGAAGATGACCAACGGAGGAGGTACCAAGACATACTAAAAAACTGATCTCATTTATATTTCTAGCTGCTAGGATAGCAATTTCCAGATCTTGGAGTTCTTCATCCATCCCATTCGCACCGATAAACACAAATATATAATGGATAACGGTAAATGAAAAATGATCAGCCACTCTGGATGAATAAAATGCATTCATATGAAAAAAAATATATAGGACTCAAGGATATATGATATCTCAGGAGAATAATGAATAGCGATGTATGCTGGACCTGCGGGACGGACGGAAAGGTGGGGTTCACCTCTCCACACTTTCTTTCTTGCTTGTTTTTCATCTACTATAATTCTTGCTCAAAGCTATATAGTTACAATGCATCTATCGAATATGCATGAAACAATTCGGATCACATTCCTAGTTTGGTTCTAACACATCGACAACAATGTATACATTCAATTTTATCCATTCTGTGCTATCATTTCATTCTATATTGTTGTGCCTTTTTTGTTATGAAAAAAAGTTCTAGTGATAGAATATCTACATTTATATCTAATTTATTTCATTTTGTCTTATTTATTTGTGCATTTATGATCTATTTTATATTGTATATAACAATCATTTTAACAACTTGAGTTCTGAGCCCCTTTTCTCCCTAAATTTTCTTAAATTCCAGAGCATTTTTTCATTTCAACAATGTCTCAATTTCACACATTATATTTTATAGTCTACCCTAACATTTATGTATACTTTTTTGGGATGCATAGGGCTTTAGATTGGTAGCAAATTTGGAAACATATATATTTATTTATTTGTTTTTTATTTATAATAATCAGTGAACCAAAAAAAAAAAAAATGGAATAGAATAATGCACTTAAAAAAAAAATTCTTAGTAACATTTATGTAATTTGCACGCTCCCATATATTTGCCCCAAAATATAGTCAATCTGCTGATTAACGTGATATCACATTAGTGGGACTTTTATTTAAATCAGTTGTAAAGGATCTTATTTTTCTAAATAAACATGTTATACTTAGCTAATCTGTGCAATGATATTTCACAGAGTGGCCCCGAATGTCTTCTTCTGGGGTCCCCCACTGGCACTCTTGGCTCCTCCTCTTTTGTGCGTGCCACCCTAGCAAGCTGCTTGCTATTGAGGCATACCTATAGGCTTGCTACCAAGCCAGGCTGTGCGTGTCCATAGACGGGAGGTCGTTATTCAATTACTGGGACATTTTTATCTTAACAACTTCCCGACCGCCGCACGCCAATGCTTAATTAAATGACAGGGATCTAGTGCTCCCTGTCATCGGGAAATGTGATCTCTGTCATGTCCTAGGTAGCCCATCCCCCCTACAGTTAAAACACACTGAGGGAACACATTAAACCCCCTGATCGCCCCCTAGTGTTTAACCCCTTCCCTGCCAGTGACATTTACACAGTAATCAATGGCTATTTTTAGCTCTGATCGCTGTATAAATTTCAATGGTCCCAAAATAGTGCCAAAAGGGTCCGATCTGTCCGTTGTACCCAAACAAAATTGACGTCCTTTTTTTCCCACAAATAGAGCTTTCTTTTGGTGGTATTTGATCACCTCTGTGGTCTTTATTTTTGGCGTTATAAACAAAAAAAGACTGACAATTTTGAAAAAAAGCAATATTTTTTACTTTTTGCTATAATAAATACCCCCTAAAAAAATTTTCTTTCTCAGTGTAGGCCGATGTGTATTCTTCTACATATTTTTGTTAAAAAAAAAACGCAAAACGCGTATATTGATTGGTTTGTGCAAAAGTTATAGCGTCTACAAAATAGGGGATAGATTTATAGCATTTTTTTTATTACATTTTTTTTTATTAGTAATAGTGGTAATCTGCGATTTTTATCGGGACTGCAACATTGTAACAAATGCTCTGGTCATTAAGGGGGTAACATCTTCCAAGGGCTGAAGTGGTTAATGCAGGGAACACATTAACATAAAAATGTGTTACCTTTTAGAACCACTTTATTGTAGTGGAATTGTATAGATCAATGTGAACATTTTGCTTTAATCCCCTTTTGATGCTACTAAGTGGCCATTCACACCAGATTGCCCTTTACTTGGACTCGACATTCCTCCACCCCATTTTCTTCATATAGCGTCTAAATACTTCAGTTGATAGGGCAAGATTTGTCGCAATACCATTTTTATTTTCATTTACAGACTACATTATCCCCTCCTTTTTTTTGTTACCTTCCCTCAGTACCTCTCTCCAGCTCACCTCATCTTCCCCTCAAAATCATTACCTACTGTATGTCTACTACTATATTCTTCTTTATTTCACTTTCTCATATACCTCCTTAACCCTTTCATAGTCCTCCTTCTCCCCCCTTCCGCAAGGTAGTGGTCCTGTCATCTGATGGCACCTACCCTGATAAATATTTGCAATATTATAGACAGAGGAGGATATGTGATGGTGTTGAGAAAACACATCTTCATTGGTCTAGGTACAATATTGCTAGATACTAGAGCTGGGCGATTTTCTGCAATTTAAAAAAAAAAACAAAAAACTCGATTCACTATTCGAGTCGAGTTTTTTTTTTTTTGGATACCGCGCCGGTCCTGAGGAGCTGTGGGCAGGAGATTTTAGGCGAGGCCGTGGCTTCGGCCTAGTCCGTGGCGTCCGCCCTCGCGGACTAGGCCGAAGCCGCAGCCTCGCCTAAAAACTCCTGCCCGCAGCTCCTCAGGACCAGCACGGTCCTGGTGAAAAAAAAAAGTGTAAAAAAAATCGATTTGCTTAATTTTTGAATCGATTTGACCTCTCAACTCGACACAAGATTTAAATCGATTTTTTCCCCAGCCCCACTAGCCCTACATCAGTCTAACTAAACCAAGGGTGTCAAACTCTTTTTCATGGTGGCTTGCATCAGCATTATAGTTGCCCTCAAAGTGCCCCCCACCATCACAAGTCAAGAGTGCCCCACCCTGCCTTGCATTACAGTGCACCCCCCTTACCTTGTGCTGCTGCTGAGAAGAAGCTGGGGGGTGGACCTGGGAAGCAGAAAGTGCAAGCTCTGGAGGATAACCAGAGGATTGCTGGAGTCAGCTGCCAGAGTCTGTCGAGTGCTAGGACCAGGGGATGCGGAGAGGAGGGGGTGCTGTGGCTGCACAGAGAAGCACAGGATCTGTAGGAGGAGTTCTGTCCTCTTTGCTGACGACTGCTGAGATGGGGGGGGGGTCAGAGGCGAGCCTCTTCACGGGCGCAGAATCTGGTGGAGGAGTTCTGTCATCCTCCCTGCTGCAGGGTACTGAGACGAAGTGGGGGTGGAGACAAGGGGGGTGCTACAGTTGCAGGTAGACATGTGCAGAACGAAAACATTTGTTTTGATTCGTTATTTACTTAAATTAGTTTAGTTAAATTTGTTTCATTTGTTTAATCAATTTACGGAATTATGTTTTCGAATCAATTCAAATTTTTTTTGAATCAATTCGAAAAGTTTTCGAATCAATTGTGAATAGTTTTCCAGTTTCCAAAGAGAATAGAAAAGAAAATAAAGGAATAGAATATAAAATAATAGAATAGAAAAGAATATAACAGAAAATAAAAGAATATAATAGAGTAAAACAGAACAAAATAGGATAGAAAATAAAAGAATAGCACAGAAAAGAAAAGAATTAAAAAAAAAATAGAATAAAATAGAAAGATTATAACCATCTTCTGAAATTTGAATAGAAAAAAATAGAATTAAAAAAAACAATAGAATAGAAATAATACAACCATTTTCCAAAATTCAAATAAAATCAATTCAAATAGAATAGAAAATAATAGAGTAGAATAGAAAATAACACAATAGTATAGAAAAAAAACAACAGAATGGAATAGAATGAATATAACCATCTTTCTATTCTAATCTATTCTATTGTTTATTTAATTATATTCTATTATTTTCTATTCAAATTCATTCTATTCGAAATACGAATTTCAGAGGGTGGTTATATTCATTCTATTCTGTTGTTTTTTTACTATACTACCATTTTCTATTCTAATCTATTCTATTCAAATTTAAATTGATTCTAATCGAATTTTGGGAAATGGTTATATTCTTTCTATTCTATTGTTTTTTTAATTCTATTCTTTTCCATTCTATTATTAGTCTATTCTATACTATTTTCTATTCTATTCTTTGCTATTCTATTCTTATTCGAATTCAAATATATTCTATTTGAAATTCAAATTTCAGAAGATGATTATGTTCTATTTTTTATTCTATTCTATTTGTTCCTATTATATTCTAGTCTATTCTGATCTTTTATTTTCTATTCTATTTTGTTCTGTTCTATTCTTTTTTTTTTCTGTTATTTTCTTTTCTAGTCTATTTTTTTTCTATTCTATTCCTTTATTTTCTATTCTATTCTATTTTATTGTCTTTGGAAAACTATTTGAATTCAAAAACGTTGCCTGCCTTTACATGCACATGAACTTTAACCACTTCAGCCCCGGAAGATTTGGCTTCTGAATGACCAGGCCATTTTTGCGATTCGGCACTGTGTCGCTTTAACTGACAATTGCGCGGTTGTGCGTTGCTGTACTCAAACAAAATTGATGTTCTTTTTTTCCCACAAATAGAGCTTTCTTTTGGTGGTATTTTATCATCTCTGCGGTTTTTATTTTTTGCACTATAAACAAAAAAAGGAGCGACAATTTTGAAAAAAAAAACAAAAAAAAAAACCACAATATTTTGTACTTTTTGCTATAATATCCCCATTTTTTTTTTTAAAAAAAAGCTAATTTTTTCTCAGTTTAGACCGATATATATTCTTCTACATATTTTTGGTAATAAAAATCGCAATAAGCGTATATTGATTTGTTTGCATAAAAGTTATAGCGTCTACAAAATAGGGAGCAGTGCCGCAAATGTGGCGTCGCACCGATTAGGAATGGGCAAGTGCCAGTTGGAGTAGCGCCCTAAGTTTTTTCACTTACTACACACCTGAGGACTTTGTGTGTATCTGGATTTGACTTTTAGCACCAGCACTTTATTTCTATGTATCCTATATAGTATATTATTCACTCGTTTATTTTTTCTTACATTATTTGGTTATTGGAGTTTAGATTTATCTTGTTAGCACCTTATATTGTTTATAATATCTTTATGTGTTTGCATTGTCACTTTTGTACATTGCACTGGACTTACATATTTAGTCTTTTAGCATTTTTACTGTAAATTCACCACTTAGAGCGCAGCACCATCTATTGATTTTACTTACATTCCTATTTTGGCTTATGGTTTGACCAACCCAGTGTATGCTGCAACTAGTGTGTTACTATCGTTTTTGGTCCGGGTAGCGTGGGAATATTCTTTCTATTATTCTATGTACTGTGACATACTAAAGCAGAGCATGATCCCCTCCCTTCAGAGACTGGGCCGCAGGGCAGTATTGCAACATGATAATGACCCCAAACACACTCCAAGATGACCATTGCCTTGCTAAAGAAGCTGAGGGTAAAGGTGATGGACTGGCCAAGCATGTCTCCAAACCTAAACCCTACTGAGCATCTGTGGGGCATGCTCAAACGGAGGGTGGAGGAGCACAAGGTCTCTAACATTAACCAGCTCCCATGGAGGAATGAAAGAGAACTCCAGTGGCAACCTGTGAATCTCTGGTGAACTCCATGCCCAAGAGGGTTAAGGCAGTGCTGGAAAATAATGGTGGCCACACAAAATATTGACACTTTGGGCCCAATTTGGACATTTTCCCTTAGGGGTGTACTCACTTTTTTTGCCAGCGATTTAGACATTAATGGCTGTGTGTTGAGTTATTTTGAGGGGACAGCAAATTTACACTGTTATACAAGCTGTACACTCACTACTTTACATTGTAGCAAAGTGTCATTTCTTCAGTGTCGTCACGTGAAAAGATATAATAAAATATTTACAAAAATGTGAGGGGTGTACTCACTTTTGTAAGATACTGGATGTTTTCCACACTCAATAAATGTGACAGAGAGAGAGCCGTAGGTCTACTTGGGAGGGATGTAGGGACCTTTGTGTATCCTTGTGTTATGTGCATGTTATGCAAACTTGTCTTCCTGATTCCTGGGTTCATTCAAGGATGAATTTCTGGATAGACCACACAGGCCAGGACCTGTGCATGCTTAAGGTGGCACTAGGTTCCTATAGTGATCTATGGTTTATACAGGGCTTTTTTCTTAGAGAAAAGGTGCAGAAACTCAACCACACGCCCCTCCTTCCTGGCAAACTGCATCAAATGGTGAGTGTGATCAAATTGCAGTGGGAGGGTCTTAAAGGGGCATTTAATACCAGGAGTGCATAACATATAGCGTGTAGAGTTCAGGAGTGTACTACATACAGACTCCAGTGTCTAGGAGTGTGCTATAGACAGAGTACAGGGTTCTGGGGTGTGCTACACAAAGAGTGCAGGGTTCTGGGGTGTGCTACACACAGAGTGCAGAGTTCTGGAGTTTGCTATGTATAGAGTGCAGTGTTTAGGGGTGTGCTACCTACAGAGTGCAGCTGTTTCAGTCCTTACCTCTACGTCCCCCCATCCATGTCCCATTTTAACCCCTTCTCAGCTCTGACCTCTGGCCTATTACCCCCCCCCATCCCCCACCTTTGCACACACCCCCTCCTTCACTGCCCTCATCTCCCCTCATCACCCACCTCTGCACACACCCCACTCCACTGTGTTCAATTTCCCCCTACCATTTCTTCAAATGTTTTACGCATCTTACCTTTTAAAAAAAAAACACCAGATCATCCATGGGAGTTGTCATCCGTGCACCCTGGGAACAGTTGGCGAGTCCAGAGGGTGCAGCCTACCAGGTGACTCCCCCTCCCACCCATGACCCCACTGCACTAATACCTGTAACTCCCATGTACCTGCTGTGAGTGCAGGACAGGGAGGGATCTGTTGAGCTGCCAGGAGAGGTAAGCTGTCCTTATAAGCACAGAAGCCTGGCTTCTGTGTTTACAAGTGACAGCGGTGAGCAGGGAGCGGAGAGCGAAACCCGGAGGTGGATGGAGTTTCACCAAATTCTGGCTGAAAAAAAAGCAGTGGGTTTTTTTTTTTTTTCAACAATATCTTTTATTTATATTCACAAATAACATTTACAGACTGCTTCATAGACAAATAAACAATGAGAATACATGCGGCACCAGTATACCGTAACTTAAGAGACTTAGGCAATTCAGTTGAAATTCCTAAATATGAAGTATCTGTGCCCATTTTGTGCTTCAAGTAATACGTGTATGTCTCGGGAATCTAGTCCCTAACGGGATGAAGACCATGTGGTCAGGCGGTACCTGGAACTGTTTGAGTTTTAAAGAAAAGGATGGGTTTATTATTAGGTATCCTTTTTAGGCCTGGTATCTGCCCCTCTGCCAGGAGGAGAGGTAACAAATGTGGGGTGTTTGTAATGAGCTCGGTGTAAGCTCCATTGTAGTCGAAAATATTAACGAGTGTAACGGGGTGAGCGAGCATGTGTGGGAGATAGGCAACTGGGCCATGTATCTCATAGGCGGAGGGATAAGGGAAAGTGGAAGGGGGGATAATCAAGGGAGCGGGGGAGGAGGTGGGGAGAAATAAGGAGATGGGGGGTGGGAGAGAGAAAAGAAGAAGAAGGGAGCAGGGAAGGAGGAGGGGGGGAAGGGGCCCTCTCTGACCTCCACCCTCGGTTTGTTTATATGTTTTGGGGGAGCCATTATGTAAGCCTGACATAGGGGGAGATGGAAGAGTAGGTTAGAAACCAGATTTGGTAGGGACTTGGCAAAGCAGTGGGTTTATATGATGTGCTGCCGCCCTTCCTTCAGAAGATCCAATGTACACACCCCTCTGCTGAACACATCATTCTGCCCTTTCAATGAGATTCCAGCATCCAAGAAATGAGAGTAAATTTCTCCAGAAATAAAAACCACAAAGAGGTTCTAATCTTCCCCCAGAAAATCCAAGTACAGCTTTTGAATGAAGTTAGATTGCAATTAATAATTCCGTCAGTCAGAAAGGAGATTAACAATAACAAGAAACTCTCACACATTTTGCACTCAATTGTTTTGTCATAAGAACAAAGCCAGATATTTATTTTATTATATTTACATATTTATTTTCTTCAGATATACGTGGACACCATTTACAGATCGTAGAACGAGCTGAGGAATTTTCTTTGGCACTTTCTCGGGGTCTGGGCTCAGTTTAAATCTCTGTAACGTCAATGCGAGGGCGACTTTCATCTCATTCATGGCAAAATTCTGTCCAATGCAGTTTCTGAAGAGAAGAGTATACAACAGCAATTTATTAATCATCTATAAATGGAACCCAGTAGAGTAGACTTACATACAGTATCTCACAAAAGTGATTACACCCCTCACATTTTTGTAAATATTTTATTATATCTTTTTATGTGACAACACGGAAGAGATTACACTTTGCTACAATGTAAAGTAGTGAGTGTACAGCTTGTGTAACAGTGTAAATTTGCTGTACCCTCAAAATAACTCACACAGCCAATAATGTCTAAATTGCTGGCAACAAAAATGAGTACACCCCTAAGGGAAAATGTCCAAATTGGGCCCAATTAGCCAAATTTTCTCTCCCTGATGTCATGTGACTCGTTAGTGTTACAAGGTCTCAGGTATGAATAGAGAGCAGGTGTGTTAAATTTGGTGTCATCACTCTCACTCTCTCGTGCTGGTCACTGGAAATTCAACATGGCACCTCAGGGCAAAGAACTCTGAGGATCCGAAAAAAAGAAATGTTGCTCTACATAAAGATTGCATAGGCTATAAGAAGATTGCCAAGATCCTGCATTTAACAGGACAGGTTCCACTCAGAACAGGCCTCGCCATGGTCGACCAAAGAAGTTGAGTGCACGTGTTCAGCATCATATCCAGAGGTTGTCTTTAAGAAATAGGCATATGAGTGCTGCCAGCATTGCTGCAGAGGTTGAAGGGGTGGGGGGGTCAGCTTGACAGTGCTCAGACCATACGCCTCACGCTGCATCAAATTGGTCTGCATGGCTGTCGTTCCAGGAGGAATCCTCTTCCAAAGATGATGCACAAGAAAGCCTGCAAAACAGTTTGCTGAAGACCAGCAGGCTAAGAACATGGATTACTGGAACCATGTCCTGTGGTCTGAGGAGACCAAGATAAACATATTTGGTTCAGATGGTGTCAAGTGTGTGTGGTGGCAACCAGGTGAGGAGTACGAAGACAAATGTGTCTTACCTACAGTCAAACATGGTGGTGGGGATCTACAGTTCATTGAGGGAACCATGAATGCCAACTTTTATTGTGACATGCTGAAGCAGAGATTGATCCCCTCCCTTCGGAGACCCGGCCACAGGGCAGTATTCCAACATAACGACCCCAAACACACCTCCAAGATGACCACTGCCTTGCTAAAGAAGCTGAGGGTAAAGGTGATGGACTGGTCAAGCATGTCTCCAGACCTAAACCCTATTGAGCATCTGTGAAGCATCCTCAAAATGGAAGGAAGAGCAGAGCAAGGTCTCCAACACCCACCAGCTCCGTGATGTTGTCAGGTGAACTACATGCCCAAGAGGGTTAAGGCAGTGCTGGAAAATAATGGTGGCCACACAAAATTTTCAGACTGCTGGAACATTGTATGAGTTTTGTCTTTATGATGTCTTTTCTAGTGGAGAGATTACACAAGTGAAAGCCAAACACCTGAAAGACAGCATGTGTAATGTATTTTTTGTATCTTGTTTCCGGACTGTCTGAGCTGGGCTGCCTGACTAATCAAAGCATCCTCTTGGTGCTTGGTTGATTAGCTTACTGTTAATTAGATCACTGTTATCTGCTAACTGGATTGCTGTTTGAAGTTTGCATTGTCATGCTAATATCCCCAAGAGGGTAAGGCCCTTCTAGGGATATAAAGCATGTGTCTGAGTTTAAAAAAAAATCTTGTCAGTGTACGATGCTTTGGATAAAGGGCTGGTATTAGCCATCACTGTGTCGGAAAGGTTTGGAAGGCAGGAGGCACCATTTGGCAGAGGCACCCAGGTGGGGTGCTAGGTGGTCCATCACAGGAGCAGACAAGTCTAAAGTATTCAAGTGACCTTTCTGTTGGCCACAATTAAATATGGGAATTGAGGTTCAGGAAGTTCACGTGCTATGGACCACTGGCAGAATAGTTTTTTTTTTTGGTGTGCAAGAAACTGGAGATTGCACATCACTGTTAGGGGTGCACCATCACTGCTGCATGTTGGTGGCCAGAGCAGGATCTGGAGTGTGGAGTTCGGGAGTGCCAACAGCCCAGAGTCACCTGGGTGCGGGGCAGAGAGTGGACAGTTCACTGTGTGTGACCGGATAGTGAGCTGCAATATTGCTGGGACTGGTGAGCTGCTGCTGTGGGGATTTACTAAAAATCACTCCTAGAGAGACTGAGCCCTTTAGGAACTTACCATATAGTTATCTAGTATTAGTAGCTTTATTGCTGCCTGCAAGCTCGACTGGGACCATTTTCATGTACACTGATGGCACAATTGGGCCTCAACATTAAAGGAATCTAGATTTGTGTTCTTATAGGTTCTTGCAGTGATTTTTATTCAACCAGCTATGTCAGAGGGGCTGAGGTTGTTCTTGGAGTCAAGGCATAGAACAGAAAACCCAAATTACCAAGTGGCTCCTTTCGGGTTAGGTCTACATAAGGTATTGAGAATTAATATACAGGATTCCATACCCTTATACAACCCAAGTTCAGCATATCCTATGGTTACTTGAGATTGTAGTTAGCAAAATATTATTACAAAAGAGACCTTAAGTAAAAGATCTGGAGGAATGTTCACTGAGTGTCGGGGCTTAGAAACACCTCTTTTACCTTCACCGATTCACAGAAGCTCCAAAAAACAGTAGGGCTCAGTGGTGCAAAGGAGGAGGAACCTAGGACTACAAATGATGAATGTTTGCACTGTAAAGGGATAGAACATGAAACCTTTCTGATGGCACATGGGCAGACACATTCACGCTAAGTAAGGTACATTTGAGGCAGTTGAAACCACTGGGACAAGACTATCACACATGGCAGTAAGTACCAAGAGATAAAAGCAATGCAGAAAACTGTGGCATGCAAACATCAAGAAGAAATGGCATTTGTATACTATGTATATAGCATTTTATAAGTATCCAATCTGTTTTTCTTTACAATGTATATGTCCACCACTATGGTGGTCTATGTGGCTCATTTGTAAAAAAAAAAAAAAAAAAAGGTAAGTTATTAAATTGTGTCGGATCTCGTCATACTTGATACAATACTGCGTCTACTTAATATTTTTATGTAGCTTTCCCCCCAGATTCACGCATCTTTCTAAATCGTTATTCCTGGGTGAAAATTGCATGAATCCTATGTGAAAACATTTATAAACATTTATAAACAGACCCTCTGGTGTGTGTGTCGTCTGTCAGTAACATGCTGTGATGAGCTTATTGTTATCTAATCTAAAGGGTCGCTTAGGCCAGCCCAGATGAAGCGATCTTCTTTCCTGCAACCACGGACAGCGTTGACAGGTGAATCTCTACCGCCATTGTGTTCTCCCTGCGAGGAAGCCGTCCTACCGCCAGGAGAATACGGGTATTATTGCTAGCGGCTATAACAGAACATACATGATTCCAATAGTCTATGGCCAGCCTTACCCTAAAGCAGTGGCGGCTGATGCTCAAATTTTTTTTTTGGGGGGGGGGGGGGGCGCAAACGAACTGAAAAATTCTGAAAAATACTGAAACAAAAACATCAATTGCAGCCCCTCTGCCATCAAATGCAGCCACCTGTGCCCATCATATGCAGCCAACTGTGCCCATCATATGCAGCCAACTGTGCCCAGCAAGTGCAGCCAACTGTACCCAGCAAGTGCAGCCACTTTGCCCATCATATACAGCCAACTGTGCCCATCATATGCAGCCTCTGTGCTCATCAAATGAAGCCAACTGTGCCCATAATATGCAGCCATCAATTGCAGCCTCTGTGCCCATAATATGCAGCCACGTGCCCAGCAAATGCAGCCAACTGTGCCCATCAATTGCAGCCTCGGTGCCCATAATATGCAGACACTATGCCCAGCAAATTCAGCCAACTGGGCCCATCAATTGCAGCCTCGGTGTGCATTATATGCAGCCACTGTGACCCCCGCCGGCCCGCTGTCTGCCGGGCAGCTGTGGGACAGGTAGCACAGCGATGGCTCCTGTGTCTTCCGTGCGCGTCTTCTTCCTGTTAGGCGGCCAATGGGATCGCCTCTGCCTTCATCCAATCAGGTGGCCGGTATTACATCCGGTGCCTCCTGATTGGCTGAGAGGTGTTCTGTATTAATTTGCTTTGCTAACACACCTGGGTGGACTGCGAGTACAATGTTTTGTGCTCTCAGTTCACCTTTTTTGAATCCTATTAGAGCCTATAGCTCTAATCAGGTGCTTCAAAAACACCCCCCCGCCGCTGTTATTCAGGCGCCTGGTGTCTGAAAAGGGGCTGGACGCCTGAATAGGGGGTGGCTACAGCGCCCATGGATAAATTCATGCAATGCCCTTAATGGACGCATCGTCACTGCCCTAAAGGGATGTTGACATATAAAAAAGGCACATATAAACCTTGGTAAAATCTCCCACACTGTAAAATCAGGCCAAGACGTATACCTTGATCCAGCTGAGAAAGGTACAAAGGCATATGAATGTCGGCCGGTGGAATTCTCCGGTGAAAATCTTAAAGGATCAAAAACCTGAAAAGGAAATAAATAAATAAAAAGCGATCACAATGTATGTACCATTTTAAATATAATCGCTAAAAACATGACATAACAATAGGACAAGAACAACAAATAACAGAACACTAGTTAGCTATACATTATAAGACTGCCTATACAGTATAAAATATCAGCTTTATTACCATTAAAGTGTATGTATAGCCCAAAACCTTTTTTGTTTTGGAAGGAACATTAAAAGGATTAAAACCCTGCTAAGTTTTTATTGGTGTCTCTGTGTTCTCACTGGGAGAGATCTCTATTAGTCTTGGTGACCATTACCACCAAAACAGAAAATGATAGGAAATCCATTTTTTTTAGTAAACCAAGCCATGTATGATGTAATTTTCTTTCCTGCAACCAGAGGTCAGTGTTGATGGTGGAATCGCTCCTGCCGACAGTGATGGCATTAAACAAATCCAACAGGCAATCAATGGATCTTCTTCAGTACAACCAGCCTGCACATAGATGGACCAAATCTGCTAAACCGTCTGAGATTCAACTCATCTATGTTGTGTTGTGAACAAGCACGAATAATCCATGTGGAACCGGTCTACCAATGTTCCGATATTACACTAGTGAGCTTTGGTCTGGTGGCAGCACCGGTGTGGCTACAATTTTCATGCACTTTACCCGCAGTTTAAGCCTTGGTCCCATACACTTTCTATTAGGTTGTGCATTTTTTCAGCATTTTCTGAAAGTGCACCAAAAGTCCTACATGCTGCATTTTTGGTGCACTTTCAGAAACTGCAGCAAAAACACACAACCTAATAAAAAGTCTACAGGACCACAGCTAAAACCGCATTTTTAAAAATAATGCCACCTGTGCCTGCATTTCGCAGTTGTAATGCGTTTTGAGATCGCAAGCAGAAATCACACCGATTCTGCCCAAGATCCCGCAACCTCAAATGTGAATGGAGCCCAAGTGAGAGGAAATTTCTTCAGCCTGGGTTCACACTATAGCAATGTGGGAACCAGTGCGATTCGAGTGCCTCTTCCCGCATCGCATCTCCCTCGCAGGCTGTTCAGTGCCGTCTGCGAACCGCTGAGAGTGTCACTACAATGTTAATGACACCCCCAGATCGGTTCACAGATCGCAGTGCGAACTGTGGATTCGGATAGGGATCAGATTGCATGCATGCAATCTGATTCCAGTGTGGAAAAAAAAAAAGAAAAAAAAAAAAGTGTCCCTGCACCTTTTTTGTGCGAATTCAATGCGAGTTCAGCCATACCAACTGTACGGCTGAACTCGCATTGCACAGACGTCGAATGTGATCAGCACCGCAGTTAGGGTTGCCACTTTTTCTTTAAGCCAAACCCGAACACTTTAGCGACGCACAGTAAAAATTTTTGCTTTTAGTATACACTATAGGATTGTAACAGACCTCGGACACTATTGGGTACTCCAAAGAGAATAATAATGCTGGACACATAGTGCCCCCTCCCCCTCCTGTCAAGCCCCATTCCGAGCCACATTCCTGTCTTAATAGAGACTGAAACCCGGACATTTGATTCAAATCCCGGACAAGTGAAAACCCTAACCGCAGTGCGGGTGTGAAATCATACACGAAGTCTAGGGGGCGATCAAGGGGTTAAGTGTCCTAGGGAGTGATTCTAAATGTGAGGGGGATGGGCTACCACTAACATGACAGCGATCACTGCTCCCGATGACAGGGAGCAGTAGATCCCTCTGTCACTAGGCAGAACGGGGAAAGTTTACATAATCATCTCCCCGTTCTGCCGCTCCATGACACGATCGCGGGGACACTGGCGGACATCAAGCCTGCGGGACCCACGGGCATGGTGACGCTGTATGCGGCGGGCATGCCCACTAGCCCCGCAAATTAAAGGGGACGTACAGGTACCAGCGCTGCCATTGTGCCGACGTATATCGGTGTGCGGCAGTCGGCAAGTGGTTAAGAACACACGATGGCTCACGAAATGCTGCACACAGAAAATTATGTAAAAGTTGGTGTATTTCATTAAATGAAGACTAAACTTGTTTAAGAAGGATGTGATTTTGCACAGAGCTTTTACTAAATGACTGTAGATATCACCGGATAAAATAATAAGAAAAGGGAAATAACAATCCATTACATGTTATTATACACATACATTTTTAAAGTAGACCAACCTTACCTCTGGATCATCCCAGACACTGGGGCATCTATTCATGAGAAATATACTCAGAAAAACAATAGAATCTGCCAGATAAAAGAGAACAAAGCTTTATATATTGTAAATCTCAGATTTGGGAGAATAAAATGGTATAATTAAATATTTGTTTTTCAAGGAGTGTAAAAATTTGATAGGCCATATGTGCACAAGGTACAACTTTAATTGTATTTAAAAGACAGCCTGTCAACACAGCATGAAAAGTGAAGAATCCCAAATCTGCGGGATGCAGTTTGCCCTTGATCAGTGTCATGCATTGCCATGGTGTGGGCAGGCCAGCCGCCAGCACAAAAAAAAAAAAAAAAAAAACGCGCATTGGGGTTGAGTTACTAAAACTGTAGAGTGCAAAATCTGGTGCAGCTGTGCATCATAGCATCATCAGCTTCTAACTTCGGCTTGTTCAATTAAGCTTTGACAAAAGGGGGAAAAAAATTGAAAGCTGATTGGTTTTTGTGCAGAGCTGCACCAAATTTTGCACTCTCCAGTTTTAGTTAATCAACCATATATTGTCTCGCATACACCATGGCATCACATGAAGCTGATCCAGGGCAGGTGACATGCACCTCTGTCCAGACCTGCTCTGCCTCCTGCCCTCTGCCAAGCTGCTGAAGTAAGGTTCTGATGGGAAGAGAGGACTCTCTGATAGGTGAACTCTGATGTGAGGAGGGGGCTCTCCTATTTATGGGGGGCTCTAATGGGAAGGGCTGGCTTCTCTGATATGGGAACTCTGATGTGAGGAGGGGGCTCTCCTATTTATGGGGGGGACTCTAATGGAAAGGGATGGATTCTGATGTGATGAGAGGATTCTGTAATGGATAGACTCTGATGTGAAAGTGTAACTGATGTGACAGGGAGCCTCCTATGGGAAAAGGGGGCTACTGATGTGATGAGGGACTCTTATGTACTGGGAGGACTCCTATGTGATGAGAACTCTGAAGGGGGAACCTCTGAAGGGGGGGGGGGGATAGGGGGTTCTGATCTGATGGGGGACCCTGATGAGAAGAGGGGCTGCTAATGTGATAAGAGGGACTAAGTAAAGGGACTACTCTAATGTGGTGGGGGTACTCTGATGTGATGGGAGGGTACTCTATTATGATGAGGAGTCTTTGTAAAGAGAAACTCTGATGTAAAGGGGGACATTGTGAAAGGGATACCCAGATGTAATGAGAATACATCTGATGTGATTGGGGGGGGGGGGGGGACTCTTATGGTAATAGATGACTCTGATGAGAAGGGGGACCCTGATGTTAGGAAGGGGAACTCTGACATGATGGGGGATGGACTTTGATGCGATGAGGGGACTTTTGATATGAAGGGGGGGGGGGGGATGAAGTGATGGAGGGACCTCTTATGTGAAAGGGGGCTTCTGATATGATGTTAAATTTCATAAAGGTGGTTGTGTGCATCGTGCCAGGCTTAGGTTTCCCATTATTGGTAACGCATACATTTTTTACATTATAGACCGGCGTGCCTCGAGATTTTGTGTATTTTTAAAGCACTCCATGACCTAAAAAAAGCTAATAAAACACTGACCTAGGTGCATTCAGCAGGCATAGTCTGAATGTTAATGTGGCATGTTTGGGCACATTCAGTGTGGCATGTGGACATCATACTAAGAGTAGTTAGTTGAAATGATCTGGATGTCATGTTAACATATTAAATTGTTCTATTGTAATTTGTTAACTAGCATGATTAAGACATAACTCAGTGGCAACCAAATTCTTGGAGTGCACCATGGGTAAACAGTTTGTAAATGCGAGGAGACCCCAATTATGTATTTGGAGAAATATGGCAATAGTAATATTAGAAGTGCAATTTCACAGAAGTATACTTTAAAAAACAAACAATAGTTGGGCTTTAAAGACACAGAACACACAATCTCAGTATACAATGCATTTGTGACGACTGACCTTTTGGGAGACTCCGTCCATCAGGGAAGGTGACGGGTGAGGTAAGTTGACGGGCCACTCCCGGTACTGGTGGATACAGGCGCATGCTCTCCTTAATACACATGGTGGTGTACGGCATCTTACCCAAATCATCCCTGATCACACACAAAATGAAATATATGTTAATATTTAAAGCCCAAATCTCATATACCGGTATTTATTTTTATAATAGTCTCCAAGACTATATTCAATTCTTACTCTTGTCTTCTGCAGTAGTTCTATTGTGTGACTAGATGTCCTCGGTCTTCTAAGTTGAATGATGCACAGAAGATTGAGGACATCTGGTGGGTACAAGTACATCACAGACTCTCCCACTGAGGGAGCATCACCAAATTTCTCTGCATTCATATAGTGTAGGAATAGGCAACATTTGAGAGGTGGAGATCTACCTGAACAACATGGAAGAGATCAAAGATCACCGGGTTTTGGAGCTTTTTTATATATTATTTTTTGTTTTGTTTTTAGAAACAAACTAGAAATTAAACTAGCAAGCCCCCAATAAATAGGAAGGATGACACGAGGAAAAATTTAAAAAAATAAGAAAAAAAAAATGTCCCTGTAAAGATAGAAACTTAGGCTACCTTAAAATTTTGCTTCAGTGATAAACTTGGCATTATGTCATTACAGCGGTGAACAGTTTCAGTAGAACAGTGGACAGCATCAGTGGCAGTGGATGGTGTGTGGACAGTGTCTCAGTAAGGTTTGTTGACAGAGTCAGTAGGGCAGTGGACAGTGAGTAAGCACTAGGGCAGTGAATGGTCCATAAGCAGTGGGGCAGTAGATGGTTAATAAGCGTTGGATGGTCAGTACGCATGGGGCAGTGGATTGTTAGTAAGCAGTGGATGGTCAGTAAGCAGGGAACGGTCAATAAGCAGTGGGGCAATGGATGGGAGCATCATGGCAGAAATTTGCGTGTACAGTGGTGACAGCAAGGCAGAAAATTCCCGAACTGGTAGAACAGTGAAATGCTGGCTACGCTCTGCTATTTGCTCCTCTGGTGCACTGATCCCCATCACCCCCCTTACTTGTTCATCCCCTGTGATGGACTTGAGAGGGGGTGTGGGGATCAGCACTGCATGCTAGGTGTGTTGCTTCTCTGTGCCTCTCTGCCTTTGTGAGAAGCAGTTTAGACCAGGGGCCAGCAAACCAGGGATGCAATCTAGCGGTCATCTGGTCGCAATCCAACAGTGACATGACCGCAATTACCAGGTAGATTGCGATCAATATAGAGTGATGCAGAAAGCAGTGTGGACATGACGACGTTCCATCATTGAGAACTGCTCTTGTCTGGAGAACATCCAAAGGTAAGAGAACTCTACACATTACATTTCAAGTCTGAAGAGTTAAGGCAAGCATAAAGGAACCTCAACCTTTTTTCAGTCAAGCCACCCTTTAAAATTCCACACAATCTTAAGGCGACATATTCTAAAATGTAAAGAACTAAACAAATTGTTCTACATAATGCAGCAACATCCCCAAAATGTAAAGGCACTTAACATTACATGGTATTTATTCTTACAAAGCTAATACACCTGGTATATTACTGCTACTGACAAGTATTCCAACGTTCTTCTTCTCCCTCATGCAGGTAAAGTAACCCCAGTGCTAATGGAGAGGGGCAAACAAGGATGCAGGAGCCCGACACCCTCCTTATCAACCACTTACATCATTGGTTGTTAGAATGCCAGTGACTGGCCCTCACAGTGCCCAAGATTGCAATGCTGCACAAAAAACCCTGTGGCTTGTGTAACAAAAAGGTGGGGCTGATGCATTTGCTGGCTTGCTGACAATTTTGGGGTAATTTCGGGCAATTTTTTAGGCATTTTGCCAAGGCACACCTAAAGAACCCAGAAGGTATCCCAGGGTGCCTGGTTGAAAAAGACTGGTTTGGACAAGTACCAAATGTAGTTACTATATGATGTACAGTACAAGCCCAAAAAAAAAAAATTAAAAATTTATAATCACTGACTGTATAATTAAGTGTTACAGTAGACATGTGCACTGCTGAAAAATGTTTTAGTTTTCGCTTCATTCGTTTTGTTTTTTTTTTTTTTTTTTTTTTCAGGTCATTCGTTATGATCGAAATTTGTTATTTTCGAAAATTCTTAAGAACGAAAATCCGAAATAACTAACAATATCTAACTATTAAATTATAGGTATTGGAATTTCCTTTAAAATTTGGCTGTTAGTGAATATAACTAATACAAATTTATCCGAAATTACGAATTATCCAAAATAAATTCGTTAAACAGGTTTTTGTTAATTCGAATATTTCTGAATGAATGTGTAGAATTTAGTCAAAAAACGAATTCGGAACGAAACAAATTGCACATGTATATGTTAAAGCACAAATTTTGTTTAACTGGGAGGCCATAGTTTCATTTTAATATTAATAGTGACACTGTATGATCACAAACTATAAGTTCTTTTCTGGTCTCATTCACATGAGCAAAGGTACGATTGTTGGCAGGGGTTTGTCTGCCAACAATCGTACAACGGTTTGGCTGACAACGGTTTGACGTCAGATTATCGTATGGTCAGTGCACAAATCCGTCACACATAAGTCGAAAGTACAAACACGCATGCTCGGAAACAATGCTCACCAAACACAAAATTAGCAGAAGGGGCCCAAGGGTGGCGCTCAAGAGCTGAAATTCCTCATAGTACGTCACTACGTTCGTGTTTGTGGCAACAATTGTGTACCGTTAGTATGCAAGACAAGATCCTGGCACACGCCCTTTTGACAAAAATCAGACGCTCGGTTGACCAACAATCGTACCGCGTGTATGAGGCTTAAGGCAGGGTGAAGATTCAATGCCTTCTCCCCACTCACTATTACCTCCGCTTAAAGGCTCAGTCAAACCAAAATTGATAGGAAAGCTGGGCATGGACAATTGTGGTTTAACCACCAACTAGCCCCTTATATCTGGAATTTAGAAAACGGAGATATTCTAACTTTCAGGCATCCAACCAGAAGTGCTATTTGGGTTTTGATTGGCCTTAGCCATTATTACTGCACAGAAAGCTTTTCGGTAGGTCATCAAAATTAAAGGGCAATGAAATAATGTTCTCACCATTCCAAGGTGTTCCGACCTGCCAGGAGCTCTCTGATCTCCTCACGACATTTGTCCTGGTGTTCAGGGTGTGTAGCCATACAGTATAATGTCCAGGAGACCCCGCTGGCTGTCGTATCGTGTCCCTCAAACATGAATGTGTCCACCTCTGCACGTAAGTCCTCATCTGACAGACCCTGACCATTTTCATCCTGATGGTTTAAAACAATTCATATATTAGCAAACCTTACAACATATTATAATAAAAAAAAATAAGGACAAGTCAAAAACCTTGACCTGGTCTACCTGGATTTATGAAAGAAATGATCAGATGGGTCAGCAAAAGCATCCTCTATATTTCTGCCCTTGAAGGTTGACTTTAAATTCAGAAAATTATTGTGAGTAAATTTATACATTAAAATCCAACAGGTCTTATTAAAGGTGCCATTTTATTTACAAAACATATGGGTATGACTTTTTTGGATATGGATATGCCTCATGCACACTAGACGCTTCTCTATCTCTCCTCGACGTCTTATCTCCTGGCAGTGGTATTTTGGGATAAAAAATGCTTGGCGCTTGTAAAAGTGTTTAACACATTTAGGTGTGTCTAGCTGCATCAAGCGTTTGGACGTTATCACATTTCATTGGCCAGAATAATAATATATTCTGGCCATTGAAATGAATTAACTCTCAAGTGCTAAACATGCCTAGCGTTCCACGCGTCAAGCGGTTTTTCTGGGAAACCGTTGCTGCTCCAGGACACATTCGCAGTGGGGTTTTCCCAATTCGTCCTCCAGGACAGCCCATGAGACATAGCACGTCCTTGAAGACTCCTGAAAACAGAGTTACCCATAAGTCTAACTCTGTTTTTTTATGCCTCTAAACACCTAAGCCTCTAAACTCCTGCATGGTCTCATAGACATGCAGGAGTGTTTAGAGGCAGGAAAAAAAAAAACCCATGCCAGATGCCCTTAGGAGCAAATGAAAAAATGTCCAGTGTACACAAGGCCATAGAATTCCTGGTAAGGAAGGCAAATCTGGGCTAGATAATACTATTTTCACAATGCTCCCTCGGACTAAAGAAAAACTGTTTTTTTTTTTCCTTCTGAAAATACTGATTACCTGGCTGTGATGTTGATCTCTGGCTTCAAGATATCCTGAGACATTGACCCCAGAACAAGAATGTGTATCAGCCCTTGCATACTTGTACATGTGTCAGCTTTGAAGCAAGAGGGTTAGCGTTATAGTAAAAAAAAATAAATAAATAAAATAGTATTTGCAGAATGACAAGTAAACAGGCAACCCACGTTTCTTTTTCTATAACTCTAGTTTGACAATCTAATAAAATTTTACACATGATCCATGGAAGTGGATACAATTTGTACTGCCAGAATAACTGATGATGATTATACCATCTACTGTAGATCAAGTGGTAATTTCAGATTAGATTTGGTACCTTGGCATACAGAAGAATGTCAAGAAAGTCCAGGTGTCTCTTCTGCTTCACTTTCTCCAGCTCCGTGTCCTGTTTAAGAGATTCTTTCCGCTGCTTGATCACATTATCTGTATTGGGAAAACAAATAAATAAATAAATAGGGTTACAGCCATTGTTTCAACTAATCAGAATGTTATAAAGTATAAAATGTTGTAACCGCCAAATTACAAAATTCTGAAATTTGAATAAATCATAACCTTAGTACAAAACGTTCAAAGGGTATTATTAAATGTAGAAGTTCAAGTGCAGCTATAAGTAATGTAAGTCTGTGCCCATTTTTGGGTGAAAATTCACAAGCTCCAGCCCCCGGAGTTTGCACCTCCTAAAAGCAGTTAAGTTATGATTAAACCTAACAAATGTTCAAATACAGCTTTCATTTAAAAGTGTAAAGCCAAAACTTTTTTTAGTTTTGGATAGAGTATAAAAATGTTAAAATCCCTGCCAAGTTATCTTTTTGCTGCCTGTGTAACATTGGGGACATTTCCCTTCACTTCCAGTTCCAGGGACGCAACAAGAAGTTAGAAGAAACCTCCCAAGGTTAGGGACATTTCCCCTTAGATATTTCCATTCAAAACAGGTGTCTGTTGGAAGATAAAATTTTGGATTGCCCTTCATGGTCTTTCTAGGTTCCTATGGTTACAAGTACAAAATAGGCCTTGTTCACACCAGCCCTGTTGGGCTGTTTTGGGCAACATTGCCCAACATAGTCCCAAAGCAAAGACAAGGCAAACTTTGCTTGTTATCACTCCTATTGAACTTCAAGTTACCATTTTATATAAAATAAATATGCCTAATGTAGGTCCCTATTGCAAGGTGTACCTGCTGGTTTTGCTTGAAGCGGCATTTATCAACCTTTTTACCCCAGAGGAACCTTATCAAATAATGTTTAAATCTCAAGGAGCCCTAGCTAAAATAAACTAATTGGGGGGGATCAAGGGAAAATGTTTGTTACAATAATGTCCAGTGGGAAGACTCTTAAAATTGTTTTCTGTGCTTAGTGTGACTATTCTACAGATTGTGCTAATATTTAATAATACCGACAGCTGCACTCACTGTATTGCACATACCAATACAAAAACATATAAAAAGAAAGAATATTGAGCACTCATTTAAAATGATTGTGCTTCTCATCGTAGAAATAGGCAAATTCATCAACAAATTTGTTATATTAGGTGCTATCATACAACCAGTAACCATAAAGTGCAAATAGGTGCCTAAAAAAGAAAAAAAAATCATAAATAGCAGGTCATCCATGTGCATATAATAAACAAAATCATCATAATAATTAAGATTAAAAAAAAAAAAAAAAAAAAAAAAAAAAACCAGTTCAAATTCATAAAGTCTGCTATCAAAAGTCAAATACAAAATCCATATACGTTGTATATATGGCAAAGTCATAAATGAAATGATGCACATATGCACCTCCTATTTTGCTAGTGGTCCAGGTGATCACCCATTTGTGTTCCAGTTGTAGGTGTAAAAATTAGCCTATCACCAGCTATTAAGACCTTATAACAGCATCTAGCCTTGCTTTAGTGAGAACACCTCTCACTTTGGGTATGGAACATAGCTCCCATCAGAAAGGATCATATGGTAATCGGCCCCTTAGTAAGGATCTCCAGATCTCTCTGCAAATTATTAGTCCAAAGTATTCATATGGAGCAGGGTACGTGTGAAAAGAGGAAGAGAGGTACTCATTGCGCAACATCCACAAAAGATACTCTTTATTTTATAAAAAGGCATATACTCACAAGTATAGTAAAGAAACAGGCATTCAGTAAATGAAACCGTCCAACGCCCTGGTGGGTGTGCTGACGTCACTGCTACGACCTCCACCCAACGTACGTGTCTTTTTATGAGATGTCGTCACTAGGGCAACAGTTGCATGATAGCATGGACTTTATGAAGTTGAACTGTTTTTTGATTATTACGTTTATTTTCTTTATTATATGCCCATGGCTGAATTATTTTTTTATGGTATTATTTACTTCTATGCACTTTATGGTTACTGGTTGCATGATAGCACCTAATATGACAAATTTGTTGATGAATTTGCCTATCGCAACTATTTATAATTTGAGAAGCACTTACAAGCATTTTAAATAGAAAGAGTGTCCCTCTTACAGTGTTGGTCAAAATACCACCTTTACAGGCAGCTACAATTATATATAGTGTCATGCTGCTGCCTCTGCCAAGTGGTGCTGGCCCTCAAACATTGATGGGCCCCATAAAATGAGCAGTCAATCAGCCCTGGTTGAGAATAGCTGGCCCAGAGGATGATGATGATGAATGTTGATCCTCTAACTGCAGTGTTTTCTGAGTTCTGAGTGACTGGCCAGTACTCAGATCGGAAGCTCTGTATAGTTTTTCCAGGTCAATGTTAATAAATTACTAAAGCCAGAGGCAGTCAGACAAGTACCATTTTTCGAAGGTCAGTAATGTCAGCCAATATACTTCTCCTGTAACAGATGTCCTGTAGCATTCATAAGTTGACACTTACCTGTGTGTTCATGAGCTGTTCTTAGTGCCTTCCGGAAGCGGTATCCATGGGGGCTCAGGTTGAAGATGAGATCACTATGGTATTGGAATTTTCTAAATCGAAAATCCACCAGATAGGAGAGATCATAGACAGCCTTGATGTATTCACTCTCACTGTAAGGGGACAAAATGTGAGAGCAGTCTATGTCATGCAATACTCTTTTAGACCCAGGTGTCCTCATAGTAATAAAAAAAAAAAATGTATACTGCTTTCAGAAGATACTGACCTGTCATTCTGGCAGTTGCTTTGGTAACTGAAGGCACATTTCATGATGGTGTCCAGTGTCATGAGGCTCACATGCTGGAACAGCTCTATAGACTGCTTTTCTGAGACCAGATGCTCCCATTTGTCCTAATGAAGATCAAACAAGAAGGAATATATTAATGCAATCATTCATTAAAGACTAAATTCAGCTTTTTTGTGTGTGTTACAGATAAAGTAGGGAAAAGTAAAAACTTTTGTCTGGTTTTTATTACTGCCCGTGACTACACTGGTGAGATGTGATGGACTAATCATTAATGGGTCAAATCAATGATCGTTTTTTGACCACGGTGATGAGAAAATTCGAAGGAGTGTGATGGAAATTTTTTGTCAAACGAGTGGTATGTGGTTTTCATTCAGGAAATTACATTCAACAAAACGTTTTAAAAAAACTGTTGAACAACATTTTTCCAGTCATTTGAATTTACAAGGAATTTTTGTAAAAACATTCATTCGAAAACCTGCTAACTTAACAAGTTAAGTTCTATCCCTTCTCCACTCTACCATTATTTTGCCCCATTCTGACACGAAGCGATGAGAAATCTCCCTAGTTGGGATACAGCAATACTGTAGTTCACAGGGCCATTCAAAAGTGGATGTGTATGGCTTTTTTTTAAAAAAGGAGAGATACAATTTAGTGTCACTTTAAAAGGTAAACCACTCAAAAGAAAAAGTACAGGGCCTGTCATAGGTCTTGTCCCTGCCATGAGCTCATCACACTGTCTCTCTGCTCTGTCCTATCAGCATTTTCCTAGTTAGCACATGAGCATTGCAGTAAAATTGATTGGCTCCTTGTGCAGCTTATCCCTCACCTAGAACAAGAAGATTATAGTGCACACAAACAAAAATGACATTTAAATCTTGCAAGGCTATTTAAAACATCTGGGCATATTCAGCAAATAAGCAAAAATATGGGGATTTGGTAACACCATATGGCCATATAGTGCTTAAGCCCACTACTGCGCCAAAGTACCCCATTATCAGTGGGTCCTACACTATTGATAGTGAAAGATCCTGCTTCTCAACCATGGGAGAAATACACTCCTCTTTATGGTAGGTCATTACTAGCCTGACTGCCAAGCACAACCTGCAGTCACAGCCTAAAGCCACAGAGAACTGAGTACGGGAACAGCAGGAAATACTTGCATTAACTTTCACTTTATCTTTACAACTTACAGTTCCTGAATGTGTAAACCACATATTAGTACCCGCAACCACGCCAGCGGCGAGATACACAGTTTATATAGGGTCCCATGCAAATCCTAATTGATCATACAGTGTAATTAATCAACTACTAGTAGCCTATAGACCATATTGAAGTGTGACTTCTGGGTAAATGGATGCGAGTGCAGCTGCGACCCTCCCTCGGACAACGTTGTCTTTTTTAATGTAATTTTGAAGCTTTTTTCGCTTGTAATTTTGTGGTCGTTTATTTATAGAAAAAGCACCATATTATATAAACGTACATCTTTATTCAATCGTGGTGTTCCAAAGAGGTGACCTTCTTGGTAGGTTTCTTCCTCCCCCTTTTTCATATGATTTTTGGTCACATGGATGGCATATGGTGATTGGTTGAGCAATTATTTTTAAAAAGGTACTTATACTGATTGTCAGTCAAGCGGTAGATCCAGGCTTTTTTGATTTATTTCAGAGTAGAGAGTGGTGACTGTCAATCACCGACTCCTTGCTCTGCCCCTCCAGCACTCACTGGAGCCCCGGCATGGGAAGGGGAGGAGCATTTGGCTCAGGCTCTTAGCGGCGCAGCTGAGAGGCTGAGCCAGCTGCCAGTCCAGTGACATCAGCCGACAGCCAAATGAACTGCACAGCTGTAATTCATAGGAAAAATAGGGCGAAAAAAGCTTTGGCCATACTTCTCCTTTAAAATTATTAAATATAGTTGCACAAATTTGTGTATTTTATATCTGCCTGGAGTTTAGCTTTAATTTGCTGCATAGTAGCTCTGGGTCAGCAACTCATAAAATATAGAAACCATTAGGTCAGCATGACAGCCAGGGCTCTAGCATTTCCAAGAGAGGTCAAAGGCAAATTAAAATGTGATTATTAGAGGTCAGTTTCACCTTCACCAACTGGGAAAATGATGGGCAACGTCTTGCTTATTCACCCTCTACAGGGCCAGCCTATATCTCAGCATTGATTCTTCCTTACCAGCATCACATTAGTGCAGTCTGACATCACTCCCACATATGGCTTCAGAACATCATAATGGAAACCCGGGGTCAGCAGCTTGCGATGCTGGAACCACTTTGCACCAGATAATATCAATAACCCTTTCCCTGCATAACAAAAGCACAGTAGAAGGATCAGAGCAAAAGATGCATAAGAACCAGAGTTATATGTACAGTACATGTTGCACTTGGCAGGTGTTACGGCTACCAACTCGACCAATGCAAGTCTATGGGGCCGTACCTCAACTGCTCCTCAACTGTGTACAATGCATACCCATTGTGGCAGGATAGTGTAGCATTTACAGGGTTAAGTCAAGTGGTAAGGAAGAAACTTCATGCCTCATCACCACTTGCAAAAGGGGAGACTTTTTAAAAAGGAAGAGAACATGTCCTTGTGTAAGCAGAGCAGTCTTTCTTAACTTTTTCAACACAGAGGAACCCTTGAAAGAACTTTCCCGTTTTGGGGAACCCCTGATAAAAATTTCTATTTCTACAACTCATGTTACATTAGTGTGATAGTCAATGGGAACAATGTTCCTTACATTTCATTGGTAAGGATTACCCCCTTACAGATAGCTAAATGGACCAATGATGTCAGTGGGAACATAGCTAAAAGATAGAAATTGTTCAAAGAACTCCTAGCAACCTCTGGAGGAACCCTAGTTGACCCTGATGTAGAGAATATAAATTGCAGCAGTTGAGAGTCAGAATTTTGCAGATATTATCAAAAATACAACACAATACAAAAGATAGGATATAGTAAAATGGTCTGCTGATTATAAGTATACCATTTATTTCACAGAATTAAAAAAAATAAATAAACGAAAAGCCCCCCATCAAAAATTTCCATTGTGGATATGGTGACAACATTGTCAACGAACTCCGAGCCACCCACTATTGCATACAGTACATCCATCACACTACTGAGGTACCGGGACCATATAGCCATGTGTGTGAAAAATACCATATAGAGACCCCCAACAAGCCTTAAGGATAAAAGTATATTGGTAGTAGACACAAAATGATGGCAGATGCTCAACTGTGCTAGTCACTAGGAGAGGTGTACTGTAAACGTCTTCTAGCTTGGTAGAGTACTCTGCTATAACAATGCATGAATGGCAGTGATAGCTAATGCTACTCATATTAAAAGGCCCTTCTAGAGACAAGTATCACAGTACTTTATCACCTCTCCTTCGTGGGAGTAAACAATGTAGAAGCATATCCATATAAACTGCACAAGTGCAAACAGAACTACATTCAAAGCATATGGACATAGAATGAGACGCATGTGGAATTCAGGCTCAGTCCTTGACTGAGAGATATATGAGATTTGGGGAGGTGGGGGTATATATTCCAAAGCAAGATCTCAATTTTGGATTGGAGGACTCTTTTTAGAAGCATACAGTGCCTTGCAAAAGTATTCACCCCCCTTGGCATTTTTCGTGTTTTGTTTCCTCACAACCTGGAATTAACATGGATTGTTTGAGGATTTGCATCAATTTACAGAACATGCCCACAACTTTGAAGATTTTTTTTTTATTGTGAAGCAAACAAATAGGACAAAATCAGAAAAAGTCAATGTGCATAACTATTCACCCCCCTAAAGTCAATACTTTGTAGAGCCAACTTTTGCGGCTATCACAGCTCCAAGTTGCTTTGGATAAGTCTCTATGAGCTTGCCACATCTTACCACTGGAATTTTTGCCCATTCCTCCTTGAAAAACTGCTCCAGCTCTTTCAAGTTGGATGGTTTGCGCTTGTGAATAGCAATCTTTAAGTCTGACCACAGATTTTCTATTGGATTGAGGTCTGGGCTTTGACTAGACCATTCGAACACATTTACATGTTTCCCCTTAAACCACTCAAGTGTTGCTTTAGCAGTGTGTTTGGGGTCATTGTCCTGCTGGAAGGTGAACCTCCGTCCTAGACTCAAATCACACACAGAGTGCTACAGGTTTTGCTCAAGAATATCCCGGTATTTAGCACCATCCATCTTTCCCTCAACTCTGACCAGTTTCCCAGTCCCGACTGCTGAAAAACATCCCCACAGCATGATGCTGCCACAACCATGTTTCACCGTGGGGATGGTGTTCTTTGAGTGATGTGATTTGTTGGGTTTGTGCCAGACATAGCATTTTCTTTGATGGCCAAAAAGTTCAATTTTAGTCTCATCAGACCAGAGCACCTTCCTCCATACATTTTGGGAGTCTCCCACATGCCTTTTCTCAAACTCAAAACATGGCATTTTGTTTTTTTGCTGAAAGTAATGGCTTTCTTCTGGCCACTCTGCCATAAAGCCCAACTCTATGGAGCGTACGGCTTATTGTTGTCCTATGTACAGATACTCCAGTCTCTGCTGTGGAACTCTGCAGCTCCTCCAGGGTTACCTTAGGTCTCTCTGCTGCCTCTCTGATTAATGCCCTCCTTGCCTGGTCTGTGAGTTTTGGTGTGCGGTTGTCTCTTGGCAGGTTTGCTGTTGTGCCATGTTCTTTCCATTTGGTTATGATAGATTTGATGGTGCTCTTAGGGATCATCAAAGATTTGGATATTTTTTTTTATAACCTAACCCTGACTTGTACTTCTCAACAACATTGTCCCTTACTTGTTTGGAGAGTTCCTTGGTCTTCATGGCAGCATTTGGTTAGTGGTGCCTCTTGCTTAGGTGTTGCAGCCTCTGGGGCCTTTGAGAAAGGTGTGTATATGTAATGACAGATCATGTGACACTTAGATTACACACAGGTGGACATCATTTCACGAATTATGTGACTTCTGAAGGTAATTGGTTGCACCAGAGCTTTTTATGGGCTTCATAACAAAGGGGGTGAATACATACGCCCATGCCAATTATCAGTTTTTTCTTTCTGAAAAACTGTTTTATGTATATATTTTTCTAATTTTCCTTCACCAACTTAGACTATTGTGTTCTGATCCATCACATATAATTCAGATTAAAAAAACATTGAACTAAAAGCTGTAATGTAGCAAAATAGGTAAAAAGCCAAGGGGGGTGAATACTTTTGCAAGGCACTGTACATAAGTGTCAACTGCCAATAAGGCTGCTTTCACGCTGCTCTGTTGTCATAACGCAGTAAAAAAAATGCATATGCGTTTTTTTTCCTGTGCATTTTTTTTGGTTGCCCGACATCAGCCTGCGCTTGCAAAAAAAGGGCATGCGAATCAAAAAAAAACTGAACCACAGGTGCATTTTTAATATGTTCTCAATAGACTGAGGTTTTAAACATGCACCAAAAATGTAGCAAGCAAGACTTTTAAAAACGCAACTGACTGATGTGAAGAGTTCGTAAGCAGCATGCAGGAATGTACAGAGCTGACAGCGGCAGAATTACCAGGGTCACATAGGTTGCACTTGCGATCGGGCCCTGGTGTTCTGCCACCATGGGGGGGGGGGTCCAAAGACAACAGGAATAGAGCCCACTGCAGAACATGTGAAAGGGTCCCACTGTGGGACCATAATAAAGGACCCCACAACAGCAATAAAGGGCCCCCGGACCGATGTAAAGGGCCCTGCTCTGTTAATTACGGAAAGTTGAAATCAGAAATATTTTACTGTTTTATATATTGGGAAAAAAAAGTGGCCCTTAATGGTTTCTTACACATGTACAGTATCTCACAAAAGAGAGTACACTCCTCACATTTTTAAAAATATTTTATTATATATCTTTTCATGTGAGAACACTGAAGAAATTACACTTTGCTACAATATAAAGTAGTGAGTGTACAGCTTGTATAACAGTGTAAATTTGCTGTCCCCTCAAAATAACTCAACAAAAAGCCATTAATGTCTAAACCGCTGGCAACAAAAGTGAGTACACCCCTACGTGAAAATGTCCAAATTGAGCCCAAAGTGTCAAGATTTTCTGTGGCCACCATTATTTTCCAGCACTTCTCTAACTCTCTTGAGCATGGAGTTCACCAGAGCTTCACAGGTTGCCACTGGAGTTCACTTCCACTCCCCCATGATGACATCACGGAGCTGGCGGATGTTAGAGACCTTGCTCTCCTCCACCTTCCATTTGAGGATGCCCGACAGATGCTCAATAGGGTTTAGGTCTGGAGACATGCTTGGCCAGTCCATCACCTTTACCCTACCTTCTTTAGCAAGGCAGTGGTCGTCTTGGAGGTGTGTTTGGGTTCGTTATCATGTTGGAGAAATGCCCTGCGGCCCAGTCCCCAAAGGGAGAGGATCATGAACTGCTTCAGTATGTCACAGTACATGATGGCATTCATGGTTCCCTCAATGAACTGTAGCTCCCCAGTGCAGCACTCATGCAACCCCAGACCATGACACTCCCACCACCATGCTTGACTGTGGGCAAGACACACTTGTCTTTGTACTCCTCACCTGGTTGCAGCCACACTCGCTTGACACCATCTGAACCAAATAAGTTTACTTTGGTCTCATCAGACCACAGGACATGGTTCCAGTAATCCATGTCCTTAGTATGCTTGTCTTCAGGAAACTGTTTGCAGGCTTTCTTGTGCATCATCTTTAGAAGAGGCTTTCTTCTGGGACGACAGCCATGCAGACCAATTTGATGCAGTTTGCAGCGTATGGTCTGAGCACTGACAGGGCTGACCCCCCCCCCCTTCAACTCAGGGCTGGATCCAGAGTCTAGTGTCGGGAAGGGCACTGTCAGAAAAAACGTTTTTTTGCATGTAATTTCATCTGGGAAATGGCTGGTGTTGGTACTTCAACCATCATGGCACCATGGTTGTTATGGTGTCAAGAAGATTGAAACACATTATTTCTATTATTACATTGGAACATAAAATAAAATAGTTCCACTCACCCTAATGCAGAATTAGTGGGAGCCCTGAGTGTGTGACTTGCCACGTCACCTGCCACCAGATGCTGATTCCCACTTGCCACGTCACCTGCCACAAGTTGCGGATTGTCACTTGCTGTGTCACTTGCCTGCTACAAGGTGCGGCTTGTCACTTGGCACAAGTTGTGGAATGTCACTTGCCACACATTTCAGATTGTCACTTGCTGTGTCCCTTGCCTGCTACAAGGTGCGGATTGTCACTTCCCACGTCACCTGCCATACGTTGCAGATTGTCACTTGCTGTGTCACTTGCCTGCTACAGCTACACGGTGCAGCATGACTGACCTGTTGGGCCGCTCACCCACCAGCACGCTGACTGATCCACCCGCTGGCCCGCTGACTAATCCACCCGCCTGCCTGTCACTAATTTCTCGGGGGGGGGGGGGGGGGGGGGGGTGGGGCGCATTTTTCTCCGACCCTGGTACAACCTCTGCAGCAATGCTGGCAGCACTCATATATCTATTTCCCAAAGACAACCTCTGGATATGACGCTGAACACGTGCACTCAACTTCTTTGGTCGACCATAGCGAGGCCTGTTCTGAGTGAAACCTGTACTGTTAAACCACTGTAAGGCCTTGGCCACCGTGCTGCAGCTCAGTTTCAGGGTCTTGGCAATCTTCTTAGAGCCTAGGCCATCTTTATGTAGAACAATTCTTTTTTTCAGATCCTCAGAGAGTTCTTTGCCATAAGGTGCCATTTTGACCTTCTGGTGACCAGTATGAGAGTGAGAGCGATAACTCCAAATTTAACACACCTGCTCTCCATTCACACCTGAGACCTTGTAACACTAACGAGTCGCATGACACCGGGGAGGGAAAATGGCTAATTGGGCCCAATTGGGACATTTTCACTTAGGGGTGTACTCACTTTTGTTGCCAGCGGTTTAGACATTAATGGCTGTGTGTTGAGTTATTTTCAGGGGACAGCAAATTTACACTGTTAGAGCCCTTTCACACTGGGGCAGTTTGCAGGCGCTATTGTGCTAATAATAGCTCCTGCAAACCGACCCGAAAGTGCCGCTGCTTGCATTCCAGTGTGAAAGCCCCGAGGGCTTTCACACTGGAGCGATGCGCTGGCAGGACGGTAAAAAAAGTCCTGCCAGCAGCATCTTCGGAGCGGTGAAGGAGCGGTGTGTATACCGTTCCTTTACCGCTCCTGCCCATTGAAATCAATGGGACGGCGCGGCTGCAAAAGCGCTTTGCGGTGGTATTTAACCCTTTCTCGGCCGCAAGCAGGGGGTAAAACGGCCCCGCTAGCGGCCGCATACCGACGGTAAAATGCCGCTAATAATAGCGGCGTTTTACCGCCGACACCGCCCCCCTGCCCCAGTGTGAAAGGGCTCTTATACAAGCTGTACACTCACTACTTTACATTGTAGCAAAGTGTCATTTCTTCAGTGTTGTCACATGAAAAGATATACGGTAATAAAATATTTACAAAAATGTGAGGGGTGTACTAACTTTTGTGAGATACTGTATGTATATACACCAGGGGCCGACTGACCCATTGGCACTTAGGCACTGCCTGAGGCCATTAGGAGGCCCCATGAGAGGCTCTGCAACATAGGCAGTGTAGGAAGGGAAGCGGCTGTAATAATACCTCTCACAGCATGCTGCTCCCCGCCCGCCCTCATTCCCTCCCGTCCACCCCAGGTGCTTGTACATGGCATTACCCGGGACAGATGAGAAGAGAGGAGGGGCCAGCGAGGAGCAGCATTCTGTGAGAGGTATTATTACAGGCATCGGGTGGGGGGGGTAGGCAGCCAGTACAGATGTAGGGGGTCAGGGGGTCCGCTGACAGCCTGCGCACAGCATACCGCATCGAGCTACCAATGACCCCCCCCCCCACACACCTCGGCTCTGGTGTTTTCATAGACAGGATGGCGGAGGGGGCACATTGCACTCCTAGAGCGGGCTGATGATTTATTGATGGGTACAGAGGAGGGGGACAGCACACATGGAGAAGTGATGGCAGAGGAGGGGGAGAGGATTTGTGCTGGTGTGGGAACAAATCCACTTACCCCCCAAATCAAAGAGATGCCACAGAGGACATGTGTCCTCCCCCTGCCCCCCCAGGCATCCCCCAGTGTCCTCCATGCCCCCCCAAGCAATCCCCGTGCCCCCCCCATGGCGTCCCTGTTACCTCCTGTGTCCTCCGTGCCCCCCCCCACGGCATCCCTGTTACCTCCTTTGCCTCTGTGCCCCCCCACAGCATCCCTGTTACCTCCTGTGTCCTCTGCGCCCCCCCGTGTCCTATGTGTCCCCCTGTGACAGTCCGCCCCGACAAACACACACACACACACACACACACACACACACACCCTAATCTAATGTTAGCTGATAAGAAAGTTGTTACATACCAATCCATGGGGTGAGGAGGTTATAGATAAAGTTATCCTTTGGATCTGTAAGAAAAAAAACAGAGCGCGATAGTTCTGTGTTATAGGTCACATAGAGCACTGAACTGTTCCAGGTACTCCATTCAAGGGGAAAAATTGCAGAACCAAAAATAGGGCAAGTTGGATATATTTTTATGCTTTTCCAAGTCCATCATAGAAATTGTTTTGATCCCTCTTTTTTTTTTTTAAATGTTTTTTAATATCAGAAGATTAAAGTACAAGGATTGTAAATGAGTGGAGAGTATTAGATAACTGATAAACATGTATGTCCTCCTCCTATCAAGCTTGTGAAAAATGTACCTGTTTTCCCAACTCAATTATTCAGTTTTAAAATGTATGAGGTGATATCTGCCTTTTTAACAAGTGGTAATTAACATTGTAGGGTAGGATAAAATGAGGGGAGGGTAAAATAAAATAAATAAAATCAATCAGGGACAAATGACCTACGGAGGAAGTAAAACCGTAATTGCTGCGCATGTGTGTGAAAGCATAAGGAGGCATTCATGCATACAACACACAATATATCCTAAAAACTTTAAGGTGGAACTCCAGCCAAAGCATTCTCTCTTGTTTTTGAGTGGGAAAGGAATAGGACCTTTGTTGGGTTTTTAATTCTGCCCGTCTCTCTACTTGAAAATATACCCCCTTATATCCTGTCAGAGACTCATCAGGAAGAAAATTGGTAATTGGTAATGTGCTATCTCATCTTGGACAGCTGTCATCACTGTCATTGGAGTAAGTGTCCCATTGCGAAATTCCCACCCCACTCCCACTCCAGTGTGTAGCGCTCACACCCAAAGGTGCTCACTGAGTGGTCCCAGTGTTCTTTCCCAAGATGGTGGTCTAGCAGCTGGGCACACAGTCTCAGTCACTTTTGTAGCTCAATAATTAGCCCTGGGGTATCCTTTTTTGATGCTTTAATAAATCTTGTAACCTGAGGAAACCTATCTTCCTCATAAAAAATCTGAGCACAGTCCTTGCACCAGTAAATGATGGACTGAACTACACAGGGGCACCATGAGAAATGTCCACCTGACACAGAGAACAGGGGGCTAGCGGCAGCACACCATCACCGAGATCTCACACAGCAGTCTGTACTCACCAGTGTCCTTTAATATTTGGATGCCTCCTTCCAATATCAGCCAGACAAGTCTCCTGTGAACTCTTCAGAAGGGCAGTAGACATTGAGACCTAGAACAGAGGGGTTCTTGCCCAGGAGAAGATGTCAGCCTCAAACTATTTCTGCACTCTCTCAGCCACCTACTGGGCACCCTCCCCCAGGAATTGTCTGGGACCACATACATATTCAGACTGTAGATTTGACTCGCCCAGCCCACTGCATTCCAGTACTCTCCAGAAGGCAGGGGGAAGCAGTCAAACCCAATTCCTGTGAAACCCAGGAGCAGCCCAAAGCAATTACAAGCTGCTCAACTGATTACAGTAGATCCAAAAGCTGGCTATCTAGAAAGATGATAAAAGTGAAACAATCTTATATTTCCATTTATTTAACATGGTGTCCCTGATGAACTAGGCCACAGACAGCAATACACATCCAACAGATGCTCTGAATCTTCATAAGAGGTCAGCAATGATTCTCTCTAAGGCTCTATTCACACTAATGCGTTTTTTTGATGCATTTTGCATAAATGCATGGGAATTTTTTAACATGGGTTCCTATGGAACATGTTCACATCAATGCATTTTTGTGCCTCTGCGTTTTTGGAAAGGGTCGGGGACTTTTTTTCCCATGCAAAACGCAGCGTTTTGCATGTAATAGAATTCAATGGACCTGCATCCAAAAACGCAAGTACCGTGTTTTGCATTTTTTTTTTTACACTGTATACAGTATAAAAAAAAAAAACGCTAAACGCGGCAAAAACGCTGCAAAAATGCATGTTCAAAGACTTGGCAAGCACCGCAGAAAGCACTGCAAAAATGCTCAAAAGTAACATGCATAGATGTGAATCGAGCCTAAAGAGAACCTATTGTGATAGAAATATCCAGACTGTCATTGTTGATCACTCCTGAAAATGCTGGTTGCCTGTCATTTTGAGCTAATGGCTTCAACATTTTCTGAGTTACTAACCAGGAACAAGTTTGTAGATTGGGAGTTCCGATTTTACTTGTTGCATACTGGCTTTAGAGAAGCAACTCAAAGGCTGGCCATAGACAGTTGAAATCTCAGCTGGTTCAGCAGGAACCGGCTGAGATTTGTACCATATATGGGCAGGCTGAATGGGCAGGCAGAATGGACCAAGTTGATCGATCAACTCGGGTACAACCAGCCTGTCTGCTTTTACACGCAATTATCACTACCGGCAGGTATAGTCGCTAGCAACAATCACGGTCTTCTCCTAATGGGAACCGCTTCCCCCTCTGGGAGAATACAATGGCTCAGCGTGAGGGATTCTCCTGTCAACTCTGTGTTGATTGGAGAATTGAGAGAATTTCCTGCAGGAAAGAAATTTGCTCCTTACTGCAAAAGTACTAAAATCGTTAGCACTGACATTTTCAAGAACACGGTTACCTGATTCAAGGCACAGCTCAGACTGCAAAGTAACCTACATTACTATACCCAAATCCTTATCACAATCCTTATCACAACAGGTTATCCTTTTGTAAATTGAATTTCTGTAACAAAAAAAAAAAAAAAAGAAGAGGAGACAAAAACAAAAAAAAACTTCTTACCTTGTCTGGAAAAAATGACCTTTGCATAGTCTGGATGACAGATAGTGATAGTAGCAAAGAATCTTCCAAGCCACATGGGAAATGCATATTCAAATTTTCTCCCATAACCAGCCACAATATCCAAATCTGTGCCATCTTTTTTAAACTATGAGCAAACAAAAACAAAAAAACAGGAATTTTTGACAATGGAGAAAAATCATGATAGAATATGTTGGAAGACTATCTTGACGAATCCTGCACTGGGTAAAAGTGTGAAGATGAACACTAAACGGTTGCATTGGGTTATTTAAAGAGCAACTGCACTCCTTACCAGCGGCGACCGCTCCATAAGGGGCGCCGCCCCCCTAAATCTCCATGCTAGACGCATTGCCATAACTGGAAGTGAAATTCAACTTTTAATTGTTAAAGTGACTCTATCACTACAGAGCCAAAAGTAAAATAAAGCCACCCTGTAAGATGAAACATACTGTATCTTTTTGGTGGCCCATGTGCTAAACGTCTGCCGTGTTGTTGATCCCTATCTGCTGCAGGTATCCAACACTTATGGGTGTGTACCTTCCTCCCACCTAACCCTGTGATTCCACCTGTGGTTTGGTACATTATTACATGATGTACAAGCTAACAGGGAGCAAGTATTTGACACAGCTAGAAGTGTTGTTAGGTGTTTGCTGCTGCATGGGATCAACAACACTGGGTTTTAACATATAGATCTAGCAGCAATGCAAATATATATTATCTTATTTTACAGGGTGGCATTTGTGACGAAGTCCGGACACCCTGTTGGGCATTTCGCCAAGAATCTGCTTCCCAAGTCCTGGAACATGAGACTAATTGATTTGGCTATAGAGTACACCAGAAACTGAACTGCTTTATTTTTAAAAAACACATTGAATTTATACAGCAAACCATCAGATAAGGGCTACTCCCATTAGCGTCCGTTGTCCCCGGATACTAGATTTAACCAGATCAAAGGGTTGTGGTCCGTGAGCACCGTAAAGGATCATCCATAGAGATACAGCTGAAGTTTTTTCAAGGCCCACACCAGCGCCAAACATTCTTTTTCTATGGCTGCATACCCCACCTCCCGGGGTAGTAGCTTGCAACTGATGTAGGTAACAGGGTGCTCTCTGCCGTCGGCTCCCACTTGGCTTAGCACTGCTCCCAACCCGAAGGTAGAAGCATCTGTATGTACACAAAAACGTTTGTTTGGGTCAGGAACAGCCAAAACTAGGGCAGAAACCAAAGCATTTTTCAGGCGCTGGAAAGCATTTTCACACTCTGGGGACCACAGGACATGACGAGGAAGATTATTTCTGGTCAAGTCACTCAGGGGTTTAGCTATAGTGCTATACTCAGGAACAAACCTCCTATAGTAACCTGCAGTGCCTAGACCTGCGATTTCATCGGGGGGGGGGGGTGGTTTGCCAGTTGGCAACGGCCTCTACTTTAGCTGGTTCAGGACACTGTTGCCCATGGCCTACCCAATGCCTGAGATACTGAACCTCGGACATCCCTATGCTACATTTCTCTGGCTTTAAAATGTTAGACTGCATCAGGACTGCGGGACTAAAACACAGTACCCAGGTGGAGTAGATGTTTCTCCCAGGTATCGCTGTAGATTGCAATGTCATTCAGGTATACACAGGCATAATCCTGAAGGCCATAGAGGAGTCTGATCTCCCATCCTCTGGAACATTGCCGGAGCATTTTTCATTCTGAATGGCATGACCTTAGACTGGTACAAGCCAAAGGGGGTGATAAATGCTGACTTCAAAACAGAATCCGGGTGCAGAGAAATTTGCTAGTACCCTTTGCATAGGTCAAGGGTAGTTAGGAAATTACCTCAGGCGATGCGGTCTAACACTTCATCACCCGGGGCGTGGGGTAGGCGTCAGTCGTTGTGCAGTCATTTAGTCGGCGGTAATCTACGCAGAAGCGGGTAGTACCATCCCACTTTGGCACTAACACTACTGAGGATGCCCAGGGGCTGTTGGAGGGCTTGATGACTCTTAAATCGAGCATGTCCTTTATCTCCTGACTCAGGTACCCGGTAAGCTGCCTGCCGGATAGGTGGCTGTCCTTGGGTTTCCACTCGATGCACTGTCATAGTAGTGTATCCAGGCTTGGTGGAAAACAATTCCTGATGCTGCCTAAGGACCAGCCTGGCCTGGTCCTGCTGCTCCGGCCCTAGCTGCCCGTCTATCCTCACTGTCTACACCTGCTCTGTCCCCATCTCTCACCGGTAGCTCTGGCAGGGGAATGTTCTCGGAATCTTCCCCGGCTGGAGCACATATGGAGGCCATCTCCTCAGGCCTCTCTTTTGTACGCTTTAAACATGTTCACATAGAAGGTCTGCCGGACTCTTTCATCTGAGCATTTAGCTACCAGGTAGGTGTCGTCACATATTTGCTGCACTACCTTGTAGGGTCCTTGCTAAGAGGCCTGTAATACTTTGGAATATATTGCTCTTGTAACCTTCTTTCTGCTGGATAGGAGGGTAGCCACCAATCTATCCGAGAAACCTTTTCTCTTCAAGAGCTGTTCCTCAGTAGCCAAGCCGTGAGTTTTAGCTTTGCTACTTCCTGGTGAAGCAGAGGACCTTGTAACAGGAGGTCTTTCCTTAACAGAAGGTGCCAATACGGTTTTAGTTGTATCTGAAGAAGGGATGAAAACCAAGGCCTTTTGGGCCAGAAGGGAGTGATGAGGATCACTGTTGTATCTTCCTTCCTGATTTTTGCTATGACCCGAGGGATAAGCTGAAACGGGGGGAATGCGTAACAGAGGTGAAATTTCCAACTGTGCACCAGAGCATCCACTCCCAGTGATGACTCGTTCCTGTTCAGGGAGAAGAAACGAGACACTTGCGAGTTTTCCTGAGTCGCAAAGAGATCCACTCTTGGGCGCCCCCACTTGTTCACAATCAAATGGAAGACCTCTGGATTCAATTGCCACTCCGCTGCAAATACCTAGTTCCTGCTGAGGAAGTCCACGACCCTGTTTAGGGTCCCCTTTAAGTGGACCATGGACAAGGATAGAGTATCAAGCTCCTCCCAACTTAGAATGCTTCTTGCTAGGTTTTGCAGAACTCTGCTTCTGGTTCCCCCCTGTCTGTTTATGTAGGCCACCGCCATGGCATTGTCTGACAGGATCTGAGTATGCTGTCCCTGGACTTCTTTTGCAAAGGTCAACAAGGCTATCTCTATAGCTTTTAGTTCCCTCCAATTTGAGGAACTCAGTGCATCTTTTGTGGACCACGAGCCCTGGGCCCACCGACCGTTCATATGAGCCCCCCAACCCCAGGAACTGGCATCGGTTGTTAACCTTACCTGGGTTGGGAAGGACCCTCTGAATATCTTGTCTGGTTCTTCCTCCACCAAAGACTCCTTTTCACTGATGTAGGGATCTTCACTAGTGAATCTAGTCAATCCTGCTGGTGATTCCAGGTTTTTAACAGGAAACTTTGCAGAGGTCTGAAATGGAGCTTTGCCCACTGGACGGCCGGTATGGAAGAGGTCAGGGTTCCTAATACTGACATGACCTTCCTGATGGACAGAATTTGATTGGACTGTAGCAGTGACACCACTTGTACCAACTTTTTCTGTTTTTCCTCTGGAAGAAAATTTTTTTGCTCCAAAGAGTTGATACGGAAACCCAGGAATAACACTTCCTGTGAGGGAATCAGATTTGATTATTGAAGGTTTAAGATCCACCCAATTGACTCTAGATGAACACGGGCTCTGAGTAAGTTTTCTTGATGACCTTCTCTGGTTTGAGCAAAAAACAGCAGATTGTCCAGATAAGGAATAACTGAGACTCCTTCTAGACGCAGAGGCGCCAATGCTTCGGCCATTATTTTCATGAACACCCTTGGGGATGATGACAGACCAAATGGGAGTGCTCTGAATTGCAGATGTACCACCTTCTTCCCTTCTTTCAGTGCTAACCTCAGATATTTCTGTGACCTGGCGACAATAGAAATGTGGGGGTAGGCATCTTGTAAATCTATTGATGCCATGTAGCACCCTTGATACAGGAGGTTTCTTACTGAAAAAATGGAATCCATCCAAAACCTTCTGTACTCTACTGATTTGTTCAGCATTTTGAGATTTAGGATGAGGCGGAACTTTCCTGAAGGTTTCTGAACGAGGAACACATATGAGTAGAAACCCTGGAAGCACTCCCCTGTCGGGACTGGAACAATGACTTTCTGGGTTTTCAGTTCCTGAATTAGGGACTTCATGGCGAAAGCCTTGACCGGATCCCTTGGGACGTTTGTCATCAAGAATCTTTTTGGAGGTTCTTCCGTGAATTCCATCACATACCCCTGAGAGAGAATATTTACAATAAACTGGTTTGAAGTGATGGCTCTCCACTGAGGAAGAAACTCTTGGAGTCTTCCCCCGACCTTAAGGGAGTCATTGCAATTTTCCGGAGGTCGCAGGAGGATTGAAGAGCACTCCACTCCTACCTTTGGGCTTCTGCTTGCCCTGCGTTTTTCCTTCCTGCTGCCCTTTTTGGGGCCGAAAAAAAACGCGTACGGGTTTGTACCTGTTTCTTCTTGACCGGAAACGACTTCTTATCTGCCGTACCATCAAGAATGGACTCTAGCTCCGAACCAAATAACAGATCACCTGCAAAAGGAAAACTACACAGTCTATTTTTAGATGCAGCATCCCCTGGCCAAGTCTTCAGCCATAAGGCCCTCCTAGCAGAATTAGTTAAAGCTGCTGACCTGGCTGACATGCGGTGAGATTCTGCAGAAGCATCCGCAAAATATATTGCTGCAGACAGAGTTGTAAAGGAGTCTAGAATCTCCTGTTTTGAGGAATCCGCTGTAACGTGGGCCTTCAGCTGGTTAACCCAGTGATCTAAATTCCTTGCAACACAGGTTGTTGTCATTGCCGGTTTTAGATTGTTCATCACCGATTGCCAGGTTCTTTTAAGAAGCAGGTCCATCCTTTTATCCATGGGCTCCTTCAGAGTGCCCATATCCTCAAATTCGAGGTCCGTAGACTTTGAGACCTGAGAAAAGGCAGAGTTCAATTTTGGAACCTTGTTCCATATAGAATCAGGATTTTCCTCAAATGGAAATCTTTTCTTGTGAGCCCAGGAAAAGAATGGCTTTTTCTCAGGTTCCAGCCACTCTTTTTTAATCATATCAGTGATAACTGAATGGACTGGAAAAGAATGGCCTTTTGAATCTCCTAAACCAGCATACATGCGGTCATGCAGGGAGAGTTCCTTCTTTTCCTCTTCTATCCCCAAAGTCGCATGGATTACTTTCAGGAGTCCTCCAACCACTTCTAGCGACATTTTGTACTTAGAAGCGGCATCTGTTTAATTTTCCTCCTCTTCAGAATCGGTTTCATCTGGAGTGAGGAAAACGGACCCTTGGGAAGTGTCCTGTGATATCGGACCCCCTAAAATTATTTTGAGAGCCGCCTTGGGGTTCTGGAGATGGCTGCGGAACCGAAGGATCCCTTGAGAGACCTGGATCCTCTCTTAGGTTTGACCTAAAAGCTTGAAAGGTGGCCCAGAGCTCATCCTTTATGGTTGTAACCAAATCGCCACACATGGATGGAGACTCCTCCCTGACTAGATTTGCAATGCAAACTGCACAAAGCGTTTTGGTCCAAACATCACTTACCATATTTATGCGTATAACACGCACCCCAAGTTTAGGAGGGAAGTTTAAGAAAAAAAAAACAAAACAAAAACAAAAAAACAAAACTTACATTTAAATGCCCATCAATGCAGCCTCATCAGTGTCCATCTGTAGCCTTGTCCATCATTGCAGCCTTGTCAGTGTCCCTCATTGCAGCCTTGTCCCCCCATTGCAGCCTTGTCAGTGTCCCTCATTGCAGCCTTGTCAGTGTCCCCCATTGCAGCCTTGTCAGTGTCCCCCATTGCAGCCTTGTCAGTGTCCCCCATTGCAGCCTTGTCAGTGTCCCCCATTGCAGCCTTGTCAGTGTCCCCCATTGCAGCCTTGTCAGTGTCCCCCATTGCAGCCTTGTCAGTGTCCATCTGTAGTCCCTCATTGCAGCAGTGTCCCTCATTGCAGCCTTGTCAGTGTCCATCTGCCTTGCACTGTGTTTGCAATGGCGTTTAAAAATGGCGCCGCTGTTCTCGGGCGCTCCCGGCCATTCTCTGTGGCTCTCGGCCTCTTCTGACGGCTTTCGGCCGCTTTCGGCTATTCTCGGCGGCTCCTGGCCGTTCTCTGCGGCTTTCGGACGCACGCGAAAGCGGCCGAAAGCCACCGAGAATGGCCGAAGGCGACCGAGAGCTGCCGAGAATGGCCGAAAGCCACCGAGAGCCGCGAAAAGGCGGGGGATCGGCGTATAACACGCACCCACGATTTTCCCCTGATTTTAAAAGGGGAAAAAAGTGCGTGTTATACGCCGATAAATACGGTAATTTCTCTTTTGCAGACAGGGCACCTTTTCTTGACTGGTTGGGCAGAACCTTTGGCCTGGACAAACAGAAAAGAGACAAGGAACCACGCTTAAAAGGCTGCTACACAGCACAGATAAGACAGATAAGACACCCAGGTGCACTAGGGAGGATAACATCTTACTTCCATGTGCCCAGCAAGCCACCACCACCACCACCACCAAAAAAATGCCTGTTGCTGGGCAGATATGCCAACACTAGCCACTGCAACATACATTCCCAGGGAGATGGGGGGTGGGGGGAGGGGAAGGGCGAGTAACCCCCCACAGGAGAAAATGGCCCAGAGTAATAGAGGACACAGTCCCTTACCTTAGCCTTGCTGGCGCCTTGGCTTGCCGCCTTATCCGCTGCATCGCTATCCATAGCTGTCTGCGTACGCATGGTGAAACGAACGGTTCCAGATTCGAAAACGCCGCTGCGCTGACCTAGAACCGGAATTAAGGCACCAGGTGACCATGCCCTTTGCCTCTGCTCTTTGCGGCTGGAAATTACGCGCACGCCGACCCGGAAGTGCTGCTTTTTCCCATACAGGGCGTGGCTGAGGCGCTCCTCTGCCACCAGAAACATGGCGGCCGCCACCACTTGTTCCGCAAATGCAGCCAGCAGGGAACGGAGGATCTGTTCATCCATCCTCCCGTCCATCTGGGAAGCAAGTGCGAGGATCACTCTCCTAGCAAAAAAAAGACCTAACAGGTGAGAACCTGTGTCTCCCAGGAAAGCCCTGAGAGATCATGGCTCCCACCAGAGGTGTTCCTCCAGCTGGAGGAAACACAAAAAACTGACGAGGCAACGTGGAGGACTCCAATTAAAGACTTAATTGAGGAGGTGTTTCCTGTGGGAGGAGGAGCCATGATCTCTCAGGTCCTGTCCTGAAAGACGTTTTGGAAATACTGTTGAATATCCTCAGTAATGTCATGTCCAATGTTAAGTAGGTCACGCCGATATTTCTGCGGCATGACCAGCTGTCGCTTGGGCACTGGATAAGATCCCTTCCGTCACCTGATAAAGTAATTCCCGATCCCACTCTATCCGTTCCCTTTCTAATCCCCCGGGGTCCATCCCTGCCCTCTCCCGGTAACTAGCGAATGTTGGGTCAGATAGTAGTTCCTGGGTAAAGTCAGTCAGGGTAGCCCAGGTAAAAGTTGGTACAGTCTGGTCGGGGTTAGGGAAGTTAGGCCTCACCTGGGTCCTATCATAGATTGCCTTCTCCGCTCGCCTTGCTTGCTTGGTGGTCACAGGGAAGGCTTCTGGGGATAAATCAACATGGAAAGATGAAGAAAGATGTCCCAAATCATTTCCAAGTAGAAAGGGTATACCTCTCATAACTCCAACTTCCACGTCTCTGTATCCCAAGCCCCAATCCATATGCACTTGGGCAGTAGGGATGCATAAAACTCAGTCCGGTTTTCTCAGTCATTGTAACCATCCTGGGTTGTACCAAAGTAATAGTAGCTCCGATGTCCCCGAGTCCTTTACCCATACGGCCTGTCGGTAATCCCTGCGATTGCCATTGGCAGCAGCTTGTATCGGGTTCACCTCATGGACTAGACCAAGTTCATCTTCACTCCAGCCAGTTGGGGTTGATTGTGGGGCGGCTTCCAGGTAATGAGCAGCAGCTTGGGCTGGGCCAGGGGCAGCACGGTTCCATGAAGTGACGTTGACATTTCGAGGACAGTTAGCTCATTGGTATCCCATTTGATTACACCCATAACAGCGAAGCCCAGTCTTCTTGATGGGTATAGCCGGTCGGGCCATTGCAGGGAGGGCGACTGACTGCTGGGTGGATGGCTGGATATGGGCAGGTGCTGGCAGGGGTCTGGAGATGCAGTGAGGCTCCAGTTGGTGGGATCTCTGGGTATCCAAATACTGGTCGGCTAATTCTGCTGCTTTGTCTACCGTCAAGGGGTTTTGGTCTTGGACCCACCGGCGAACTTCACTAGGCTAATGGTGGGCATACCCACCAATCAATCTCTTTTTTTCGTTCAGCCCACAGGCTCCATGAAAAAAAAAAAAAAACGTACTGGCATGTTGCTGGATTTGGGTTGTTATACCAGAATGATGCCTGCAGGTTTAGGTATCATCTTGGTATCATTCTTTTCAGCCAGCGGTCGGATTTCATGTAAAAGCAATCCTAGCGGCCAATTAGCCTCTAGACTGCTTTTACAATGTTCCCCTCCCCCTCCCATCGTCTTCCATGGTTTTCTCAGGCTCTCCTGTCCCAACAGGGAACCCAAGAATGCAGCCGGTGGTTCTGCCAGCTGATCATAGAGCTGATCAGAGACCAGAACGGCTCCAATCATCTCTATGGCCTAAGAAACAGGAAGCTACGAGCATTTCATGACTTCGGATTTGCCGGATATAAACAGCGCCATTGGGAAATTGGGAAAGCATTTTATCACACCCATCTTGATGTGGTCAGATTCTTTCAGGGCAGAGGAGAGATCTATTTAAAAAAAAGCACCCCTCGCACAAAGGCGAACGCAATCGTCGGTCTGGTGTTATATGTAAACAGCAATTGCATCATGCATGTGAGGTATCACCACGAAGGTCAGATCGAGGGCAGTCATTTTAGCAGTAGACCTCTTCTGTAAATCTAAAGTGGTAATCTGTAAAGGATTTTAAAGGCTTTTAAAAATTTATTTACCGGTAGTTTGTCGCCGATGCAGGTTTGTGCGCAATTTTAAAGCATGTCGTGTTTGGTATTCATGTACTCGGCATAAGATCATCTTTTTTATGTCATCAAACATTTGGGCAATATAGTGTGTTTTAGTGCATTAAAATTTTAAAAAGTGTTTTGTTTTCCCCAAAAAATTGCGTTTAAAAAATGGCTGCGCAAATATTGTGTAAAAAAAAAAAAAAAGTTGCAACACCCACCATTTTAATCTGTAGAGCCTTTGCATTAAAAAAATATAATGTTTAGGGGTTCAAAGTAATTTTCTAGCAAAAAATAAATTTTTTATTCATGTAAGCAAAAAGTGTCAGAAAGGGCTTTGTCTTCAAGTGATTAGAAGAGTGGGTGATGTGTGACATAAGCTTCTAATGTTGTGCATAAAATGCCAGGACAGTTCAAAGCCCCCAAATTACCCTATTTTGGAAAGTAGACACCCCAAGCTATTTGCTGATAGGCATGTTGACTCCATGGAATATTTAATATTTTGCTACAAGTTTCAGGAAAATTACAAACTTTTTTTTTTTGCACAAAGTTGTCACTAAATGAAATATTCCTCAAACATGCCATGGGCATATGTGGAATTGCACCCCAAAATACATTCTGCTACTTCTCCTGAGTATGGGGATACCACATGTGTGGGACTTTTTGGGAGCCTAGCCGCATACAGGACCCCAAAAATCAAGCACCACCTTCAGGCTTTCTAAAGGCATAAAATTGTGATTTTACTCCTCACTACCTATCACAATTACGGAGGCCATGAAATGTCAAGATAGCACAACCCCACCCCCCAAATTACCCCATTTTGGAAAGTAGACACCTCAAGGTATTTGCTAAGAGGCATGGTGAGTATTTTGCAGATCTCATTTATTTTTGAAAATTAAGAAAGAAAATAAAAAATTTTTTTTTTTTTTTAGTTGTTCAATTTTCAAAACTTTTTGACAAAAAGCAAGATCTGCAAAATACTCAACATGCCTCTCAGCAAATAGCTTGGGGTGTCTACTTTCCAAAATGGGTCATTTAGGGGGGGGTTGTGCCACCTGGGCATTTCATGGTCTCCGAAACTGTGATAGGCAGTGAGGAGTGAAATCAAAAATGTACGCCCTTAGAAAGCCTGAAGGCGGTAATTGGTTTTCGGGGTCCCGTACGCGGTTAGACTGCCAAAAAGTCTCACACATGTGGTATCCCCATACTCAGGAGAAGCAACAGAATAAATTTTGGAGTGCAATACCACATATAACCATGCCATGTTTGAACAAAATATCATTTAGTGACAACTTTGTGCAAAAAAACAAAGCAAAAAAAAAAAAAATTTGTCATTTTCCCGCAACTTGTGACAAAATTTTAAATATTCCATGGACTCAACATGCCTCTCAACAAATAGCTTGGGGTGTCTACTTTCTAAAATGGGGTCATTTGGGGGGTTTTGTGCTATCTGGGCATTTTATGGCCTCTGAAACTGTGATAGGTAGTGAGTAAGGATGAGCTCCGGCGTGTTCGCACACACCACGTGCAGAGCCCGCCAGGAAGTCGGCACTGCGCTGCGCTAATCACAGGCAGTGAGACATTGTCCCGATGCGTGGCAGCCACGCATCGGGACAATGTCTCACTGCCTGTGATTAGCGCAGCGCCGGCTTCCTGGCGGGCTCTGCACGTGGGGTGTGCGAACACGCCGGAGCTCATCCTTAGTAGTGAGGAGTGAAATCAAAAATTTACGCCCTTAGAAAGCCTGGAGGTGGTGCTTGGTTTTCGGGGTCTCGTACGCAGTTAGGCTCCCAAAAAGTCCCACACATGTGGTATCCCCGTACTCAGGAGAAGCAGCAGAATGTATTTTGGGGTGTAGTTCCAGATATAACCATGGCACGTGTGAGCAATATATCAATTAGTGACAACTTTGTGTAATTTTATTTATTTTTTTGTCATTTTTCAATCACTTGTGACAAACAAATAAAATATTCAATGAGCTCAAAATGCCTCTCAGCAGTTTCCTTGGGGTGTCTACTTTCCAAAATGGGATCATTTGGAGGGGGGGGGGGGGGTTTACTGCCCTGCCATTTTAGCACCTCAAGAAATGATATAGGCAGTCATAAACTAAAAGCTGCATAAATTCCAGAAAATGTACCCTAGTTTGTAGACGCTATAAAAAAAAAAAACTTTTGCGCAAACCAATAAATATACGCTTATTGACTTTTTTTTTTTTAACCAAAGACATGTGGCTGAATACATTTTGGCCTAAACGTATGAAAAAAAAAAAAAATCGAGTTTTATTGGATTTTTTTTTATAACAAAAATTTAAAAATATAATTTTTTTTCAACATTTTCGGTCTTTTTCCGTTTATATTGCAAAGAATAAAAATCACAGAGGCAATCAAATACCATCAAAAGAAACCTCTATTTGTGGGTAAAAAAGGACGCAAATTTTGTTTGGGTACAGCATTGCATGACCGTGCAATTACCAGTTAAAGCAGCGCCATGCCAAATTAACTAATTTACGAAAAGGTGCTCTGGTCATTGAGCAAATGGTCCGGGGCTGAAATGGTTAAAGATAAGCATAACAGTGCCTTACCACTTGTGTATTGCCATACAGCCAGTGCGTCTCAGGACCTGGAAAAGAACGGAAAATTTTCAGCAGCTGCTTCCTCTTCAGGTGCAATGAATAAGCTTTATATAGGAGATAGAAGAAACACAGCCAGGCAACCCAGTGAAATATATCTGAAAAACTCAGAGAGGGAAATCCAAATACAGAGGACGCCATGCTGGAAATGTACTCTACTCTGTGTACACTGCACTGATCTCTGTACTTATGTCAAATCACATTGTCAGTAGAAGGCATGTCTTCACAAATGCAATGGATAGGACAATGTGCAGAGGAGGTGGATAAACCCTGCAGGAGGCTGTGACTTCCCTGACAATCATATACAGACATTGAGTGCAGCAGGTGTATGAGAGATTTAGTGGAAGAAAGAGAAAACAAGCAATGGAGTATATTAAATCACAGTATCCAGCAGAAGTATTTTTACCGGAATGGGTTAGCCAGATTCACGTAAAATAATTATTTTAAACGGAAGTAAATGTAGAATAGTGATGTGCTGCTAGTCGTTCAGTTTAAATGTATATTTACTAATAAACTTCAGCAGATAAATAGGGTACGTTAATAAAAATAAACACAAACACCATACAGCGCTATGATAAAAAATATGCAAATAAAACTAAATATATCAAAAAAGGTGACTCTCAATAATGAAACACTAATGAATATAAAAGGTATAGCATGAATAAACACCTTTGGGATGAATTAGAGCGGAGATCATGAGCCAGGCCTTCTCGTCCAACATCAGTGCCTGACCTCACAAATCCGCTTCTGGAAGAATGGTCAAACATTCCCATAGACACACTCCTAAACCTTGTGGACAGCCTTCCCAGAAGAGTTGAAGCTGTTGTAGCTGCAAAGGGTGGGCCAACTCAATATTAAACCCTACAGACTAATGACCTGTACACACAGTCGGACATTGATCGGACATTCCAACAACAAAATCCTAGGATTTTTTCCGATGGATGTTGGCTCAAACTTGTCTTGCATACACATGGTCACACAAAGTTGTCGGAAAATCCGATCGCTCTGAACGCGGTGACGTAAAACACGTACGTCGGGACTATAAACGGGGCAGTAGCCAATAGCTTTCGTCCCTTAATTTATTCTGAGCATGCGTGGCACTTTGTGTGTCGGATTTGTGTACACACGATCGGAATTTCCGACAACTGATTTTGTTGTCGGAAAATTTTATAGCAAGCTCTCAAACTTTGTGTGTCAAGAAATTCCTATGGAAAATGTGTGATGGAGCCTACACACGGTCGGAATTTCCGACAACAAGGTCCTATCACACATTTTCCATCGGAAAATCCAACCGTGTGTACAGGAAATAAGACTGGGATGCCATTAAAGTTCATGTGCGTGTAAAGGCAGGTGTCCCAATACTTTTGACAATATAGTGTAGTTTACAATGGACACAGGTCCATCCAGTTCAACCTATGTGTGTGATTTTTGTTTTTTTTACCAATCCATACAGCCCTGTATATTCTGCTTCCTGAGGAAGATATCTAAAAGTTTTTTGAAGCTGTCGACACTTTCAGAAAGTACCACATCCTGGGCGAAGGAGCTCCACATTTTTACTGCTCTAACAACAAAGAACTCTTTCCACAATCTAAGGTTGAAGTGTTGCTAAACCCAGGAATATGAAAATAGTTCATCCGCCGCCCCCAGCTTATAAATCTTTTTTCTTTACAATAAAATATTGCCACTATATACCTTTTTGTATGATCTGTGTGCCATGGCTACATCATAAGCTGCACAGTTTCTTGAGAGTTCAGGTGGGTGGAGATTTTCCCTGCAGCCTGTAGACACGCCCACATGTGTGATGCCAATATCATGTGACCTGGCTATCTCTGAGAACAAGAAACTGTTCTCTCCAGCATAACAGGCACAACTGAGCATGTGCGGGTTGGCTATTGCCTGTGTGTTAGTTGGCTTTCCCCAGATAGACAGTGCAGGGAGGGGAGGATCTGTGTATACAGGATAAAACAGCCTTTTTACACAATGCAGAGGATTAACCCCTTAAGTTCCACAGTGAGTATAACAAGCATGCTATGCTGCATATACAGACTGATTTTACTGTTGTGGGTTTAGTAACACTTTAAGCCTCCTTTCTTCTAACCTCCAGTCATGGCCACATGTCTTCTTCAAGGACCTTAGAGTAAACAGTTTAATATTGTTGATAACCAGTAATCCTAGAAATTAACCAGCAATCCTAGAAATTCACAGGTTAAAGCAGGGCTTGAAGGTGATAGGAAAAACACCAAATCGTGGTAAGGTTCCCCAATGAAGGGCAAGTCCAAACAGGCACAAAAAACAAATTTTTATAATTCCTATAGAGTGTTCATATGGGATCTTGTCAGAAGAGATGACAGGCCTTCACCAAACCACGTAACACCGCTCCCCTCAAATTAAACACTCACCAAATGGATCTAATAAAACAGCTTTGGTATGTAAAGATGGATGTTGGGCAAGTAGCAACCACACTTCCTTAAATCCTTATCGGTACTCATAAAGGGTTAGTGCATCACTCCCGAAATATATCTTGAGTCAGATAGGATTTCCACTCAATGGCTCATTGCTGGAAAAATGGCTTGTGACATAAGGAAACAAAAACAGTCCTCATAGCGTGAACCTGTTTTAAAATTTTATTTCCAGCCAACAGAACCCCCCTTTTAAGATTTACACTTACAAACTGTCAAAAATAAACAAGCATTTCATGGTATAACCATCTGGTCTGTACAGCAAGCTGATACTCTCTTACCTCCCTCTGATACTCTCTGACCGTTCCAGAAATATTACGTCCACGGTGATGCCCAGGTGAAGTTCGTATCAGCTGACAGGTACAACAAGCCGTCTGGTCATGCCTTGACAAGATCCCATATGAACACTCTATAGGAATTATAAAATTTAGTTTTATGTGCCTGTTTGGACTTGCCCTTCATAAGGCACCTTACCACAATTTGGTGTTTTTCCTATCACCTTCAAGCGCTGCTTTAACCTATGAATTTCTAGAGTTGTTGGTTTTCATGAATTTTTTATTATAGCAGCAGCTTATCCGTTTATATACAGTCAGGTCCATAAATTTTGGGACATCGACACAATTCTAATCTTTTTGGCTCTATACACCACCACAATGGATTTGAAATGAAACGAACAAGATGTGCTTTAACTGCAGACTTTCAGCTTTAATTTGAGGGTATTTACATCCAAATCGGGTGAATGGTATAGGAGTTACAACAGTTTGTATATGTGCCTCCCACTTTTTAAGGGACCAAAAGTAATGGGACAATTGGCTGCTCAGCTGTTCCATGGCCAGGTGTGTGTTATTCCCTCATTATCCCATTTACAAGGAGCAGATAAAAGGTACAGAGTTAATTTCAAGTGTGCTATTTGCATTTGGAATCTGTTGCTGTCAACTCTCAATATGAGATCCAAAGAGCTGTCACTGTCAGTGAAGCAAGCCATCATTAGGCTGAAAAAATCAAAACAAACCTATCAGAGAGATAGCAAAAACATTAGGTGTGGCCAAATCAACTGTTTGGAACATCCTTAAAGTGGAGTTCCACCCAAAAGTGGAACTTCCACTCATCAGATTCCTCCCCCCCTCCGGTGACACAGTTGGCACCTTTCAGGGGGGAGGGGGGTACAGATACCTGTATAATACAGGTATCTGTACCCACTTCCGGCATAGATAGCCGCAGAATCTGCGGTTATTTACGCCACTTCCTGCTCCCTCCCCGCTGCCTGCTTGGAAACACACGGGTCCCAGAGGCAGCAGGGACCATCCGTATTGCGCTGCGCGACTTCACTTCCTGATTCCCTTACCGAAGATGGAGGTGGCAGCACCCGAGGACGGAGAGACGCTTCGGCCTCGGGTGCCGACATTGCGGGCGCCCTGGACAGGTAAGTGTCCATGTTTTAAAAGTCAGCAGCTGCAGTATTTGTAGCTGCTGACTTTTAAAAAAAAAATTTTCGGCGGCGCTCCGCTTTAAAAAGAAAGAATGCACCGGTGAGCTCAGCAATACCAAAAGACCCGGAAGACCACTGAAAACAACTGTGGTGGATGACCGAAGAATTCTTTCCCTGGTGAAGAAAACACCCTTCACAACATTTGGCCAGATCAAGAACACTCTCGAGCAGGTAGGTGTATGTGTGTCAAAGTCAACAATCAAGAGAAGACTTCACCAGAGTGAATACAGAGTGTTCACCACAAGATGTAAACCATTGGTGAGCCTCAAACAGAAAGGCCAGATTAGAGTTTGCCAAACAACATCTAAAAAAGCCTTCACAGTTCTGGAACAACATCCTATGGACAGATGAGACCAAGATCAACTTGTACCAGAGTGATGGGAAGAGAAGAGTATGGAGAAGGAAAGGAACTGCTCATGATCCAAAGCATACCACCTCATCAGTGAAGCATGGTGGTGGTAGTGTCATGGCGTGGGCATGTATGGCTGGCAATGGAACTGGTTCTCTTGTATTTATTGATGATGTGACTGCTGACAAAAGCAGCAGGATGAATTCTGAAGTGTTTTGGGCAATATTATCTGCTCATATTCAGCAAAATGCTTCAGAACTCATTGGATGGCGCTTCACAGTGCAGATGGACAATGACCCGAAGCATACTGCGAAAGCAACCAAAGAGTTTTTTAACGGAAAGAAGTGGAATGTTATACAATGGCCAAGTCAATCACCTGACTTGAATCCGATTGAGCATGCATTTCACTTGCTGAAGACAAAACTGAAGGGAAAATGCCCCAAGAACAAGCAGGAACTCAAGACAGTTGCAGTAGAGGCCTGGCAGAGCATCACCAGGGATGAAACCCAGAGTCTGGTGATGTCTATGCATTCCAGACTTCAGGCTGTAATTGACTGCAAAGGATTTGCAACCAAGTATTAAAAAGTGAAAGTTTGATGGATGACTGTTAATCTGTCCCATTACTTTTGGTCCCTTAAAAAGTGGGAGGCACATATACAAACTGTTGTAATTCCTACACCGTTCACCCGATTTGGATATAAATACCCTCAAATTGAAGCTGAAAGACTGCAGTTAAAGTTCGTTTCATTTCAAATCCATTGTGGTGGTGTATAGAGCCCAAAAGATTAGAATTGTGTCGATGTCCCAATATTTATGGACCTGATTGTATAACAGTGAACATTACTAGTATAGCATGGTGGTGGCAGAATCATGCTGTAGGGATGTCACCATGCCAATACCAGGGATGGTATTGGTCAGGTGATGAGCAGTGCCTGGTTTCCTCCAGACATGATGCTTGCCATTCAGGCCAAAGAGTTCAATCTTTGTTTCATCAGACCAGAGAATTTTGTTTCTCATGGTCTGAGAGTCTTTCAGGCGCCTTTTGGCAAACTTCAGGCAGGCTGTTATGTGCCTTTTACTGAGGAGTGGCTTCCGTCTGGCCACTCTGCCATACAGGCCTGATTGGTGGAATGCTGCAGAGATGGTTGTTCTCCTGGAAGGTTCTCCTCTCTCCACAGAGAAACGCTGGAGCTCTGTCAGAGTGACCGACTAAGGCCCTTCCCCCCCGATCCCTCAGTTTGGCCGGGCGACCTGCTCTAGGAAGAGTCCTGGTGGTTCCAAATTTCTTCCATAAACGGATGATGGGGGCCGCTGTGCATTGTAGAAATGTTTCTGTGCCCTTCCCCAGATCTATGTCTTGATACAATCCTGTCTCGGTGGTCTACAGACAATTCCTTGGACTTGGACTTCATGGCTTGGTTTGTGCTCTGACATGCATTAACCGATTGCCGACCGACTCACGCTGATATACATCGACAAGAGGGCTCGTACAGGCAGATTACCATACCTGTACGTTGCCCTTTAAGAAGCGGTTTGCGGGCACGTGCACGCGCCACGACCTCCGTGATTGTGATCTCGGGTCCCGCGGACTCGATGTCCACAGGGATACCTGCGATCGTCTCACGGAGAGGAAGAACGAGGAAATGCTGATTGCATTTCTCCATTCTGCCTAGTGACACTGACACTGATCACAGCTCCCTGTAATCGGGAGCGGTGATCAGTGTCGTGTCACACAGATCCCCTCCCCCCCACAGTTAGAATCACTCCCTAGGACACACTTAACCCCTACAGCGCCACCTAGTGGTTAACCCCTTCACTGCCAGTCACATTTACACAGTAATCAATGCATTTTTAATTGTACTGATCGCTGTATAAATGTGAATGGTCCAAAAATCGCGCCAAAAGTGTCCGATCTGTATGCCATAATGTCGCAGTCACGATAAAAATCGCTGATCGCCGCCATTAGTAGTAAAAAAAGATGATTAACAAAAATGCCATAAAACTATCCCCTATTTTGTAGACGCTATAACTTTTGCGCAAACCGATCAATAAAGGATTATTGAGATTTTTTTTACCAAAAATATGTAGAAGAATACGTATCGGCCTAAAATGAGGAAAAAAATAATTATATCTTTTTTGGGGATATTTATTATAGCAAAAAGTAAAAAATAATGTGTTTTTTTCAAAATCGTCGCTATTTTTTTGTTTATAGCGCATAAAAATAAAAACCGCAGAGGTGATCAAATACCACCAAAAGAAAGCTCTATTTGTGGGGAAAAAAGGACGTAAATTCTGTTTGGGTGCCACGTCGCATGACTGCGCAATTGTCAGTTAAAGCGATGCAGTGCCGAATCGCAAAAAAGTGCTCTGGTCTTTGGTCAGCCAAATGGTCCGGGGCTTAAGTGGTTAATAACTGTGGGACCTTATATAGACAGGTGTGTGCCTTTCCAAATCATGTCCAATCAACTAAATTTACCACAGGTGGACTCCAATCAAGTTGTAGAAACATCTCATGATCAGTGGAAACAGAATACACCTGAGCTCGGTGTTGAGTGTCATGGCAAAGGCTGTGAATACTTCTGGTCCAAACATAATAGTGCACATCGCTCAGGCAAGTAATGAGCTGTTGACCGCTGATGGAGTTGTGTTTATATGTATTGTGTGATATTTTATATTTTCTTTTCTTTCCAAATTTCTTGTTTAGTAATGCTAGTAAGCATTGATTGATTACTTTAATTATCTGTGTCCACTTGTAATGCATGAAAAAGTATTCATACCCCTTGAAATTTTCCACATTTTGTCATGTTACAAAAAAAAACATAAATGTATTTTATTGGGATTTTATATGATAGACCAACACAAAGTGGCACATAATTGTGAAGTAGAAGAAAAATGATAAACGTTTTCAACATTTTGTACAAATAAATATGTGAAAAGTGGGGTGTACATTTGTATTCAGCCCCCCTGCGTCAATACTTTGTAGAACCAACTTTCACTGCAATTACAGCTGCAAGTCTTTTTGGGGATGTCTCTACCAGCTTTGCACATCTAGGAAAGTGACATTTTTGCCCATTCTTCTGTGCAAAATAGCTCAAGCTCTGTCAGATTGGATGGCGAGACTCTGTGAACATCAATTTTCAAGTCTTGCCACAGATTCTCAATTGGATTTAGGTCTGGCTCTGGACTTTGACTGGGCCATTCTAATGCCCCGTACACACGGTCAGACTTTGTTCGGACATTCCGACAACAAAATTCTAGGAATTTTTCCGACGGATGTTGGCTCAAACTTGTCTTGCATACACACGGTCACACAAAGTTGTCAGAAAATCCGATCATTCTGAACGCGGTGACGTAAAACACGTACGTCTGGACTATAAACGGGGCAGTGGCCAATAGCTTTGATCTCTTTATTTATTCTGAGCATGCGTGGCACTTTGTCCGTCGGATTTGTGTACACACGATCGGAATTTCCGACAACGGATTTTGTTGTCGGAAAATTTTATAGCCTGCTCTCAAACTTTGTCGGAATTTCTGACAACAAGGTCCTATCACACATTTTCCGTCGGAAAATCCGACCGTGTGTATTACATTACACATGAATATGCTTTGATCTAAACCAATACAGTGTAACTGTATGTTTATGGTCGTTGTCCTGCTGGAAGGTGAACCACCGCCCCAGTCTCAATTCTTTTGCAGACTTATAACGGGTTTTCTTCTAAGATTGCCCTGTAATTGGCTCCATCCAGCTTCCCTGTCCCTGCTGAAGAAAGGCATCCCACAACATGATTCTGCCACCACCATTTTTCACGGTGGGGATGGTGTGTTCAGGGTGATGTGCAGTTTGGGAAATTATTTTCCTCCACATATAGCGTTTTGCTTTTAGGCCAAAAAGTAAAATTTTGGTACATCTGACCAGAGCACCTTCTTCCACATGTTTGGCTTCTTGCAAACTGCAAACGGGACTTCTTATAGCTTTCTTTCAACAATGATTTTCTTCTTGCCACTCTTCCATACAGACCAGGTTTGTAGAGTGCACGACTAATAGTTGTCCTGTGGACAGATTCTCCCACCTGAGCTGTGGATCTCTGCAGCTCCTCCAGAGTTACCATGGGCCTCTTGGCTGCTTCTCTGATTTAATGTTCTCCTTGCTCAGCCTGTCAGTTTAGGTGGACGGCCATGTCTTGGTAGGTTTGCAGATGTGCCATATTCTTTCCACTTTCTGATGATGGATTGAACAGTGCTCTGTGAGATGTTTGGGATATTTTTTTATAATGGTATAAATGGGGGAGTTATATGGTGCCGCTGCCAATAGTGTAAAGTTTAAATATATGTGTATAGTATCTTTCATCATCACTAGAACACAGATCTGCAGTTTTTTTTTTTTTTTTAGACTGTGTTTTGCACCAGAGAACATTGAGATTGTAGGCCACACCCCATACCCACCCAGCATTCCCAGGATACAATAACTTAACTAAAACAACGAAACCACCTTATGGCAAAAATTTGGCCACGGCATCTTTATTGGTTTTTTAACAATGTATTTAACATAACTTTTTTACTAAATCACGTAACTTCATAAATTCAACCATACAGAATTCTATCTGCTCAGTTTTTAGAACTCGAGCAGTAGCACAAAGCACAATTTTAAATATAAATAACAGTCCCCCCCGGAATCCGGGGTGACCCTGCCACATAACAGATGCTCGCGACTGGGGCGGGAGGGAGAGAGCTCCAATCTTCTTGCTTTTCCGCGGGCAAAGAGGGAAAACCCCCTTCCTGCTAACCTTATATAGCCTAACCCCGCCTTCCAGAAACTTCCCAGTAACCTGATTGGCTCTTCCTGAATGCCTTGCTTTCTCCTCCTTAAAGGGGCCACAGCCCTGCTACCTATATTGCTGCAATGTTACCTACACTAACCTGTGATGGGGGAGTCCACAATCTCAAGAAAGTGGACCCATATTGTGCCCCCTGTTATATATATATATATATATAATTTTTTTACATTTTTATATATTTTGTTGTTTACAGGAATTTATTCCAAAAGATGAACAGGAATTTCTTGCACTTTAAGCACTTTTTGCACTTTTTATTATATTTATATTGATTTGCACTGATTATGTTCATTAGCATATATGTATCATCATATGTATCATAACATATGTATCACTTTACTAAGCACTCAGAGGATGGTATGATGTAAGATACTATACACATATATTTAAACTGTACACTATTGGCAGCGCCACCATACCCCTCCCCTATTTATACCATTTTGAACAATTCCACCTAGTGAAGTTTTTGGGGTTACCTTAGCGCGGAATTAGTGAATTTGATATTTTTTTTATAACCTAACCATGCTTTTAATCTTCTCCACAACTTTATCCCTGACCTGTCTAGTGTGTTCCTTGGCCTTCGTGGTGCTGTTTGTTCACTAAGGTTCTCTAACAAACCTCTGTATTTATACTGAGATTACCTTACACACAGGTGGACTCTATTTACTAATTAGGTGACTTTAGTTAGGGGTATCAGAGTAAAGGGGGCTGAATACAAATGCACACCACACTTTTTACATATTTACTTGTAAAAAATGTTGAAAACCATTTATCATTTTCCTTCCATTTCACAATTATGTATTAAAGTGAAAAATAAAAAATAAGGTTTAGGCACTTTAGATGAACATATGACCTGGTAAGGCCAAATGTTCCATCCCTTGGGACTTTGAGTGAAAATGTGGCCTAGTAAGGCCACAAATTTCCATCCCTGTCATGCATCAAAAAGGGGACAAAGCAAAGGGGTGAGACTTTATATGAGGCACGTGGTTGCAAAAAAGTAAATTGGTGGACATACTTGGAATTTTTATTAATTGCCATAGGATGCAACCAAGTATAGCAGATACAACACGTAACAATGGTATAATGGTAATACAGTACACAAAATATAATAAGATCAGTATCACATTATATAGCAAGCAAAAACCTTCCGGAGTGCACCAAAGCAGAATTAGATAAAACAGTAATACTTGCAAGGCCTATGACCTCAACTTTGTGTTGGTCTAACACATAAAATCCCAATAAAATATATTTACGTTTTTGGTTGTAACATGAAAAAATTTGGTAAATTTCAAGGGGTATGAATACTTTTTCAAGGCATTGTAGGTGCATTTCCTGTTGGGTGTGCACATAAAAAGCCGGGCTCTGGGCTATTTCTGTGTTATGAATAAGCACGAATTGTCCATGTGAAACGCGTCAGTTGTGTTCCTGTCTTTTGTCTGGCACGGTGACAATAAAGAATTTTAAAGGCTTCAATTCTGTTGCGGCCATCCCTTTCCCTTTACATGTGAATACATAGGTACATTTTTTTCTTTTTTTTTTTTTTTAAATAAATTTGCAAATATTTCAAACAAACTTATTTCACATTGTCATTATGGGGTATTGTTTGTATAATTTTGAGGAAAATAATGATTAAACCAAATTTGGAATAAGGCTGTAACATAGCAAAATGTGGAAAAAGTGAAGCGCTGTGAATATTTTTCAGATGCAGTGTACCATAGTTTGTAGACTCTATAACTTTCACACAGACTAAATAATATACACTGATTTGATACATTGATTTGGCGTATTTTTACCAAAGAAATGTAACAGACTACATTTTGAATAAATATATGAGGAACGATTATTTGTTTGCAAAATGTTATAACAGAAACTAATAAAAAAACTTTTCAATATTTTTTTCATTTATATAGCAAACAAATAAAAAACCCAGTAGTGATTAAATACCACCAAAAGGAATCTCTATTTGTGTGAACAAAATGCAATTTTATTTATTTGTGTACAGTGAAGAATGACTGCGCAGTTGCCAGTTAAAGTACACAGAGCTCAATTGCAAAAAATACCCTGATTGTGAAGGGGGTAAAACCTTCCAGTGGTCAAGTGATTGATTAATTAGGTTGCATTTTTAATGAATTGTGTGTAAATTTCAACATATCAGACACCCTCCAAGTAGACGTTTTGCCTTTAGCACAGTGCATTAGGATGAATACATTTAATTGTACAATAAAACTAATACAAACATTTACAGGACCATAAAATCTTTTAAAATTGTTTTATTAGGGTTATGGGTGAAACTTACGGACCAGTTCTATAAAACAGGACAAGGGGCAAAGTGCTAAGTCCAATAGTCATAATAACTAACTGTAATCCATGTCGTTCTTGTCTGGCTTCAGTAAACTGCACTGTAATTAATTACTGTGGATTCACTATTTCACTGAGGAAGCCTATTAATGCTGTCTGATAACAGATATAACAGATATCTTTTTCGATGTGATTTGAGGATAGTTACACCCGTTGCCATCAGTCTAATGCCTTGTACACACGGTCGGATTTTCCGATGGAAAATGTCCGATCGGAGCGTGTTGTCGGAAATTCCGACCGTGTGTGGGCTCCATCGGACATTTTCCATCGGATTTTCCGACACACAAAGTTGGAGAGCAGGAGATAAAATTTTCCGATCGTGTGTACACAAATCCGACAGACAAAGTGCCACGCATGCTCAGAATAAATAAAGAGATGAAAGCTATTGGCCACTGCCCCGTTTATAGTCCCGACGTACGTGTTTTACGTCACCGCGTTCAGAACGATCGGATTTTCCGACAACTTTGTGTGACCGTGTGTATGCAAGACAAGTTTGAGCCAACATCCGTCAGAAAAAATCCTAGGATTTTGTTGTCGGAATGTCCGAACAAAGTCCGACCGTGTGTACGCCCTATTACAGACGTCCAATTCTTTGTTTATGGAAATTAAGGTAAAGGTAAAGCATTCAACTCAAATGATTACCTGTACGACCTTAACCTTTGTAATACATAATCACTTTTTATTGACTCTTCTGTAGATTACTTTACTTTGTGCAAGGTTATAGCATGCATAAAAACAGCAAAAAATTTACAAAAGTATACAGCTGGTGGAAAGAATTTGCTAAGGATGTAAATGCTAGGGTGGAACAATAAATATTGTCACTGTGAATAATGCAAAATCCAACAAATCGGTCTGATCCACCCTTTCAGTGTTATGCCGCGTACACACGATCGGACATTGATCGGACATTCCTACAACAAAATCCACTGATTTTTTTTCCGACAGATGTTGGCTGAAACTTGTCTAGCATACACACCATCACACAATGTTGGTCGGAAATTCCGAACGTCAAGAACGCGGTGACGTACAACACGTACGACGAGCTGAGAAAAATTAAGTTCAATAGCCAGTGATGCTCTTCTGCTTGATTCCGAGCATGCGTGGCACTTTGTACGTCGGAATTGTGTACACACAATCGGAATTTGCGCAAACGGATTTTGTTGTCAGTAAATTGAGCACCAGATCTGAAATTCTGATGGAAACTGTCCGATGGAGCCTACACACGGTCGGAATTTCCGACAACAAGCTCCGATTGCACATTTTACGTTGGAAAGTCCGACCGTGTGTACGGGGCATTAAGGGCTCCGCTGACACAATAGTGAACGTGGTCCACGGGTCCAATATCATGGAGGTGAGCTATGAGTAACATCAAAACAAAAACAAAACAAAACAAAATCAGCAATTGCTATGTTTCAAATCAGTGGGTGACAGAAATGAACTCCTTTAGCGCCGAGCACACGCAAATATGTGACCTCTTGGTGGCTGGACCTCGGCCCCGAGCGGCTGCATATTTGTGTTCATTAACACCAATAGAGCTGTGCCAGGAGCACGCACTCTGCACGCTCCCAGCACAGTTACCGGCGGCTAACTGAAAGCTCCTGTTTGCTTCTTGCGATTGGGAGCTTTCCAATCACGTGACCGCCGTGATGGCTCTAAGGGATTAAATGTGGCAGAGGCAGCATCCAAAAGAAATTTTTAATAACCCAAATTTTGGCATCAATGATCTTCCACTATTTATCACCCTGATCAAGATGTGTTGAGTTAACCTCTTGCCAATCAGCCGCCGTCATTATACTGCGGCAGGTCAGCTCTCCTCTGCAAACCACCGTAGGTGTACGTCGGTCTGTGCAGGGAGGCTAGCAGTGGGAGCATGCTCGTGGGTCCCGTGGACTTGTTGTCTTCCGGCGACCCACGATCGCGGTGTACAGAGGCAGAACGGGGAACTGCCTAGGTAAAAATGCAATTACCCATTCTGCCTAGTGACATGTCAGAGATCTTCTGTTTCCAGTGAATGGGAACAGCGATCTCTGTCATGTTCCAGTGAGCCCATCCCCCCCTACAGTTAAAACACACCCAGGTAACACAGTTATAAAAAAATAATAATAAAAGTGCCATAAATCCCCTATTTTGTAAACGCTACACCTTTTTCACAAACCAACCAATATACGCTTATTGTGATTTTTTTTTTTTACCAATGATATGTAGAAGAATACATATTGGCCTAAACTGATGAAGAAATTTTTTAAAATTGGGATATTTATTATAACAAAAAGTAAAAAATATTGTTTTTCTTCAAAATTGTCGATCTTTTTTTGTTTATAGCGCAAAAAATAAAAAAAATCGCAGAGGTAATCAAATACCACCAAAAGAAAGCTCTATTTGTGGGAAAAAAGGGACATCATTTTTGTTTTGGTACAGGGTGGCACGACCGCGCAATTGTCAGTTAAAGCGACGCAGTGCCATATCGCAAGAAATGGCCTGGTCATTAAGGGGGCAAATACAGGGGCTGAAGTGGAACTACAGGCAAATCTTTTATTTCCTTTTGGATAGAGTAAGGAAGGAGTTTTTTTGCCAATTTGTGTACCATTGCAGGAATTTCCTTGTACTTCCTTTTTGGCTATAAGACAGGAAGTGAAAGGAAATCCCTGCAAATTCAGGGAATTCCCCTCTATTGCTTTTCTGGGGACAACCCAAAATTTGTGATTTTGTTTTACTTTTACTTTCAATGATAATGGTAAACAGGACAAATAGAGAGGGAGAATCTCCCAATTCCGCTCCACTGTATCCAAACCTAAAAAAAATGTTTTGCCTTTAGTTATACTTTAACAGAATAGATCAATGCCAATCCAACATTTAAATTTAGATGCCAAATTCGGCTGAATTTCGATTCGTTAAGAAACGAATTGCACAAGCCTACAAATAAGCGCACTTCCCCAACAGAAGCAGCATGTCATGAACAAGGTAGATGTCCTGTCCCTTCTGTTTGGGAGGTGAGGAGGCACTTATTGGACCAGCATGATCGAAAAGATTTTATATCTATGCCATCTTAATCTTTATTTGTGCATTGATGGATTTGAAACGTAACAATTGCTCATTCCGAATGTGCTACCTACAGCTCACTTCCATAAAATTGGACCTGTGGAATTTATCAAACTTTGGGTCTGGTGACATACAGTATAGTGGGTACATTTTGGGTTTGGTGATATTTTGGATTTTCTATATTCTGGGTTTGGTGATTTATAGTGAATGATTATTGATGCTGAGATCTGGGTTATCAATGGTTTCTTTTGGATGCTGGCTTTCAGAGACCCTTGTATATCTTGTTGCTCCCGCTTCCCCATATATATGATCAAATGCCTGATTCTAGTAAATTATTAAAAAAATGATTCCATTCACCTGATGATGCAAATGTAATATCTGGGAAACCTGTTGAGAAATGGCCTTTTTCATCTGCAAGTATTGGCTTGGAAAACTGCAGGGCAATTGGTTTCAAAAAGCAGATATACATATTATAGCTGAATAGTAGGCTTTGAGAGTGTAGAAGTACAAAATGTACACTGATATATACGTGTGTGTCTGTGTGTGTGTGTGTATGTGTGTGTGTGTGTTTATATATATATATATATATATATATATATATATATATATACACACAATATCGAATCTGTGCTGCTGCAACCCATCCAAAGCAGATTAGAAAGTGCTCCACGTGTGTCCAGACCGCAGCCATACAAACTTTGACTAAAGCCCACTCAGGCTGAAATGCACTCACCATGAGTGCTGAAATGCACTCATATACACTCACCAGCCACTTTATTAGGCACACCTTGCTTGTAGCAGGTTGGACCCCCCTTTGCCTTCAGAACTGCCTTAATTCTTCATGGCATCGATTCAACAAGGTGTTGGAAACATTCCTCAGATTTTTGGCTATATTGACATGATAGCATCATGCAGTTGCTGCAGATTTGTCGGCTGCATATCCATGATGTGAATCTCTCATTCCATCACATCCCAAAGGTGCTCTATTGGATGGAGATCTGGTGACTGTGGGGAGACCATTGGAGTATAGTTAACTCATTGGCATATTCAAGAAACCAGTGGTGAGATGATTTGAGCTTTGTGACATGGTTCATTATCCTGCTGGAAGGAGCCATCAGAAGATGGGTACACTGTAGTCATAAATGGATGGACATGGTCACCAACAATACTCAGGAAGGCCGTGGCATTTAAACGATGCTCAGTTGGTACTAAGGAGCCCAAAGTGTGCCAAGAAAATATCTCCCACACCATTGAACCACCACCAAGAGTGTGAACCATTGATACAAGACAGGATGGATCCATGCTTTCATGTTGTTTATGCCAAATTCTGACCCCACCATCTGAATGTTGCAACTGGAATCGAGACTCCTCAGATCAGGCAACGTTTTTCCAATCTTCTATTGTCCAATTTTGGTGAGCCTGTGCGAATTGTAGCCTCAGTTTCCTGTTCTTAGCTGACAGGAGTGGCACCTGGTGTGGTCTTCTGCTGCTGTAGCCCATCTGCTTCAAGGTTAAATGTGTTGTGCATTCAGAGATAATATTCTGCATACCTTGGTTGTAACGAGTGTTTATTTGAGTTACTCTTGCCTTTCTATCATCTCAAACCCGTCTGCCCATTCTCCTCTGACCTCTGACCTCAACAAGGCATTTTCGTCCACACAACTGCCGCTCACTGGATATTTTATCTTTTTTGGACCATTCTCTGTAAAGCCTAGAGATAAATATGCAATGGAATTTAAAATTGTGCTGAGTGATACATAATCACCCCCCGTGACAAAATTAAATTGTGGCGCTCTCTCTAAAGAATTAAATCATCTCCTACAGCAAAAAATACAAAATCTAAAATCTAAATCTACCCCACACCTTAATGATGGTGTGTATCTAAATGATAAACGACTGTACAACAGGTATCCAATAAGTCCCTGCTGGTACCCTCACAATGTGTTCATTGTAAGAAGTAAGTGAAAACAATAATAGTGACACCAAAAATACCTAATAACGTGACTTAGTGTTAATATTGATCAGATGTTGCTATACAAATTTACATATACTAGATAAAAGTACAATCTATATATATAAGTGCAAAAACAAAATGCATAAAATAGTGTCCGTGATGGTAATCAAAACCAACATATGATGTGCAACGACAAGTCCTTCTGCTGTAAGCATGTGAGTACTTCTACCAGAAATCTTCCACCACACCTCTGTGCTCAGTGATCACTCTCCCTATGGACAGTCACTCACCAGCTCCTCATGCCTCCACTTGCGTAAGAGGCTAAAAAGGCATAGATGACTGCTGCTACTTGGCAAGGGTTAAACCGTGTCCATCCAGGAGGTTGGTTCCATATAGAAAAAAAGACTTCCAATAGTGTAATACCGTAAACACTTTAATAATTCACACTGCAAATTACACTCCAAAGGTTCCACTCACATTGTGTATAAAACAAAACAGCACAGCAAACTCCACAGCAATCTGCCCGATTGAATATCAACCAACAGCTGGGATAAACCTCCTAGGGGGTATGCGGTCACAGCGGACCCTCTAATCGCCAGCGCTCAAAGTGTCTCTCACCCTCTCGCCGCTTGCTTCATAGATGGGTATAGCTATCCTCCCCACTGGGTTAACCAAACAGCCAGCTTCTTCCTGTCACTAGTACGTGGTGTTCCTCTTCTTACGGCCACGCCCCCGACATGTTTCGATACGCCTGTATCTTAATCATGGGATAGGCCGTTTTGGACATCCATCACCCCTTATATTCCCTCCCATTGTCAAACGGACTGAGGACGCCCCAGTGCGCCTGCGCGCCTCCATATTCGACGGCCAATCGAATGTTCTCTGTCGGAGATCAGGGCACCCTAGTGCGCGTGCGCATCTCTCTCCCCAGCGTCTGCGCTCTACGAGTGTCCCCGTGACCGCAAAACCCCGCTGATTTACATAACACAGCTCGTAATGTGGCTGCATATTCTAGCGCTGTAAACTTAATTCCTCCCAGCCAGCATAGATGGTGGGCCGCTAGATGGCGCTATAATACCCTGACATGTTCAACGGAACACTTCCTTTACCTTTCACATGTTGCAGCGATTCACCTATATCAAAGCATGTGTCCACATTATCTATTCTATACTCTCATAATAGATAATGTGGACACATGCTTTGATATAGGTGAATCGCTGCAACATGTGAAAGGTAAAGGAAGTGTTCCGTTGAACATGTCAGGGTATTATAGCGCCATCTAGCGGCCCACCATCTATGCTGGCTGGGAGGAATTAAGTTTACAGCGCTAGAATATGCAGCCACATTACGAGCTGTGTTATGTAAATCAGCGGGGTTTTGCGGTCACGGGGACACTCGTAGAGCGCAGACGCTGGGGAGAGAGATGCGCACGCGCACTAGGGTGCCCTGATCTCCGACAGAGAACATTCGATTGGCCGTCGAATATGGAGGCGCGCAGGCGCACTGGGGCGTCCTCAGTCCGTTTGACAATGGGAGGGAATATAAGGGGTGATGGATGTCCAAAACGGCCTATCCCATGATTAAGATACAGGCGTATCGAAACATGTCGGGGGCGTGGCCGTAAGAAGAGGAACACCACGTACTAGTGACAGGAAGAAGCTGGCTGTTTGGTTAACCCAGTGGGGAGGATAGCTATACCCATCTATGAAGCAAGCGGCGAGAGGGTGAGAGACACTTTGAGCGCTGGCGATTAGAGGGTCCGCTGTGACCGCATACCCCCTAGGAGGTTTATCCCAGCTGTTGGTTGATATTCAATCGGGCAGATTGCTGTGGAGTTTGCTGTGCTGTTTTGTTTTATACACAATGTGAGTGGAACCTTTGGAGTGTAATTTGCAGTGTGAATTATTAAAGTGTTTACGGTATTACACTATTGGAAGTCTTTTTTTCTATATGGAACCAACCTCCTGGATGGACACGGTTTAACCCTTGCCAAGTAGCAGCAGTCATCTATGCCTTTTTAGCCTCTTACGCAAGTGGAGGCATGAGGAGCTGGTGAGTGACTGTCCATAGGGAGAGTGATCACTGAGCACAGAGGTGTGGTGGAAGATTTCTGGTAGAAGTACTCACATGCTTACAGCAGAAGGACTTGTCGTTGCACATCATATGTTGGTTTTGATTACCATCACGGACACTATTTTATGCATTTTGTTTTTGCACTTATATATATAGATTGTACTTTTATCTAGTATATGTAAATTTGTATAGCAACATCTGATCAATATTAACACTAAGTCACGTTATTAGGTATTTTTGGTGTCACTATTATTGTTTTCACTTACTTCTTACAATGAACACATTGTGAGGGTACCAGCAGGGACTTATTGGATACCTGTTGTACAGTCGTTTATCATTTAGATACACACCATCATTAAGGTGTGGGGTAGATTTAGATTTTAGATTTTGTATTTTTTGCTGTAGGAGATGATTTAATTCTTTAGAGAGAGCGCCACAATTTAATTTTGTCACGGGGGGTGATTATGTATCACTCAGCACAATTTTAAATTCCATTGCATATTTGTCTTACACATTAAGTGGCAGCTATAGGTAGGTGTCATTTCACCGGAGGTGTAGCACCATCTGGGTGAAACATCCTAGGCGCAGTGGGGGTTGACCTAGTAGAGGGTGGTTTTTATCTAGGAATAACCGTTTAGTCAAAAGCCTAGAGATAGTTGTGTGTGAAAATCCCAGTAGATGGTTTTTGAAATACTCAGACCAGACCATCTGGCACCAACAACCATGCCACGTTCAAAGTCACTTAAACTCCTTTCTTCTCCCTTCTGATGCTCAGTTTGAACTTCAGCATCTTCACCACGTCTAGATGCCTAAATTCACAGAGTTGCTGCCATGTGGTTGGCTGATTAGCAATTTGTGTTACCAAACAATTGAACAGGTTTACCTAATAAAGTGGCCGGTATGTGTGTGTGTGTGTGTGTGTGTGTGTGTGTGTGTGTGTGTATATATATATATATATATATATATATATATATATATATATATATATTTTTTTTTTAATTTATAGTGAATCTTAGTAACCCAGTACCACGCTGAGTGCATACCGACGTAACTAATTACCAGGGTTGCCAACCGTTTGGAGGGCTGGCTGCAGCTGTCTAAGCTGAGTGTCTGTGACTATCTCTCTCACACTGCCCAGAACCAGCACAGTCCCACTCCCCCCCCCCCCCATTGGAAAGATGGGAGAGGAGAGAGGGCACGTTCCCACCCTACCCCCTGTGTCTGCCAACCTACACTCTAATCCCTGGTCTGCTGTGCTTCAGAAAATTTTTGAAGCCCAGCAGATACATTGTGGATAAAAGGTGCCAATGCTTGAGCCCCTATCCTTGGGTAAGTGAGCTCCCCATTCACTGTCGGTGACTGAAGTCTCCTGGCTCTGACCAAGTGAGTACACTAAGGTAAAGAGGGACTCAGATGTGAGGGGTGCTCTGCACCTCTGATGTAAAGGAGGCTTCGGGAATCCTGATTTAAGGGGGGATGCTGGGAACTCTGATGTAAGTGAGGGCCTTGGAGAGCAGAACCCCCCATATATCAGAGTTCCCCTTTACACCAGAGTCCATAGCATTCCCCCTTAAAAAAAAAAAATTGCTCTGCCAAAGTGTTCGGGTTTGTCTTGAAGAAAAAGTGGCAACTCTACTTCATAGGGCACATTTACAGCCACTTTAAATGTGATGTGTAATTCTTGTTTGCAATTGGGATCTTTCTATTATGTTGTATGTTAATGGACACATCCTCTTTATAATGGTAGACAAATAAGGTGAACCCTCCTTGAAAATATTAGCTGAAAGCTATTAAATGTCCAGCAAACATTCAATATGCCAATCCTGCATTGAATCCTTTATGAACAGACTTTCAAATTATATGTTAGCAGTTTATGCAACTGTATTACTTTTTGCCACATGCTTTGTTGGGGGGAAAACCGCTCTTCTGAGCTGAAATGTGAATGCTAACTTTGATCTTTACCAATGCACAAAGTTATTTAAAAATAACAATTGTGTCCCTTTAGTCAGAAGATTTTGTTCATTGTATTTTGGGGTAAATGTCTGGAGACAGAGGATTTATGGCAGTTGCTTTGGGAAAAACTACAGGAAAACTGCTTTTTTTTTAACCTTTTCTATATTTATTACCAATTAAATCAAGGAAATAAAATGTATGTATCTTAAATAAGTATTAAATGAAAACCATGTATCCAAAAAGTTTTAAAAGTATAACATTAGAGTAGACTACAAAAGGTGAAATGTGTAAGGTACAAAATAAAGAAAGACATGCCCAAAACGAAAAAAGGAAGGTTGAGCATAAATTAACCCCACAGCACCACCCAGTGGCAGAACCACCAAACACATACTTATAAGAGAAATGGTTGTTGAACGTCTGTCTATATAAATAGCATGTTAAGGGCTTTTGCTTTGTGTATGCTGATTTATCATATAACAAGGTGTCAATTTCTGGACCTTAAAACAGAATCTGAGTGCCACAAAACTCTATTTAAGTCTTAATTTTTAATATTCAAAGCAAACTCATCAATCCATCCATGTCTCTATGCTTTATGCTTTATTTTGTTGAGAAATCACTTTGAAAAGTAACCCCTACCATATCTAGCTGTGGCCAGCTTGAGGTTCATTCACGTCAATCACTGTATTGCAACGCCATCAGCTGATAGAAGAAGCATGGGACCTTTGAGGAGGAGAGCTCCACCTGGAGCCTAGGGGATGGGACTAGACATGTGGAGGCATACGGCCTGGACAGAATATCATAAAGGGAAATAGTGAGTAGCACCATAGCACCCCTCCTGTTAGATAGTGGGTAGAGCTGCACAATTAATCGTTAAAAGATCGCAATCTTGATTCAACCCCTCTGACGATCTGCATTGCAGAGTTTCCCAATTCTTTAATGTAACAAGTATATAGTATGTCACTCTGGCAGTCTGTCAAACCGGGCAGTCTGCCAAGTTTTTAACAACATTGTAACTCTTCTCTTAGATCAAAGGGATAAAACTTCTGTGTGAATATGCAGGAAGTTTAACCACTTAAAGTAAGTCTAAACCTTTTTCTGATTGATGTTTCTTACAGTTAAAATCCAATTTTTTTGCTAGAAAATTACTTGGAACCCCCCATACATTATATATATATATATATATATATATATATATATATATGTATATATATATATATATATATATATATATATATATATATTTTAGCAGAGACCCTAGGGAATAAAATGGCGATTGTTGCAATATTTTATATCACACTGTATTTGCACAGTGGTCTTTCAAACGCAATTTTTTGGGGAAAATACACTTCAATGAATAAAGAAAAAAACGAAACAGTAAAGTTAGCCCAATTATTTTGTTTAATGTGAAAGATGATGTTACACCGTGAGAATCGTGAGAGAATCGTGATCTATCCTCTAAGCAAAAAAATTGCAATTCTCATTTTAGCCAGAATCGTGCAGCTCTAATAGTTGGACATTACAATGTGACTACCAGGACTTGGAGAAGTATAAACTATATTCTAATGCCAGTATTTTGGGACGTTGTGGATGTTGTATACACTGAAGAGAATGACAAAATGTGGGCTGTTGTACTTTGATAACGTGTTCAAGTAAAGTTAAAAACAAAGATACTCCCTGTCTCAATATTGTTTCAGCCGGGGGGAACCGCATTTAAAGTACCATTAAAGCCCCATTGAAAACCATCCATGAAAAACTCCCATTACATGCTATATAACAGAGTGGGGGTTATTTACGAAAGGCAAATCCACTTTGCACTACAAGTGCAAACTACAAGTGCAAAGTGGACTTGAAATTGCACTGAAAGTGCCCTTGGAAGTGCAGTCGCTCTAAATCTAAGTGGTAGATCTGAAATGAGGGGAAACTCTGCTGATTTTATCATCCAATCATGTACCAGCTAAAATGCTGTTTTTTATTTTCCTTGCATGTCCCCCTCGGATCTACAGTGATTTTACTTCCAAGTGCACTTGCAGTGCAAAGTGGATTTTCCTTTAGTAAATAACCTACAGTGTTAATACTCACAAAGCCACTAAATGTATGTTATGTGTAGAGTGAAATATACCTCATCCCTTTAAACCCGAACACATATGAATTACACAGGTTCTGAGGCTAATTTATTGCAGATAAGGCACCAAGTGAGTTTAATTACCACCTTAATCAGCCACAGAACCTGTGTAATTAATATGTGTTTGGTTTTAAAGGGATGAGGTGGCAACTCTATGTCCCTCTTATCTTCCCTATGTTCCCACTGCAGCCTGCGATTGTGTACACCAGCTAGTGTCCTCTACGGAGCATGCTCCAGTTTCAGTTCTAAGCTCTTCATTTCCTCCTGTTACTTATCTGTGGAGCCCACATGACTATTGAGTCACACAAGTGGGTGTATACCGAGTGTTAAATGACACTTCCCTCCCTCCTCCTCCATATCCTCCTATTGCTAAACACTATGGGAGCGGGATATAGTATGCTAATTGATTACATTCACTAAGAAAATCACAAAAATGCTTAGTTTTAATATAAATCAGTATTAAATATATCACACGTAATTGCTAATACCTGCAACATAAAAGAAAGAGCTTTGTATGCAGATGCCATCTGAACAAAATGAAAGCTTGTGTCAATCATCTCTGATTCTGCCTACACCATCCCAGATAGCAAACAATTGTGCTGCGAGATTGAAAATGACTTGCTAAACTATCGCTAGACTTGCCGGGCTTCACCAGTTTGTTGCACAATTGCAGCAACTCCACATTGCATGACTGCAGATCAACTTTCTTTGCAAACATTCTGCAAGTCTGCTGCAAGTTCTGGTTCAGTTATGTTGTGTAATAGTCATCCCACCACAGGGGGTCACTGTGGCTGGATTGTCATCATTGCTCCCTGCTGTGTGTAAGGTTTTTCTTTAATTGGTGCTGGGGCAGTCATAGAATCACTTTGGGAGTGGTGTGCAGAGAGGTGAGGGGTATCCATGAGATCTGATATGGAGTTCAGAGAGGTAGAAATCAAGAACGACTAACCCAAATATCCCATTGGTGGAGCACAATTTGGAATGTTTTCTTTTTCCTTGCTTATATGCTAGCAGCTCACCTTAACCACCTCAATGCTGGGCACTTACACCCCCTTCCTGCCCAGGCCATTTTTCAGCTTTCAGCGCTATCACACTTTGAATGACAATTGCGTGGTCATGCTACACTGTAACCATGTGAAGTTTTTTTTATAATTTTCTTCACACAAATAGAGCTTTCTTTTGGTGGTATTTAATCACTCCTGGGTTTTTTATTTCTTCTTTTTTTTTAAAAAGGCCAAAAATTTTGAAAAAAAATTGTTTTTCTTAGTTTCTGTCAGTAAATGTTGTAAATAAGTAATTTTTCTCCTTCACTGATGGGTGCTGATGAGGTAGCACTGATGGGCTGCTCTGATGAGGCGGCACTAATGGGCACTGATTAGGTGGCACTGATGAGGAGGCACGAATATGCCGCACTTATGGTCACTAATCGGTGGCACTGATATGTGGCACTGATGGGTGGCACTGGTGGGCACTGGGCACAGATAGGCGGCACTGGTGGGCACAGATAGGCAGCACTGGGTGGGCATGGATAGGCGGCACAGATAGGCTGCACTGATGGGTATTGATGGGTGGCATTGATGAGCAGCAGTGATGAGCATTGATGGGCAGCACTGATAGCTAACACTGACTGGCATCACTAATGGCCACTGATTGGTGGTACTTGTGGGCACAGATTGGTGGCAATTGTGGGCACTGATTGCTGGCAGTGGTGGGCACCCAATTCTGGCACTGGTGGCACTTAATTGTAATCAGGGCACTGATGATCAGTGCCCTGATTACATCCCTAGATGTCCTCTGTGAGAAGATGCCGCTGATCGGCTCTCCTCTCCTCACACTCTGTCAGTGTGCCGATTACTGGCATCTCTGTATTTACATGTGACTGGCTGTGATTGGACACAGCCGGTCACATGGTTAAAGAACCGTGGCTCTTTACACAGATCGGGGTCACACCATGTCCTAGAAACACTAGCAACCGGGGGCGCACGAGAGTGGTCATTCTGGGCATATGATGTCCACCCAGAACAAGAGCCGCCTAGCCATCATTTGACGGCCGGCGGGCGGGAAGAGGTTAAACAATGACCACAACAGGTCTAGTGGCACTTTAAGTCCCAGTTCACACAGGGGCGGCACGACTTGCAGGTCGCCTCACCGACCTGCACACGACTTCAGCGGCGACTTGCAAAACGACTTCTGTATAGAAGTCAATGCAAGTCGCCTGAAGTCACCCCAAAAATACTACAGGAACCTTTTTCTAAGTCGGAGGGACTTGCGTAGCTCCTATTAGAACGGTTCCGTAGTACAGAACGGGACGCGACTTGTCAGGCGGCTAGGTCGCCTGACAAGTCGCTCCTGTGTGAACCGGCACTTAGGAGAGGAGCGGAGTGGAATGTGATTTTCCATAAAGGATCCATATATTAAAGACTTGTCAGACCAGCTGTGGATTTCGATGGAGGAGAGGAGAGGAGAGGAGAGGAGAGGAGAGGAGAGGAGAATGGAACGTGAACTGCCATTAAGGATTTGTATACCAAAGCGCCACTAGGAGCTACGTCCCGACGACACCGCGATCTGCACACCCGGAAGACACGGGGAGTTTTCTAGCCGGCCGGCGTTTCTATGCTTGTTTTTACAACCACTTTGTAAGTGCAATCTTTACTCTTTCACTCAATAAAAAGCCGTGGATTTTATGCTATGTGGAGCCTTTATCTTTTTTATGGAGACCCATCCTATTCATTTTGCTGTGTTTGACGGAGTGAGTTCTGGGATTCGGATGACAACCAGTGTCTGCTGTACAGATCCCTGGCTGGGGTTGCAGCCATCCGCCCTTTAGGTCTCCTATAATCTAGAGACCAACTTTTTCTGGTAAGAGGCAGCAGTTTTAAACGGTGGAGGTCTGCCCACGCACCTTTTTGTCACCACAGCAAGTTTTGTTTCTACATTCACTCAGCACTGGGGGATATCCACTTATTCGTCTCCTATAATATGCACGAACTTTATTAATCATTGTTACTCTGGATATGGACTTTTTATGGATTATACAAGTTTGCTCTTAATTTTACATTGCATAATCTATGTTTTTCACAGGATATATGTTTAGTGTCTTTGCACAGTTCTCATATACTGTTGCATTTGGCATTAGTGTTCTGGTAAACATTTTTTTGCTGTTCACATTTAAACCACTCAATTTTATTTTTATTTTTATTTTTTCATTTTTTCCTGCATAGTAAACATTATTTGTGTTTTGTATATTTAACATTTATTCCAACTTCACTGTGGTGTTCATATACACTGGAAAATTTAATTTTTTTTAATTATTTGCACTTAATTTACCTTTTTAATGCTATAGGCACTAGGTTGTTGCCACTCTCATTCTTTCACCGCGACTTTTTGAATTATATCAAAGCGCCACTAGACCTGTTGTGGTCTTTGTTTAAGGTGAGCTGCTAGGGCACACTCCTGGTGGATGCCTGGATGGTGGGAACAATTGTGTTCACAACTTTCAAGAACTGTTTTTTGAGCACGTGATCTTCACATCTCATTACTTTTTTATTTTATTGTTTTTTTTTTAATGTAAAATGAGATGAATAACTGCTTTTGATTCGAGCACTCATTATCATTGTTTCACATATTATTGTATTTTTTTGTTTTTAATTTAGGAATAGTCATTTATGCATATTTGTCTTTTTTGTCTGTTTAGCTTCTTGAATTAGTGGACTTTATCACTGTTTCACATAGTATCGCATATTATCGCATAATACTGCAATTTTTGTTTTGTGGGGGGTTTTTTTGTATCATTTTTATTGTTTTTAACTAAGATGTAATCCAGTGTTTTGTATTGATTTTTTTCAAATATTTTAATGTTTTTTATAAAGATCAGTTTTGTCTTAATGTACTACTCAGTGAACTGAGGTACATTTATTAGGGAAATGGTAAAATATAGGCCAAAAAAGCTGAACTAAAAATATTTCAATGAGACCTTTTTTTTTTTTACTTCACTTCAGTCACTTTGGCTTAGATTTTGCAATTTTTCTGACAATTCATCTCTCTTCACTTATTAGTGAATAGACCTGATAAAAACGCACACTTGACAAACAACAAGAAAAACTAGTGCCAAAGATATTAATGGAAGATTGAGGGATTAAATAAGATTGCTGCCACATAAGTACCGGTGAATCACCAGCATAGGTGTGTGTAGCCTATTGCATTAGGGTGCGCACCCTAAAGATCAAACACACACGCGTGTGTATGTGTGTGTGTGTGTGTGTGAGATATATATATATTACATATACATACAGACACACACACTCTTATGCCCCGTACACACGGTCGGACATTGATTGGACATTCCGACAACAAACTCCATGGATTTTTTCAGACGGATGTTGGCTCAAACTTGTCTTGCATACACACGGTCACACAAAGTTGTCGGAAAATCCGATCGTTCAGAACGCGGTGATGTAAAACACGTACGTCGGGACTATAAACGGGGCAGTAGCCAATAGCTTTCGTCTCTTAATTTATTCTGAGCATGCGTGGCACTTTGTGCGTCGGATTTGTGTACACACGATCGGATTTTCCGACAACGGATTTTGTTGTCGGAAAATTTTATAGCAAGCTATCAAACTTTGTGTGTCGGAAATTCCAATGGAAAATGTGTGATGGAGCCTACACACAGTCGGAATTTCCGACAACAAGGTCCTATCACACATTTTCCATCAGAAAATCCGACCGTGTGTACAGGGCATTATGGTAGAGCCGTTACAGTGAAAGAGAAGTATGGTAGTACTTAGTGAATGGCGGAACTGGTCAGAGGGAGATATTTCCCATCTCCCTGCCTGCACACAGAGTGATAATCCTAATGTGCTTGGGGTGATTAGGGTGTGCCCGGGCACACCTGGCACACCTATCGGAACATGCCTATGATCACCAGTTAATATGCAAGAGAAAAGAAGCCAACAGCGCAAATCTATATTCCCACAATCTGGTGATCTTTCTTGGATTCATCCTGGGATTGCAAAATGGACTTCAAATATTTTGAACACTTGTGAATTTTTGATGCATGCACTTTACTAATGAACAATATTTTCTTGCACTAAGCACTTTTTGTTCAATGTGTCAGCACACTGTTTTTTCGTTTGCACTTTTTTTTAACAGCATTTGCACCTGGTTTGTTTCATAGAAACAAATGATTTTGTATGATTAATTAATGTATGCAATGACACAGAGTTTATCATTATATTATTGTTGGATTGATTGTATTTCACACGTGTACAGTAAGGGATTAGGGTAATAGCAGTGGGTTCACTATCACCAGATTATGCCATTGTACATTTGCGCTGCTTGCTTCTTTTTCTTGCCAAAAATGGAGACTTGCGGGGCCCTTGTTATAGACCTGCAGGGCTCTTGCTGAGATTTGCGAGTCTCTTGCTGTAGACTTGCGGGTCTCTTTCTGTAGACTTGCGGGGCTCTTGCTGAGACTTGCAGGGCTCTTGCTGTAGACTTGTGAGGCTCTTGCTGTAGACTTGCGGGGCTCTTGCTGAGACTTGCGGGTCTCTTGCTGTAGACTTGCGGGGCTCTTGCTGTAGACTTGCGGGGCTCTTGCTGAGACTTGCGGGGCTCTTTCTGTAGACTTGCGGGGCTCTTGCTGTAGACTTGCGGGGCTCTTGCTGTAGACTTGCGGGGCTCTTGCTGAGACTTGCGGGGCTCTTGCTGTAGACTTGCGGGGCTCTTGCTGTAGACTTGTGGGGCTCTTGCTGTAGACTTGCGGGGCTCTTGCTGAGACTTGCGGGGCTTTTGCTGTAGACTTGCGGGGCTTTTGCTGTAGACTTGCGGGGCTCTTGCTGTAGACTTGTGGGGCTCTTGCTGTAGACTTGCGGGGCTCTTGCTGTAGACTTGTGGGGCTCTTGCTGTAGACTTGCGGGGCTCTTGCTGAGACTTGCGGGGCTTTTGCTGTAGACTTGCGGGGCTTTTGCTGAGACTTGCGGGGCTCTTGCTGTAGACTTGTGGGGCTCTTGCTGTAGACTTGCGGGGCTCTTGCTGAGACTTGCGGGGCTTTTGCTGTAGACTTGCGGGGCTTTTGCTGTAGACTTGCGGGGCTCTTGCTGAGACTTGCGGGGCTCTTGCTGAGATTTGCAGGGCTCCTGCTATAGACTTGCGGGGCTCTTGCTGAGACTTGTGGGGCTCTTGCTGAGACTTGTGGGGCTCTTGCTGAGACTTGTGGGGCTCTTGCTGAGACTTGCGGGGCTCTTGCTGAGATTTGCAGGGCTCTTGCTATAGACTTGCGGGGCTCTTGCTGTAGACCTGCGGGGCTCTTGCTGAGACTAGCGTGGCTCTTGCTGTAGACTTGCAGGGCTCTCGCTGTAGACTAGACTTACCACCGCAACTTTGCTCTTGCTACAGACTTGCCACGCAAATTGGAAAAGTGTCAACTAGAACTTGTGCTTCAAGTGCTCTGCAAGTGTACAACTTTCCAGGGAAGATGTGCAGCAAGTTCACAAGACTTACAATTCAATACTGCCACAAATGTGTGGCAAGTTATCCTTGCTATCTGGGATATTAATTCACAAAAAATACACATACACATGATACTGTAGATCAGCGGAGTAATAGAAGCCCTTCTGAAGGAACTTTCTCTGCAGATGCCAAAGAACAGAGAAAGATCATGTGACCACACAACAACTCTGAAGGAATAAGGTACTTAGAGGATTAAAAAAAAAATACAGTGGCATTATATACAGTATATGATTTATGTTATTGAATTACGGCAATTAACGCCTCTCTGTTTAGTATCACTTTAACCGCTTGCCGCCTGCCCACCGCCAAATGACGGAGGGGAGGTGCGGCTCTCGTTTTGGGATGATGCCATATGACAGCGCCCCAGAACGGCCGCTCCTAGGAAACGGCGCAACCCTGATCTCTGTAAACAGCTGATGATACGGCTCTTTAACCATGTGATCGGCTGTGTCCAATCATGTAAATGCGGAAGTGGTGTTAACTGGCTCTCATCGCTTCACACTAACAGAGTGTGTGGTGAGGAGAGCCGATCAGCGGTATCTCTTTGCAAGGGAGACCAGGACAGGTAATCAGGGCACTGATCATCAGTGCCCTGATTACAGGAACCCCCAGCAGTGCCCATCAGTGACACCAATCAGTGCCCATTAGTGATGCCAGTCAGTGCTGCCCATCAGTGCCTCCCATCAGTGCCATCAGTGCTGCCTATCCGTGCCACCTATCAGTACCCACCAGTGCCACCTATTAGTGCCACCTCATCAGTGGCCATCAGTGCCGCCTCATCAATGCACATTAGTGAAGGAGAAAAATGACTTATTTACAAAATTTACTGACAGAAACTAAGAAAGACTTTTGTTTTTTTTTTCAAAAATTTTCGGTATTTTTTCCTTTTTTTGTAAAAAATAAAAAACCCCAAATAAAGTGATGAAATACCACCAAAAGAAAGCTCTATTTTTGTGAAGAAAATAATTAAAAATTAATTTGGGTACAGTGTTGCATGACCGCGTAATTGTCATTCAAAGTGTGACAGCGCTAAAAGCTGAAAAATGGCCTGGGCAGGAAGGGGGTGAAAGTGCCCAGTATTGAAGTAGTTAATGGATGTTTTGGGTTAAGTTAAATAGGATCTTCAGGGTATTTGCAAATACTGTACAGTATCTCACAAAAGTGAGTACACCCCTTACATTTTTGTAAATATTTTATTATATCTTTTCATGTGACAACACTGAAGAAATGACACTTTGCTACAATGTAAAGTAGTGAGTGTACAGCTTGTATAACAGTGTAAATTTGCAGTCCCCTCAAAATAACTCAACACACAGCCATTAATGTCTAAACCGCTGGCAACAAAAGTGAGTACACCCCTAAGTGAAAATGTCCAAATTGGGCCTAATTAGCCATTTTCCCTCCCCGGTGTCATGTGACTCGTTAGTGTTACAAGGTCTCAGGTGTGAATGGGGAGCAGTTGTGTTAAATTTGGTGTTATCGCTCTCACTCTCTTATACTGGTCACTGAAAGTTCAACATGGCACCTCATGGCAAAGAACTCTCTGAGGATCTGAAAAAAAAACTTGTTGCTCTACATAAAGATGGACCCTTAAACTGGGCTACAGCACGGTGGCCAAGACCATATAGCGGTTTAAGAGGACAGGTTCCACTCAGAACAGACCTCACCATGGTCGACCAAAGAAGTTGAGTCCACTTGCTCAGCGTCATATCCAAAGGTTGTTTTTGGGAAATAGACGTATGAGTGCTGCCAGCATTGCTGCAGAGGTTGAAGGGGTGGGGGGTCAGCCTGTCAGTGCTCAGACCATACACCGCACACTGCATCAAATTAGTCTGCATGGCTGTCGTTCCAGAAGGAAGCCTCTTCTAAGAATGATGCACAAGAAAGCACGCAAACAGTTTGCTGAAGACAAGCAGACTAAGGACATGGATTACTGGAACCGCGTCCTGTGGTCTGATGAGACCAAGATAAACTTAATTGGTTCAGATGGTGTCAAGTGTGTGTGGCGGAAACCAGGTGAGGAGTACAAAGACAAGTGTGTCTTGCCTACAGTCAAGCATGGTGGTGGGAGTGTCATGGCCTGGGGCTGCACTGGGGAGCTACAGTTCATTGAGGGAACCATGAATGCTAACATATACTATGACATACTGAAGCAGAGCATGATCCCCTCCCTTCAGTATTCCAACATGATAGCGACCCCAAACACACCTCCAAGATGACCACTGCCTTGCTAAAGAAGCTAAGGGTAAAGGTGATGGACTGGCCACGCATGTCTCCAGACCTAAACCCTATTGATCATTGATGATGCCGACGATGCATCGATGATGCAGACGATGACTAATAATTGATATAATTATTAGTGTTACTGTGGAAACAGGAGTACACCAATTCAACGGAAAACTTCTCCAATCCAACTGAATTTTCCCCCAGCAACTTGGTTCATCCAGAGAGCAGCATTTACTGGTTTCCAGAACAAATGACACACAGAGTACTTGCAATTATACAATGATCAGAAGCCTTCAGAGTCCCATTTAAAATACCCAGTCCTTTTTGTCATAGCAGGCATCAAGGCACTCCACCCATCCAGCATGTACTGTAATCTATATTATGCATCTAGGTAGTTTCCATGTGCTGCTGGCATAAAGTTCCTTGAGCAAAGATTAACTGTTTGCATCAACTACTGTGAAATAATAAGTCCCAGCATGTCCACACATTTTTTTCATTGATTTTTATCTATATTGCCAGTATCCCGCAATACATTACAGCCGCAAGCAGTTTTAAATGACATTTTTTCCTTTAGAAATGTCATTTTGCTGCTCTTATTCAATACACTATATACGGCAGCTCTGTAAGCAGCCTTACATAGTGTGGTACGTGGACTTAGCCCCCTGAGCCATGATTGGCCAAAGGAACCCTGCCTTTGGCCAATCATGGCTCTCACAACAGAGCGCGCTGCGATTGGCCAAAGCATGAAGGTTAGGTGCATGCTTTGTCCAATCATCAGACATCAATGCACTGCGATCTCGCAGTGCATTATGGGACGTTCCGCGGGTGCTCAAATTTCCCGCTAAAGCCCCATAATGTTCAGAATTCGGCGAACGGACAAACACCCGATGTTTGAGTCAAACTTACGTTGAACTCGAACCGCGGGCTCATCCCTAGTCTCCAGGAGGGAACCACCAGGTGTTGGTGAGTGACACACAGCTGGGAACACTGGATAGGCATGCCCAAGTGGATTGGGAGGATGCAATCTGATATAGATGTAGAGCCAGTAAGGACTGTGGTGTTATGGGCAGTGGAAGCAGGCAGGAGGGCTGTCAGTGTCTGAAGAGGACTGACTGGGATCAGTAGTCCACCAAAGAGGGCAGCTAGCACCAAAACTTCCTTTTGCTACACCATAGAGGCCCGCGGTTCCTGCCTGTAATAAGGCACTTTGCTAAGGCCTGCCTAAAACCAGTGCTAGGCCTAACCATGTGCTAGCTGCACCTGAACAATTGTGTAGGAGGGAGAAGCAAAGATAGTCTGCAGCAAGTATTGTGCAAGAGGAGAGTATCTAATTTGTCCCAAGCCATGTAAGAATCTTTTATGGGCATCCCATGAATCCCTTACCCCATCCACGTTTAATCCCTCAATAAAACACAAAAACAAAGCTGATGAGCTTTTCATTGTCTGGAGTGTCTGAAAGTGAATGCCGGGCTGGGCACGGTGAGAGGTGGGCCACATCACTCAGCAGCCCCTGGGGGGGTAACCCTACATTAGAGTCTGCAGGCCACAGTGAAGGTTCCTTGGATGTTTTTTGCTGCATTTTTGCAAATGGAGTTGGGGATTTGGTCAGGATCAATGGAGCCCTCAATGCTGAGAAATGCATGTAGATACTTCTATCATCTATCATACTTACATCTATCATGTCATAACATCTAGGAGATGTGTGATTGGCCCCAAATTTGTTCTGCACCAGGACAACAACCCCAAACATACAGCCAATGTCATTAAGAACTATCTTCAGCGTAAAGAAGAACAAGGAGTCCTGGAGGTGATAGTTTGGCACCCAAAGAGCCCAGATCTCAAAATCATGGAGTCTGTCTGGGATTACATGAAGAGACAGCCTAACATCTACAGAAGATCTGTGGTTAGTTCCCCAAGATGTTTAGAACAACCTCCCAGATAGCAAGGATAACTTTGCACAAATTTGTGGCAGTGTTGAATTGTAAGTCGTGTTAACTTGCTGCACATTTTCACTGGCAAGTTGTACACTTGCAGAGCACTTGAAGCACAGGTTCTAGACACTTTTCCAATTTGTAGCAAATTTGCTTGGCAAGTCTCTAGCAAGAGCAAAGTTGCAGAGGTGAGTCTACAGCAAGAGCTCTGCAAATCTACAGCATGATTATTCAGCCACAGTGACCCCCTGTGGTGGGAGGACTATTGCACAAAATAACCGAAACCAGAACTTGCTACAGACTTGCAAAATGTTTGCAAAGAAAGTTGATCTGGAGTCATGCAATGTGGACTTGCTGAAATTGTGCAACAAACTTGTGAAGCCTGGCAAGTCTAGCAATAGGTTAGCAAGACATTTTCTTTCTTTTTTTTTTTTTTATCAATAATTTTTATTCATTTTATCAAACAAATACAAATCAATTGAAGTTGCTGCATATATTATACAACATTTGTAATACAAAAACTGAGAAGACATAAAGTATAGTACTGATATAAACCTTGATGGCCTAGTCCAGCCTACCCCGGTTGGGTTCAAGCTGTAGGACTGGAAGGTCACCACTTTACCTATGTTTCTTACAGTATAAACTATGAGTATGGAAATAATGTTGGGAAGGAAAATTAAAAATAACGAATCACCAAAAAGTAATGAATATCAGAGATATTGCTGTACACCGACTAATTGCTTAGGTGAATGGTCACAATATTTCAGGCTGAAGGGTAAATTTAAATTTTACATTCTTTTAGTTAATTGGAGGATCTGGGATGGGATAGCAAGTCATTTTCAAACTTGCAGGCACAATTGCTTGCTATCTGGGATCCCACCACGACCCTCATCTCTATCCAAATTATACAAAAACAAAAACAACATCCCCTAGACTGGTCATTGAAGAAAGGAGCGGAAGTGTTGTGTGCACCTGGCTGTAGAAAACACTGTGTGCCTGACTGAGGGGCTGAAGTTTGGGAAGACCTGGGCAAAAAATCCTTGTGGCTCCTACGGGAGTAGCGCTACATGTATATAATGTGGAAGTAGTGTTTACCTTCTTTTAAGCACCCTGTATATGTAGATATTATTTTAGAATAAGGGGATTTCCTATGAAATAACACGTAGTGTACATGAGAGGTTTTGCTAATCCCTGGCGGTGATCAGAAATGATTCATTTCAGTTCTCTTTTTTTACACTGCAGCTATTCTTTCATCAGAATATAAAGCTCAGATTGTTTCCCAGCCCCTCTCATTCATGGCCAGCCTTCGGCTCACAATGATAGGCTGAGGCTATGCTACCCTTGGCAGCAGCTGCGTTCCTCATTACACATGCCCAGTAAGCAGTAAGATCAGTCTGTTTACTATCCTGAGCATGGCTTTGTCTCCTCTGATTTCCTCTCTCTTGTCACTGAGTGTCACAAATCTGTATCAATGGGCAGCCTGGCTGTTTGGGCTCTATGTGCTGTATAGAATCACTAGGATTTATATGGGATGGAGGGAGCTGGTCACTGCATTCCAACCTTTTCCGGGTCCTCCGTGTCACTGGCTCTATGGAAACGCACGGGAGGTAAGGTGTACTTTAATCCCTCTCAGATCTGATAAGTGTATTATTGCATTTGGAATTGCACAATATGTGAAAGAAAATACTCCTGTGTTTCTGGTATACCCAACTGTCTCGTTTTCAGGTCTGCTTCATAGATTTGTATAAATGAACGTAGAATTGAACTAGCAAAAGTCTTTACATTGTACTAACTCTTTTATCCAAACTTTAAAATATTACCTTAGTATTTACATCTATTTCTTCACATCTCACATCCGGTGGACCACTGAGGATGCAGGCATTTAAGCTAACCATAGACGGATTGAAGTTCGGTCGGAATAGCAAGGAAGGATTGAATTTCTATCTGTGTGTGATCATCCCCGACTGACAGAAGTCCATCTTTAGATGGACTTCTGTCGAACAGACAAGCTGGAAAAACAGACAAGTTGCAGCTGAGTCCCGCTGACAAAATACAGTGTCATCCACCTCATCTGTGTAGATGAGGAATCTGCTTGTTTTGTTTTTTCCTTAAAGTGAATGTAAAGGTTAGTTTTTTTGTTTTGTTTTTTTTTAAATAACAAACATGTCATACCTACCTGCTCTGTGCAAGGGTTTTTTGCACAAAGCAGCCCTGATCCTCCTTTTCTGGGGTCCCCTTGTGGCGCTCCTAGCTCCTCCAGGGACACGCGGTGAGGTCAGTGGCTAGTGAAGCGCTGGCTAGTATCAGAGCCAGATACACACAGGTTACATACGCCGCGATCATTAGAGTGAGAGCAATAATTCTAGTACTAGACCTCCTCTGTAACTCTAAACATGCAACCTGTAAAAAATTTTAAAAAGCCACCTATGGAGATTTTTAAGTACTGAAGTTTGGCGCCATTCCACAAGTGTGCGCAATTTTAAAGCTTGACATGTTAGGTATCTATTTACTAACATCATCTTACATAGTATACATAAAATTGGGCTAACTTCAATGTTTTTTTTTATTCATGAAACAGTTTCTTTCCAAAAAAAAGTGTTTGAAAAATTGCTGCACAAATACACATAAAAAGTTGCAATGGTCACCATTTTATTCCCTAGGGTGTCTGCTAAAACAATATATATATATATATATATATATATATATACACAGGGCTCCAAATGTCAAGTCCTGAGCTACTAGCCAGGTCTCAAGGGTTACTCGCCACCAGTTGCCCCACCCAACCCTGCCCCGCCCCTAATCACGCCATCATAAATTATCTCATGAAATGACACTTAAATGTTTTATGCATAATTAAGTTACAGAAATAAATTTTAACAACAACTTTATCAGTTCCCCTCAGCACAGCCTCACCAGTGCCCATCAATGCAGGCTCACCTGTGCCCATAAATGCGGCGTGACCTGTGCCCATCATTGCAGCCTCACCGTGCCCAACATTACAGCTTTACCGCTCCCCACCTTGCAGCCTCACCGTGCCCCACATTGCAGCTTCACCGTGCCCCACATTGTAGCTTCACCGTGCCCCACATTGCAGCCTCACCGTGCCCCACATTGTAGCCTCCCCATACCCCAAATTGCAGACTCACTGTGCCCCCATTGCAGCCTTACGGTGTCCCACATTGCAGCCTTACAGTGCCCCCATTGCAGCTTTTCATTGCAGCCTTACATTGCCCCTATTGCAGACTTACATTGCCCCCATTGCAGCCTTACATTGCCCCCCATTGCAGCCTTGCCAGGATGGAGGAAGTAAGAGGGGTGGCTGGATCGTGACTGGAGTTAGAGGAGAGCCGCAGGATCACCGAGCGGTAAAACACGTAACAGCTTACATTGAATCTGTCTCCGCTCTGCTCACTCTCACACAGCCCCGCCTCCTCCTAACCCCGCGCCTGTAATGGACAGAATGCATGCCAGCATTGGACCCGCGTTCTGTCTATTACAGGTGGGGGTTAGGAGGAGGCGGGGCTGTGTGAGAGTGAGCAGAGCAGAGACAGTTTCAATGTAAGCTGTTACAGCGTGTTTTACCGCTTAGTGATCCCGCGGCTCTCCTCTAACTCCATGCACTCTTCCACCGGGAGAACGGCTCCCAGTCACCCCCGCCCGCCGGTGGTGCTTACGCCCCCACTCCCAGGCAGCCCAGCTCCTCGCCACCCCTCATTTTCTACTCGCAAAATGCGACTAGGCGAGTGGAAAATTTTAAGGCTGTGCATATATATATATATATATATATATATATATATATATATATATATATAGTTTGGGGGTTCTGAGTAATTTTTGAACAAAAAAAGTACCGTATTTATCGGCGTATAACACGCGCCGGCGTACCCCAGTTTAGGAGAAAAGTTTCAGGAGAAAAAACTTTTTTTCAAAATAAACCACTTTGAAGCAAAATAATGGTCAGTGAGCATCAATGCCCATCTGCAGTCTAATCAGTGCCCATCTGCAACCTTATTAGTGCCCATCTGCAGTCTAATCAGTGCCCATCTGCAGCCTTGCTCCTCACTGCAGCCTGATTAGTGCCCGCCTGCAGCATTGCTCCTCGCTGCAGCTTGATCAGTGTTCATCTGCAGCCTTGCTGCCACCGAGGGGAAGGAGGGGACGAGCGCTCCTGAAATAGAGCCGGGTCTCCTGTGCTTATGCTTATAACATATAGCATAATAATATATGATTTAGCTTGTACCTTTTTAGCAGCAGCAGATTTTCATTCTCCCTCTTAACTGTGTGAGAAAAACATGGGATTATGGGTTAATCTTATACCCATAATCACATGCTTTTTCCTTGTAGTTAAGAGGGCTGGGCTGGAAAGGAGCATGTGTCTTTTAGACACACCCCCTTCTATGATACTGCAGTGAGAGGCGTGCCTCCACTGCAGCATTTTTATTGGACAGCTTGGGCTAATGGTACTTTACCATTGGTATAAGACTCCAAGCTATCCATTGAGCTCAGTGCCTCTGAAAAGAAGTGAGGAGAGGCACTGTGAGCTCATCCTTTCGGTCTAATGTAGGAGCCCCAAATTTTGACCAGTGGTGGGGTAATACTTCAGCTACCTACTCCCTGTCGCCAAGCTACGACCCTCAAAGTCTATTTTTTTTTTTTATGTTCATGGCTCTCTGACTGCATGTCCCTGGGCTCCTCCTCTTCACCGGGTGCCCCCACAGAGAGCCGTTTTCCGTGGGGGCACCCGTGTGTGTACGCTCACGAGTACCACTGCTGCGTCCATTGACACAGACAGCAGAACTCGGCCCTGCCCCCGTTTCTCGTTTTACTGGATTTGATTGACAGCAGCAGGAGCCAATGGCCCCTGCTGCTATCAGTCTATCCAATGAGGACCCGAGACAACGGCTGGAGCTGCTGCACTCATGCACGTCGCTGTAACGATCGGGTTCAGGTAAGAAAAAAGGGGGGGGGTCTAGGGGCAGCTGCAGCACAGAAGGTTTTTCACCCTAATGCATAGAAAGTGCACAGTCTGTTTGCCCTTAGTAAATAAACCCCATTGTTTTATCTGATTGGACGAGGTCCCATGATGTCACCAGCCTCATGATGTATCAGCCTCATGATGTCATCAGCCTTATATTCAACACAAGATGTCCTCTAAATGGCGGAAAATGCCAGGCAAGCGACACCCTGCATATAGACGGCAAATCTCTTGAGCATTACCCGGAGGTGAGAATGGGGTTGATTTACTAAAGGCAAATAGACTGTGCACTTTTCAAAGTGCAGTTGCACTCTGCAAGAGCATTTTCTCCAGAGCTTAGTAAATGAGCAGAAGCTCTGCTGACTTCCATCATCCAATCATGTGCAAGCAAAACTGTTGTTTTTTAAATTTTTCTTGCTGGTGATTGGGCATTCTTTTTAAAGTGAAACTTCTTCATTTATAGTACTGTAGCAGCTGCACTTTCTATTTGCCTTTAGTAAATCAACCCCTATGTGAATAGTGAGAAATGCACACCAGCCACACTTACACCACACTTTAGCTTTTGACATTTACTTACAACAGCTGACTCTAGTACCCACCATGCCCCTGTGTGTCTCAGTGCCACCCCTGCCTTCAAAACCCATGTAAATATTTGGAAATCAGGGACATATGTAATTTAAAAGGTTGAAATTGCCTACTGCAAGTACCCTGTGTAAATTTGGTTTGCTTCATTTGCAGTTCCTTAAAGTCGGAAAGGATTTGGACTTTGCTCTGCATTGGGCTCAGACGTATCCGCATGGATTCCCACTGTGGGTCAGCAATTTCCAAGCATGGCTGGTAGTCACCCACCCTGATTATGCAAAGGCTATTTTGGCCAGGCAGGGTAAGTAATCAATGTCAGTGTTGTATTAGTGTTGAATTGTTGTTTAAGTGAAACCCCAAATGCCTTTTTTTACCACTATTCCTTATACTGGCTTTTGAAATTTACAAATGTAGCGGTATCCCCGTAAGGGCTGCTGATTGACTCTATACCCCACTGGCTACCCCGACTCCTCAGATCCTCTCTTACCCCTGACACCTCGGGTTCCATGTTGTAGTGCAATGCTACCAAAAAAAGTCATACACAAAGCTACTGAATCAATTAAGTAAACTACTGTATTATATATTTCTAACACAATGGACTCAGTGAAAACTCAGATATAACGAATTAAAATGATAACAATCAACATGTATAGCAAATTGAGGAATCCATGATCACCTGAGGAGTATACGCAGAGGAGGCAAGAAGTGAGACTAATGCCCAACATGATAAAGAGTGTATAAGAAGGTAAGAATGCTTTAAATGATTAGTATAGTCTCTTGTCTTCTTCCTCTTCAGCTAGCTAATTAGACGGCAGTATTTGTAATCCAGGGAACAAGTAAGTAGCAAATTATAGTAAAGGTGATGTGTAGGTAACTGTGTGCTTAATTATATAAAGCACCTGTAGAACTTCTTCCTTACTGAAGGATGCAACGCAACATTAACTTTGTAGTACAGGGAAGATGAACTCTGAGGTTTCACTGTACACTGTCTATGAATAAGTGATATCGCTTCTGTGGGACTGCAGGTCTCACCAGCCGTCTGGGACCTATTTACACAGCAGCAAAGTATTACATCGATCTGGGCAAGTGCCCGCTCACCACACAAGGCCCAGATGCTTGTACTGCTCCGCTTCTGAGATCTCAGTCCCGCTCCAAGCTGGCGCTGTCACACCACACCGCTCCTTCTGATGGCTGATGACTGTGATGCAGGAAACATTTTCGGGTTATCCTGGGCCCTTCGATCCGTCCACACGCTGATCCAGCCCACTATGTTCCGGAACTCCTCAGAGGCCACACGATTCCGCTCCGAGCTACCCCGGCCGCAGTCCCCCGATCTCGCACCCACAGCTCCCTGCAGGCAGGTCTTTAAAAGCGTCCCCCCAAGAGAGAGAAAAAATGTGCCATGCCTGTCCCTTTTATTTCCTTACCCAGCAGGCTGTTCTGTCGCTTTGCCTTGTGGGTAGGTGAGTTGGGCATTGTGGGTAGGTAGTTCCTTGACTGATTTAAATATATGAGTCACTTCCTCATTAAAATACTAATCCCACAATGCATCATTGTTTGTTGCTAAGTAGAGAAAAGTTCATGCCAAAGTTGTAGCAGCCACTAGAGGGAGCCATTCCCTTACTTAAGGAATACCACCCCACCCAGTAAATGACTTTAGTAAACCCCTGCGTTACATACAGAATTTAGCAAAGCATGGCTCCTCAAATGTAGCAATTTAGAAGTTAGATGAAAGGTTTAGCACCAGGAAACACTTTTTGAAAGGTAAAAAGTGCATTTTGTATACAACTATATAGATCAAGTCAAAATGAGGGACAAATGAGGAGGAAAGAGGGACAGAGGGACATTGTTCCAAATCAGGAACAGTTCCTTAAAATCTGGGACAGTTGGGAGCTATGCTTCTGATGATAACGGTAAACAGGGCAAATAGGAGGGGTGATCTCCATAACAGACACAGACAGCTATACAACCTAACAAGAATTGTAATCTCTCTCCACTCTATCCAAAACTACACTGCGCAAAATTATAAACGCAACACTTTTGTGTTTGCTCCTATTTATCATGAGCTGAACTTAAAGATCTACGACTTTTTCTATGTACACAAAAGGCTTATTTTTCTCAAATATTGTTCACAAATCTGTCTAAATCTGTGTTAGTGAGCACTTCTCCTTTGCCGAGATAATCCATCCACCTCACAGGTGGCATATCAAGATGCTGATTAGACAGTATGATTATTGCACAGGTGTGTCTTAGGCTGGCCACAATAAAAGGCCACTCTAAAATGTGCAGTTTTACTGTATTGGGGTGTCCAGGGGATCTGAAAACCAGTCAGTATCTGGTGTGACCACCATTTGCCTCACACAGTGCAGCACATCTCCTTCGCATAGAGTTGATCAGGTTGTTGATTGTGGCCTGTGGAGTGTTGGTCCATTCCTCTTCAATGGCTGTGCGAAGTTGCTGGATATTAACAGGAACTGGAACACGTTGTCATATACGCCGATCCAGAGCATCCCAAACATGCTCAATGGGTCACATGTCCGGTATGCTGGCCATGCAAGAACTGGGATGTTTTCAGCTTCCAGGAATTGTGTACAGATCTTTGCAACATGGGGCTGTGCATTATCATGCTGCAACATGAGGTGATGGTTGTGGATGAATGGCGCAACAATGGGCCTCAGGATCTCGTCACGGTATCTCTGTGCATTCAAAATGCCATCAATAAAATGCACCTGTGTTCGTTGTCCATAGCATACGCCTGCCCATACCATAACCCCACCGCCACCATGGGCCACTCAATCCACAATGTTGACATCAGCTAACCACTCACCCCCACAATGCCATACACGCTGTCTGCCATCTGCCCTGTACAGTGAAAACCAGGTTTCATCCGTGAAGAGAACACCTCTCCAAAGTGCCAGACCCCATGGAATGTGAGCATTTGCTCACTTAAGTCGGTTACGACGACAAACTGCAGTCAGGTCGAGACCCCGATGAGGACGATGAGCATGCAGATGAGCTTCCCTGAGACGGTTTCTGACAGTTTGTGCAGAAATTCTTTGGCTATGCAAACCGATTGTTGCAGCAGCTGTCCGGGTGGCTGGTCACAGCCGATCTTGGAGGTGAAGATGCTGGATGTGGAGGTCCTGGGCTGGTGTGGTTACACGTGGTCTGCGGTTGTGAGGCCGGCTGGATGTACTGCCAAATTCTCTGAAACGCCTTTGAAGATGGCTTATGGTAGAGAAATGAACATTCAATTCAAGGACAACAGCTCTGGTGGACATTCCTGCAGTCAGCATGCCAATTGCACACTCCCTCAAAACTTGCGACATCTGTGGCATTGTGCTGTGTGATAAAACTGCACATTTTAGAGTGGCCTTTTATTGTGGCACACCTGTGCTATAATCATGCTGTCAAATCAGCATCTGGATATGCCACACCTGTGAGGTGGATGGATTATCTCGGCAAAGGAGAAGTGCTCACTAATACAGATCAAGCCCTGGTTCACATTGATGCGATTTGGCATGCGATTTGACATGGCATGGCATGTCAAATCGGTTGCAATGGCAGCGTCCGAATCGGTGCGACGCCGCATGTGCGGCGCCGCACTGATTTACAAAAGTAGTTTCTGTACTACTTTTGGTGATTTCGGGTGTGATTTCCATTGACATCTGTGCAGAAACCCACACAAATGTCTCTGAAATCGCCCCCGAAGTCGGGACTGGCATTCAGGAATTAAATCGTGCCAGTTTGAACTCGCACAATTTCATTCCCACAGTCAGGTGAACCAAGGCTCAGACAGATTTGTGAACAATATTTGAGAGAATTAGGCCTTTTGAGTACAGGCAGTCGCTGGGTTATGAACACCCGAGTTATGAACGACTCCTGCTTACGAACAGCCTCAAATGCTGGCCACTTGTGCTCCACACTGGTCCTGGATACCTCCAAGCACCTCCGGACACATCCCACACTGCAGTACTACATCTACTGCATGGCCAGAAGAGCCCCAGATAACATAACAAGCACCCGGAACATCCCACATCCATGCACAGGTGGAAGTTGCACTTACAAATGCAGTGTTCCATCTTATGAACAAATTCTACTTACGAACAAACCTACAGTCCTTATTGTGTGAGTAACTCGGGGACTGCATGTACATAGAAAAAGTCATAGAACTTTAAGTTCATCTCATGATTAATAGGGGCAAACACAAAAGTGTTGTGTTTATAATTTTGCTCAGTGTAAATGAAAAAAAAAGTTATGCCTTCAGCGACATTTTAACTATTCTTTGTGGAAAAGCCTTTTTTAACCACTTGCCGACCGGCTCACACCAATATACGTCGGCAAAGTGGCCCGGGTGCGCAAAATCACGTACCCGTACGTCGCCTGCGGCCATCGGATTAGTTGCAGAACCAATCAGTCTTCAGGTCCAGGCCAATGATTTCTGGCCTGGACCTGCTGCTGATCGATTCTGGCGAATGAAAATGCTTTCCCTGCCTGTAAGTGTAAACACAGGCAGGGGAAGTGATGTTATCTCCCTCTCTGGAATTCTTTTCCGTTCCAGAGAGAGGAGAGAGGAGGTCTTACAGTGAGTTGCACCAACACTACACTGACACAGTACACGTAGGCACACTTGTCACCCCCCGATCGCCCCCCCCCCGTTAACCCCTTCACTCCCTGTCACTGTGTCACCAATTGCAGTTTTCAGATTTTTCACTGATCACTGCATTGGTGTCACTTGTGACTCTAATCAGTTGTAGGGCAATTAGTAGTAGGCCCAGGTAGGTCTAGTGTACCCCCTAAACCCCCCCTAATAAAGGTTTAACTCCTTGATAGCCCCCCAGTTAACCCTTTCACCCCCTGTCTCAGTGTCACTAATAGATCTTTTTTCTGATCGCCCTATTAGTGTCATGGGTGACGCTAGTTAGCCAGTTAGTTGATTCGTTTCACCATCAGGTTTTTATAGCATCAGGTACCCCCATAGATTACCTAATAAAGATTTTAACCCCCTGATTGCCCCCTAGTTAACCCTTTCACCTCCTATCACCAGTGATTACTGTATTAGTGTCAAGGGTGATGCTGGTTAGTTAGTTGTTTTTTTTATAGCGTCAGGGCACCCGCCATATATACGCATGCACCATACACCTTCCTTACTAGTATATTGTCTGAACAGATCACTATCTTTGATCTGATCAGATCTATACTAGTGTCCCCAGTAGTTTAGGGTTCCCAAAAACGCAGCATTAGCGGATTAGCCCCTCCACCCAGTCCAGCCCACCCAAGTGCAGTATCAATCGATTACTGTCACTTACAAAACACAAAACACCTAAATGCAGCGTTCGCAGAGACAGGCCTGATCCCTGCGAACCCTAATGCCCCGTACACACGGTCGGACATTGATCGGACATTCCGACAACAAAATCCTAGGATTTTTTCCAACGGATGTTGGCTCAAACTTGTCTTGCATACACACGGTCACACAAAGTTGTCGGAAAATCCGATCATTCTGAACGCGGTGACGTAAAACACGTACGTCGGGACTATAAATCTCTTTATTTATTCTGAGCATGCGTGGCACTTTGTGCGTCGGATTTGTGTACACACGATCGGAAATTCTGACAACTGATTTTGTTGTCGGAAAATTTTATAGCCTGCTCTCAAACTTTTTGTGTCGGAAAATCCGATGGAAAATGTGTGATGGAGCCTACACACGGTCGGAATTTCCTACAACAGGGTCCTATCACACATTTTCCATCGGAAAATCCGACCATGTGTGAGGGCATAACAGTTTTTTTGGTAGCAATTAAAGCAGTCGCTGACAATCAGGTGCTCATTTTTCCTGTGAGTTTCACTAGTTGTACCAGTAAATTTAGATGCCACAATGCCCAATCGAAGGTACACTAGTGAAGAGGCCTACACGTTTCTGAGCATGACAGATGAGAGTGAAGAGGAAGTCACTTATCTGTCAGATTGAGGCACAGAATACGAGACAGCAGCGGCACCCTGACAGATAGTTCTGACAATGGAGTAGTGGTCCCTGCTAAGGTCAGGCGTACCCGACCCCGTTCTTCTGCTGTTGTTGAGGTGCAAGAACCGCAGGGCTCTCGTATGGAGCAGAGAGCCAGTACTAGTGCCGCTCATCCTTCTGGTGAACTGGCAGGCACCAGCAGCCTAGTACACACTGGTCGTAATCAAACCAGCACTGCAGTATCACGTGGTGACGTGGGGAGTCCCATAAGTGCAGTTCAAGCTGGTGTGGTGGCTAGCACAAGTAGTGCCCCGCAGCCACCAAGAAGACAAACACAGGCCCGTCGAGCCCATAGTGCCCTTCCTGCTGCATTTGCCAATCCTAATTGGGAGCCCACCACTTCTGCACCACCCATACTTCCCCATTCACTGGCCAACTCGGAATTCAGGTGGAAACAGTTGATTTTACATCTCTTGATTTTTATTCGCTGTTTTTCACTGAAGATTTCTATAGATCTATTGTAGACCAAAGCAATTTGTATGCTGGTCAATTCATCGTCGATAATACCCAGTTGACCCTTGACCCAATTAGCCGCTAGACTGCTTTTACAAGCAGTGGGAGGGAACATCCCCCCGCCCCCCCCGTCATCTTCCTTGGTTTTCACTGGCTTTCCTGTCCCATTGGGTAACCTGATAATGCAGCTGGTGGCTCCGCCAGCTGACCATAGAGCTGATCTAAGATCAGAATGGCACCAATCATCTCTATGGCATAAGAAACCGGAAGCTGTGAGCATTTCATGACTTTGGTTTCGCCGGATATAAACAGCGCCATTGGGAAATTGGGAAAGCATCTTATCACACCGATCTTGATGTGGTCAGATGCTTTGAGGGCAGATGGGAGATTTAGAGTCTAAAAGACCCAATTAAAAAAAAAAAAAAGAGTACCTGTCACTACCTGGCGGCACAGTGGTGTAGTGGGTAGCACTCTCACCTAGCAGTAAAAAGGGTTGCTGGTTCGTCTCCCAACCACAACACTACCTGTCTGGAGTTTGCATGTTCTCCCTGTGCCTGCGTAGGTTTCCTCCGGGTACTCCGGTTTCTTCCCACACTTCAAAGTCATGCTGGTAGGTTAATTGGCTTCTGTCCAAAATTGGCCCTAGTATATGATTGTAAGTTGGGGACCTTGGATTGTGGGCTCCTTGAGGGAAGGGACCGATGTGAGTGTGCAATGTATGTGTGGAGCACTGTGTAAAATTGACGGCGCTATATGGGTACCTTGAATAAAAAAAATAATAATATAATAGATGAGCATATTAATGAGATACAATGTACAGGAATAGGGACAACACGCACCCACACTCACTCAGGTTGAACTGGATGGACTGGTGTCTTTATTCAACCTTACTAACCATGTAACCACCATGTAACTACCTATTGCTATCAAAGGGGATATTTACATTCAGTGATAACAATAAAAATTATTAAAAAAAAAGAAGAAAGGAACAGTGTAAAAATAAAATAAAAAAAACTAATTAAATAAAAATAATAATAATAATAATAAAAAAAAGCACCCCTTTCCCCCCAATGCTCGCGCGCAAAGGCGAACGCAAGCGTTGGTCTCGTGTCATATGTAAACAGCAATTGCACCATGCATGTGAGGTATCACCGCAGACATCAGATCGAAGGCAGTATTTTAGCAATAGACTTCCTCTGTAAATCTAAAGTGGTAACCTGTAAAGGCTTTTTAAATTGTATGTAGTTTGTCGCCGCTGCACGCTTGTACGCAATTTTTTCAAGCATGTTGTGTTTGGTATCTATGTACTCTGCATAAGATCATCTTCAATGTTTTATCAAACATTTGGGCAATATAGTGTGTTTTAGTGCATTCAAATTCAAAAATTTTAAATTGTGTTTGAAAAATCGCTGCGCAAATACTGTGTGAAAAAAAAATTGCAACACCCACCATTTTAATCTGTAGGGCATTTGCGTTAAAAAATATATGATGTTTGAAGGTTCAGAGTAATTTTATAGCAAAAAAATATTTTTCCATGTAAACAAAAAGTGTCAGAAAGGGCTTTGTCTTCAAGTGGTTAGAAGAGTGGGGGATGTGTGGCATAAGCTTCTAATGTTGTGCATAAAATACCAGGACAGGTCAAACACCCCCCCCCCAAATGACCCTTTTTTGGAAAGTAGGCACCCCAAGCTATTTGCTGATAGGCATGTTGAGTCCATGGAATATTTTATATTTTGCCACAAGTTTCGGGAAAATTACAATAATTTATTTATTTTTTTCATAAAGTTGTCACTAAATTATATATTGCTCAAACATGCCATGGGCATATGTGAAATTACACCCCAAAATACATTCTGCTGCTTTTCGTGGGGATACCACATGTGTGGGACTTCTTGGCAGTCTAGCCACGTACGGGACCCCGAAAACCAAGCCCTTAGGCTTTCTAAGGGCGTAAAGTTTTGATTTCACTCTTCACTACCTATCACAGTTTTGAAGGCCATGAAATGCCCAGATAGCACAAACCCCCCCCAAATTACCCCATTTTGGAAAGTAGACACCCCAAGGTATTGGCTAAGAGGCATGGTGAGTATTTTGCAGCTCTCATTTGTTTGGAAAATGGAGAAAGAAAAGGATTTTTTTTTCTTTTTTCAATTTTCAAAACTTTCTGACAAAAAGCGAGATCTGAAAAATACTCAACATGCCTCTCAGCAAATAGCTTTGGGTGTCTACATTCCAAAATGGGAGGGGGGGGGGTGTGCTATCTGGGCATATGACCTCCGAAACTGTGATAGGTAGTGAGGAGTGAAATCTAGAATTTACGCCCTTAAAAAGCCTGAAGGCGATGATTGGTTTTCAGGGTCCTGTACGTGGCTAGGCTCCCAAAAAGTCCCACATATGTGGTATCCCCGTACTCAGGAGAAGCAGCAGAATGTATTTTGGGGTGTAATTCCACATATAACCATGGCATGTTTGAGCAATATATAATTTCAGTGACAACTTTTGTGTAAATTTTTTTTTTTTTTTTAATTTTTCAATCACTTGTGACAAAAAATAAAATATTCCATGTGCTCAACAAGCCTCTCAGAAAATTCCTTGGGGTGTCTACTTTCCAAAATGGGGTCATTTGGGGGTATTGTACTGCCCTGCCATTTTAGCACCTCAAGAAATGATATAGGCAGTCATAAACTAAAAGCTGTGTAAATTCCAGAAAATGTACCCTAGTTTGTAGACGCTATAACTTTTATGCAAACTAATAAATATACGCTTATTGAATTTGTTCTTAGCCAAGACATGTGGCTGAATGCTTTTTAGCCTAAATATATGACTAAAATTGAGTTTATTGAATACACAGTGGGCAGCCCCATCCCTGTGTGCCGAAATGACTGGCTCCCGCACATGCACTGGAATAACGTAATCCCGCACCAGCCAATGAAGATGGCTAAGATCTGGCACACAAGAGAAGATGCTGGCACCGGTGAGGGAGTGTTGGGAAGAGGATTCTCCTCCCTTTAGTTCTGCCATTTAACCCCTTCCTGACCAGCCACCTGCACAAGGCATTCAGGCAAGGTTGGTCGCGCTGCTGAATGTGACCCATTTAAGTAAATGGGGGTTGCGTCACAACCACTTGTAAAGCAGGCGGTGGTGGCACGATGGCCTGGCATCTTGAGGGTTAAATCAGACGTCATATGGACACCTCGCCACCTGTCAAACGCCTTTCAAAATTGATCCACTGCTGCTTTTTAGAGAAGCACACCTGAACGAATCCTCAATTACCAACAGCCAATCACCTTTCTTCCCAATCAACACTGGGCGAAGTATGGCGACTGATGCCGTCCTAGTGGAAGAGGGGGATAGCACCCCTCCCATCTCCCTGTGAGACCTCTGCCCATCTATGGTGCTCACATATATCGCTGTAGCAGCTGAGGGTCCCTGTAAAAGGAATTGGGAGGGTCAGTCATATACACACTGGTCGAGATAGTAGTCATATCAAATACATCAAAGACATTGTGCCTACAGGCTCCAGTGGTGGAAATCTGTCCCCTATTTGTATCAAACATGTATAGACTGCAATGCTAAACTTTTCATTCTGTCTTATTTTGCATTTTTATTTCAGATCCTAAAGATGATGCAGCCTATAGATTTATTGTCCCATGGATTGGTACGTAAATTAAAGTTTATCTAAACCTAAAACTTTTTTTATTAGTTTTGGAGTAGTAAGCAGGCAGGACCCCTGTTAGAAAGATGTATTGTTTCTATTTGTCCTGTTTTGTCAAAAAATATCTGCCCTGGTCCAGTAAAAGGGGAAACTGCAAGTCAGTTTCCCCTTTTACTGGACCACCCTGGAACCCCTCACCCAAAATAGGTGAAAAACCATACTTGTCACCCCCTTAAAGGGACCACAACCCAAACAAAAGGGACACAGACTTCCAATCCAGAACCCATACACCCATCCCTGGCATCCTGTACACAGACCTGAATTCCTAAATTTAAACTCTCTGCCCCTCTGCTTCCGGTTTTCTCCCATGCACAAATGGAACGCACGCCAGCTCTGGATGTGAGGCCAGCAGCGGGCAGCTTTCATATCGTAATTTCTGCAGGCTATCCTCAGTGCCAGGCTAAGGCACCTACTAGTGTAAGCAGGCACCCCTCTTTGTATTTATTTTAAATAAAACTTCAGTATTGCGCTATGGATTGTCCCTTTGTTTCCTTGTGAGATAACTTGGAGGAGAGGAAGACACAGTACAGAGGATTTATCCAGTAACCAAGGGTATCCATATAGGATTTCCCTACAGCGCAATAGACCTTCTTTTAAGTAGAGAGGTCATATCCATCTGTTGAGCAGTTTTTACATCTGAGCACTTTGGGTGTGTTTCTTATCCAAACGGTGAAGGAATTCTCCTCTACTATGAAGATCAAATACTATATGTTATGGTCTCTACCATTCTTATACCAATCAATCATTAATCACACCTTATTAATATCACAATTGGTCAATTATTGGTGCACTTTATGTAAACCTATTTAATTCACATTATTTAGCACTATTCTAGGTATTTATTATTAGCATTATTACACTTTTTGCGCATGTCACTTTATTCCATGTTATATAGTCTTAAATTAAGGTATATATTAGAATCACAAAAGCACCCCCTATCACCTATTTGTGCTATTCCTATATATATACTGGCTTTTGGAATTTACAAATGGAGCAATTTAGAAATTGGATGAAAGGATTAGCACTGGGAAACACTTTTTGATAAGTAAGATAAGTAGTACATTTTATATACAAATATATATATCAGACCAAAAAGAGGGACAAATGAGGAGGAAAGAAGAACAGAGGGACTTTGTTCTGAATGAGGAACAGTCCCTCGAAATCAGAAACAGTTGGGAGCTATGCACAATATTCTATTAAATAAATGTATAAACTCTGAAAAGACCATTTGCAGTTCACTGGCAGTCAGGGTAATACTCAACAATTTATTAAGATGTAAAATGTTACTGAAAGATCCACAGCCTATGTTTGCTATTTGACTCACCTGTCTGGTCTGAGAGCTTTCTAAAGATACTATTATTTGAACTAGGTGAAGGATTATTGGTGTTATCCGGGCCAAAGTGGTTCCAGCATCGCAGGCTTCTGACTCCTGGCTTTCACTACGATGTCCTAAAGCCCTACGTTCGATTAACGGCTGACTGCACTAAGATCATGCTGGTAATGGGGTTTTCCTTCAAAGCTCAAATAATATTGAGATGTTTAGCGTTTACATACAGACTACATGCAGACAATTTAAATGTATTTTAATTCAAAAGTAATATGCATTACGCCTTGTTCATTTGGGGTGTACTTAAGCTGTTCTATGCATCCCTGTACAGGTAGTCCCATTGATGGCTAGGAATGTCCGCTGCACTCTGAATGTTCCCATTATAATGATGGTAACCTGATCCTGCTAAAATTGGCCAGATTACAAAATGATGATCCAATTTCTATGGCTAATTGAATAGGAAAATTATTTAAAGAACACAACCCCTCTAAGATTGCTTTATCTGATTTCAGGATAAATGGGAGCAGCTTGTCCAAGATAAGCCGGTGGAACTCTTCCAACATGTCAGCCTCATGACTCTGGACACCATCATGAAATGTGCCTTCAGTTATCAGAACAACTGCCAGACAGACAGGTAGAACAAAACTTTGAAGACTGCAAACTCTCACCTGCAATGATCAAATACATTTTCATTAACGGTGTTCTCAAAAAAAAAGTGTTACCTTATTTTAAAAAAGAGACTTCAATCATAGTAGAGAAGCCAGGAATAGAGTTTTGTGGACTCTATGGGGTTTGTCATGTTAGAGTATAATGCCATGATTTTTGAAACATTAATTTCTCAACACTCACCTGTTCCTGCTCTAGGATCCTCTGTGCTGAGAGCATGCAGGTCCGATGCTAGAATGCAAGAAAGGAACTGTTTCGGTAAATTACCAGTAAATGTACATATTTAAAAGCTGTGTACATTGTTCTGCAAAAGGTGTTTTGTAATCCTACAAATGCCCCCTGAGCTGTCATACTTCATTGTGTCTGATAGCAAGTTTATGTTCAGAATAGCCATGACCTTCTGTCAAAGACCTAACGCAACTGCAAGATGGGGGCCACGGGAGGGGCCATCGAAGGATTAAAAAAACACCTTATGCAGATCAGTGTATACAACATTTAAAGTACAACTACAATAAAGGCAAACTTTTTTTTAGTTTTGGATGGAGTGGAGAGGGTCTAGAACACCTGCCAGTTTCTACTGCTGTTTGTGCCCACGTTAAGGAAATTCACTCTCTCTATTTGTCCTGCTTACCATTATCATTGAAAGTGAAAGTAAAAGAAATTCCCAAATTTTGGGTTGTCCCCAGAAAAGTAGTTCTGGTGATCTGGGGGTCCCCAAGGGATTACCTTAATTTGCAGGGATTTCCTCTCACTTCCTGTTTTGGCTGTGGGATAGGAAGTAAAGGCAAATCTCCGCAACGTGACATAGATGGCAAAAAATAAACTGACAGGGGTTTTGACCCTCCCTTACGCTATCCAAAATGAAAAAAAAAAAACTGAAAATTGTATCCTACTTACGGTAATTTTTTTTTGCTCTTTTTCTGGTGCCTATCCATGACAGCATACAATCCCACCCTCAGTATGCTATATTACGTAGAATGCTGGGAGTGCACTAATCCTTTTCTTTTAGAAGATTCACTGGTCCTGAGAGAGGAGCCAAGGCGGAGCATGTCACAGGTATGCTGCCATGGAGGCACCAGGAAAAACAAACCTCCTATAGTATCCTGCAGTGCCTAAGAATGCCAAGACCTGGGTTTTTGTCCGGGGGGTAGGCCAGTTGGCAACGACCTCCACTTTAGCTGGTTCAGGACGCTGTTGCCCATGGCCTACCCGATGCCCGAGGTACTGAACCTTGGACATCCCTATGCTACATTTCTCTGGCTTTAATGTTATTCCCGCAGTCCTGATGCGGTCTAACACAGTACCCAAGTGGAGTAGATGTTCCTCCCAGGTATCGCTGTAGATCACAATGTCATCCAGGTATGCACAGGTAAATTCCTAAAGGCCATCAATGAGTTAATCTACCATCTAAAACGTCGCCAGAGCATTTTTCATTCCGAATTGCATGACCTTAGACTGGTACAAGCCAAAGGGGGTGATGGATGCTGACTGCGACACAGATTACGGGTCCAGAGGAATCTGTCAGTACCTTTTGCATAGGTCAAGGGTAGTTAGGGAATTACCTTGGGCGATTCGGTCTAACAGTTTATCGACCCGGGGCATGGGGTAGGCGTCAGTCATTGTGCAGTCGTTTAGTCGGTGGTAATCTATGCAGAAGCGGGTAGTACCATCCCGCTTTGGCACTAACACTACTGGGGATGCCCAGGGGCTTTTGGAGGGCTCGATGACTCCTAAATCAAGCATGTCCTTTATCTCCTGCCTCATACACTCTCTCACTGACTCAGGTACCCGGTAAGCCACCTGCCGGATAGGTGGCTGTCCCGGGGTTTCCACTCGGTGCACTGTCATAGTAGAGTATCCAGGCTTGGTGGAAAACATTTTCTGATGCTGCCTAAGGACCAGCCTGGTCTGGTCCTGCTGCTCCCACCCTAGCTGCCTGTTTAACCTCACTGTCTCTACACCTGCTCTGTCCCCATCTCTAACCGGTAGCTCTGGCAGGGGAAGGTTCTCGGAATCTTCCCTGGTTGGAGCACATATGGCAGCTATCTCCTCAGGCCTCTCTTGGTACGCTTTGAGCATGTTCACATGGAAGGTCCGCCGGACTCTTTCATCTGAACACTTAGCTACCAGGTAGGTAGTGTCACATATTTGCTGCACTAAGAGGCCTGTAATTTGTCTGTCTTGGTAGGCTTGAGGGCAAGAACTTTCTGCCCTACAGCCAAGGTGCGATTCCAGGTGGTACGATCATACCAGCGCTTCTGCCCCACTGTGCGGTCTGAAGGTTCTCCCATATGGTATCCATGAGTTCCTTCAGCCGGTCCCTGAGCGCTAGTACGTACCCTACCACAGAGGTCTCTTCAGCCCCTACACCTCCTTCCCAATGGGCTCTAAGTAGATCTAGTAGCCCCCTCACCCGTCTCCCATACAATAACTCAAATGGGGAGAACCCCCGTAGATTCCTGCGGCACTTCTCTGTAAGCGAACAGGAGGTGCGGCGGAAATTTCTCCCAATCCCGGTGAGAAGTTGCGAACGTCTGCAGCAATTGCTTTAGCGTTCCACTGAACCGCTCACATCGTCCATTAGTCTGGGGGTGGTAGAGAGAGCTGGGTATAGGCTTATTTCCACAGAGCTTCCACAACTGCTGGGTTAAGTCCGCAGTAAACTGATTTCCTTGGTCTGAGATAATCTCCTGAGGGAAACCCACCCTGGCAAAGATTCGGAGCAGGGCCTCCACACCTGTCTCTGCATGGATGTTTGTCAGAGGAACTGCCTCTGGGTAACAAGTAGCATAATCCACCACCGTTAAGATATATCTCTTCCCAGAAGCACTGGGTCGGGGTAATGGTCCTACCAGGTCTACGGCTAACCGGCTAAAGGGCTCAGCTATGATCGGTAGGGGATACAAAGGAGCTTTAGATTGGTAACCCTTCTTTCCCACACACTGACATGTATCACAGGTGTGGCAATACTGTCTCATATTCCAGTTATCCCTGGCCAGAAGAATAGCTGAGTCAAACGGTGAACAGCTTTGGTCACTCCAAAGTGATCAGCTAGGGGAATGTCATGTCCGATGCTAAGCAGGTCACGCCGATATTTCTGCGGCATGACTAGCTGTCACTTGGGCACTGGATGAGATCCCTTCCCTTCGGTCATCCAATAAAGTAATTCCCTATCCCACTCTATCCATTCCCTTTCTAATCCCCGGGGTCCATCCCTGCCCTCTACCGGTAACTAGCTAAAGTTGAGTCAGATAGTAGTTCCCGGGTAAAGTCAGTCGGGGTAACCCAGGTAAAGGGTGGTACAGTCTGGTTGGGGTTAGGGAAGTTAGGCCTTACCTGGGTCCCATCATCGAGTGCCTCCTCAGCTCGCCTTGCTTGCTCCCGGGTGGTCACAGGGAAGGCTTCTGGGGATAAATCCACATGGAAAGGTGAAAAAAGATGTCCAAAATCATTTCCAAGTAGAACATCTGCGGGTATATCTCTCATAACTCCAACTTCCACATCTCTGTATCCCGAGCCCCAATCCATATGCACTTGGGCTGTAGGGATGCGTAAAACTTTGCCTCCAGCCGCTCGCACAGCTATGGACCTCCTGGTTTTCTCAGTCATTGTAACCATCCTGGGTTGCACCGAAGTAATAGTAGCTCCGCTGTCCCTGAGTCCTTGGGCGGGTCGCCCATTCACCCATACGGCCTGCGATTGTCTTTGGTAGCAGCTTGTATCGGGTTAACCTCATTAAGTAGCCCAAATTCCTCTTCAACCCCAGCTAGTTGAGGTAGATGGTGGGGTGGCTTCCAGGTAATGAGCAGCCGCTCGGGCTGGGCCAGGGGCAGCACGGTTCCATGAAGTGAGGTTGACATTTTGAGGACAGTTAGCTCATTGGTGTCCCATTTGATTACACCCATAACAGCGAGGCCCGGTCTTCTTGATGGGTATAGCCGGTCGAGCCATTGCAGGGAGGGCGACTGACTGCTGGGTGAATGGCTGGATATGGGCAGGTGCTTGCGGTGGTCTGGAGATGCCGCGAGGCTTCGGTTGGTGGGATCTTTTGGTATCCATATACTGGTCGGCTAGTTCTGCTGCTTTGTCTACCGTCAAGGGCTTTTGGTCTTGGACCCACTGGGCGAAGATCACTAGGGGATTGGTTGTAAAACTGTTCCAGTAGGATCAGTTGGGCAGCAACAGTTAGTTGCCTGACAGCCGGAGAACCTTGCATCTACGGATTGGCACATCTGATGAGCCCATTCTGTATAGGGCTGGCTCTCTTTCCGTGGTAGACTGCGAAATTTGGACCTATGAGCTTCGGGGGGTGATTGCGTATCTTGCCAGCAGTCGCTCCCTGACTGGCTCGTAGTCTTTTTTGTCTTCCCCAGGTATGGCTTCAAAAGCATCCAGTGCTCGACCAGACAGCTTGCTAATGAGGATAGTGACTCAGTCAGCTTCCTCAATTTCCTGGAGATCGCACTGGGTCTCGAAGACCTGAAGGTCGATTTCCTCTACCCCATCCTGGAAGGGTCGAAAAGCTGCGTAGGGAAGTTTCTTGTGGCTAGCCCGTTCTGCAGCTGCAGTACCCCCGATCGCCTTCTGAATCTGAAGCATTTTCAGACATGTCATGTCTGCAATTATCTGGGTTATCATCTCTTGGGGGGGAGTGGTGCTGTATAGCAACAGCCGCCACTGGATCTCTCACTGGAGCTCGCCCATCCTGGACCCTTCCATAGCTGGCCCTCTGCTTTGGTTGCTGGCCTGATCACTCTCCATCAACTTGGCAATTAGAGTTGCCTTTGACTTGTTGCTGGCATTCTGTCCCCTTGATTCCAGCAGATCCTTGAGTGTGCTTAGCTTAAGGCTGGAGTAGCAAAGATCCATCCAACAAGGTCCCGTCGGTGGTTTGGATGATCCAGGCACAAGAAAGCATCCCAGCGCTGCCAACCAAATGTGACGGACTCCAAACACCCTGTTGGCTATTTCCACCAAGAAGCTGCTTGCCAAGTCCTGGACCACGAAACCAGTGGATCTGCCTATAGAAACCCCAAGGACCAGACAACACCAGTCTTGGAGTACACCAGAAAATGAACTGCTTTATTTTTAGAAACACACTGAATTTATACAGCAAACCATCAGATAAGGGCTACTCCCATTATCTCAGACAAAAGTCACCTTACACAGTAGTGCTAGTCCTATTATCATAACAATGACCTCCCTAGACAGTCTGGCTCACTGGACTAACTTGCCCAAAGTCTGTGAGAGCTCTCTTTGCAAGTACAGTTGTACTTTGCAAGGGCATTTGCTCCAGAGCTAAAAAAAAGCAAAGTGCACAGTCCATTTGCCTTTAGTAAATCAACCCCAATGTGTTGCAAGTGTTCTGAAATGCATGTTAAGGAATGAAAAGTATTCTGGTTCTTGTTGTAAACAAACACAAAATTTACCCCACATCGATGCACGCGTAGAAAAAAAAAACACGTCTACAACCATCAACTCAAGTGTTGGTTGCCTGTGCATTGGATCTTTGGTTTTTGTCCAATATCCATGTATATCATAAATAATATTTTATTGCTTGTTCTCTTAGATTTTAGCTGGGTCTTTATCTACTTCCTGTGGCTGTGCACGGTCTCCTTCGCACTATTCCTGGCTGGGGCTCTTTACACCTACACCCCCCCTCTTTTTGAGGGGGTCCCTCCATTCTGTCCATTCTCTGGTTCGGGAGTGGCGGAGGTAGGTATTGTGTGTTTTTTTAAAGCCATGACAAATGTCGTTTTGGGGGGGGGGGGGGGGGTTGTGTTTTTTTTTTTTTTTTTTAATTCTCTTATTTTTGTATGTTCACTATTCATATAATCAACTGATATTTTGTTTTGTATTTTGTGTTAGAGCTGGGGTATTTGTGGTGGTCCTAAACAATCCCCTGAGAAAGCCATCACTGGCGAAACATGTTGGGATACAACATCTACCTATGACCACCTTCTTTATATTGGGACACCAGCAACCCACTACATGCAATTAGTATATGCTCTATAATCATTTTTAATTGAACCCTTTGTTCATTCCTCTGTATCGGTACTCGGGAAAATGCTCCCGATACCTAATCTGATACCTTTGCATTAAGGAGGCGGCATGCTCGCTCCCGGAAGTCAGTGGGCAGAGAGGGCGGGGCGGAGAGGGTGGAGCAGAAAGCAAGTCCTGCCAGCAGTGGAGAGCGAGTCCTGGCAGCAGCGGAAGGTAAGCTGGCCCGGGGTAAGCTGGTTGTTCTTCCGTTCTTCCCCAAACAGTGCAGAGACCTATCAGTGCCAGCCATCAGTGCCATCCATCAGTGCCCATCAGTCAGTGCCACATATCAGTGCCATCTATCAGTATACATAAGTGCCACCTATCAGTGCCAGTCATCAGTGCTGCATATCAGTGCCCATTCATAATTATAAAGAAGATATTGTTAGTCTGTATTGTGCTTTGAAAACTGTCACTTGACATTTTAAAAAAAAAGTATCGGTACTTGTACTAATGGTCTTAAAAAAGTGTTATCGGTGCAACCCTACATCCCGGGTATGATAAAGTTTGAAACAAAAAATCATAAATTATATATATAAATAACTATAAATAATTATAAAAAATAATACTATAATAATAATACATTTTACTCAATAATGTAATCAAATCAAAAACACTGAAATTTGCTCAGTCGCAGAATAGTCGCTGTCGTCATTTTCAGTGTCTGATGACGAATTTCTCCATGAATCACTATCGCTCAATTCTGCAAGAGTTCTAATTTACTATCGCTGTTTTCTAGCTGGTCTAAAACCGCTTTTGACGTAAAGGGAGACTTGTTGGATTATATGGACGTTCTCAAGTTTCCAGGCAGAAAGAACAGCATATATAATATTAAAGTGCATGCAGGGCATTGGACAAAGCACTAGTGACAAAACTGATGTGAAATGATTTGATACAGTAATGTAATCTACAGATTACAGTGTATTATGTGTGTTATGTGTTTTGTACTTTTTTGAATTTGCCGGCGGGCTCTGCCCCTATGCGTTGCAATGCTCGCAGGGAATGGAGCCCGGAACAGTAATACATTGGGCGGAGGACCTGGCGGAGGACACAGTGGGAGGACATCACAGGATCCTGGGGACAAGATATGTAACATGTACCAGGATACTGCGATGCAATCCCGAGTGTGGCTCGGGGTTACTGCTTTTGGTATTGAAAATGAACCCCGAGCCACACTCGGGAATACCACTAAGAAGGTTAATCCAGCCTTAATGTTACCCATTGTTAGTATTTCTTCTTTTTCCTTTTTTTCAAGTGACAATGACTACATTAAGGCAGTTTATCAGCTGGCCTACCAGGTCGATCACAGGTTCCGCAACTTCCTCTATCATAGTGACACCATTTACTACCTCAGCCCCCAGGGATTCCGCTTTCGAAAGGCACAAAGGATAGCACATCATCATACAGGTAAGATTTTGGATTTAATGTACGTATTTTTCTATATGTGTGTGTGTTTATGTAGCGCTATCCCCATAGGAGCCGCTGATTTTAACTGGTTTTTCCCCAAGCAGTGCAGAGACTAGCAATCACACAGGCAACAATCCATTCACTCTGGTTCGATTACACAGGCTAGGGCAGGGATATGCAATTAGCGGACCTCCAGCTGTTGCAAAACTACAAGTCCCATCATGCCTCTGCCTCTCTGTGTCATGCTTGTGGCTGTCAGAGTCTTGCTATGCCTCATGGGACTTGTAGTTCTGCAATAGCTGGAGGTCCGCTAATTGCATATCTCTGGTCTAGGGCATGTCCATTTTTATCTATTGCTTGCAGAACAGGAGAGGGGTACAAGGCATATGTGACACTCCAAATGCTTAAGAACAGTTGACAAATGACTCTCTACTCTCAATAAAGACAGTGCAATCTAGCTCTTACAGCTGGGGATCATAAGTCTGCAGAACAGTTAAAGCCTCATAGCTGGTGACCATGAGGTAGCTCCAGGATAGTTAGAATCTGACAGCAGGGAATCATGGAAATTATTGCAGAACAGTTGAAGTCTTTACTCACAAATTCCAGAAGAGACATGTTCTCAGGTGTGATCCACTAATAGTGAAGCTCAGCAGTCAGTCCGAGAATGCTTCAGAGGCAAGCTGCCCCCTGAAGCTCACTGATCCATCCCTCGCTCAATGATCAATCCCTCACGGGGAAAAAGAGCATGCTTCAGGCTATTTACCTCCTCCCTGATCACCTTCTGGGTGCTCCTCCCCAGAAATTGTCCAGGGCATAGTAAATATACAGGCTAGTCATTTGCATTCCCTGCCCTATGCTCTGGAAGCTTCTCCCAGAGGCAAAGGGAAACAATCCACCTCCTAGACTGTGAAATCATGATCAGACCAAGGCAAATGATCACTGTGCCTCAGATTACAGTGCAAGTAAAAATATAAATTTACCCAGCATCCTATACTAGGAGGATGCTACATTTTGATTAAACATGATGTATCTGAGGAGGCCTGTGTTGAAGTAAAGGTGAGAAATACTGCCTGCACAGTTGCATGGGTCATAAAGCTCTACAGGGGCCATTGGAGGTGCATGAGTGGCTTTGTGGACAAAATTATATTTGTAGAGGGATCATTCCTTTAAAAAAAACATGTATAGCCATTTAAGACAAGGCATGGGATTGGCTCTATTGGTGCTGGTAACATAAAATTGTATCAAGTTGATAAAGACGATAGGGTACGATAGGGTAATGGCCGGGATGAAGTTGGTCTTGTGTGGTAAGATGTGGTAGGGAATCTATTGTGAAAAAAAAAAGATGTGGTAGGGAACAGAGATAAACACTTGCATGTTTATCTATCTATCTATCTATCTATCTATCTATCTATCTATCTATCTATCTATCTATATATCTATCTATCTATCTATCTATCTATCTATCTATCTATCTGTGAAACTAACATTTTTCTTTGCATTCCAGATAAAGTAATCAAAAAAAGAAAAGAATTGCTAAAATGTGAGAAGGAGTTGGACAAAATCAGCCAAAAAAGACATCTTGATTTTCTTGATATTCTACTGTGTGCAAAGGTCAGATGTTAGAAGTAGTGTGAATGTTAGATGTGTATCGTATTCATGTTACATTCAGGATCAAGGCCAGTAGACAGCTAGATTAACAGTTAAAAGACAAATGTGTAATCTGCTTTTTGTGGCAATAGATTTGTAGCCATGTTTAGCTTTCTGATCCAGATAACCCTGCCAGACAGCATAACCAGGGCCCTACCTCAGGTTTATGTATTGCAGTCCCTTAGGCCCCTTTCACACGGGCTTTCCGATCAGGTCCACCTGTCAGTTTTTCAGGCGGACCTGATTGGATCTTGCAGTCTCCCCTATGGAGCGGCGGATGTGTGCAGGCACATGTCCGCTGACATCCGCCCATATGCGATCCGATCCTGCCCATAAAATCCAGACGGATGGTGGTCCTTTTTTCAGTCTGTCCGACAGATTGGATAGGATCAAATGAAAATGCACAGGCGGTCCGTTTCCACACGATTTCCCCATAGAGGAAAGCAGGACTGTGTCTGTGTCTGCTCTGCATAGCGGAGCGGCCAGGACTTGTCATCTGCCTGCTCATCGGGGATCAGCGGAGAGATTCCCCCCCACTGAGCAGGCAGAATCCCTTTCCCCGGAGGCGCCCCTGTGAAAGAGGCCTTAGGCCAGCCATACATGAAGTGAATTTCTTTCCTGCAACCACGGGTTGCAGGCATGAAAATCGTTTGATTTCCCCATCAACACAGTCAGTGTTGATGCAGGAATCCCTTCTGCCAGGCCATTGAGAGTGATTATCGCTAGACGCTAGCGATAATTGCAAAAATAATTCGGCAGGCTGGTTGTACCCAAGTTGATCGATCGATCTACTTGGTACATTCAGCCTGCCCATTAATGGTTTGAATCCTGTCTGGTTGCTGCTGAACCAGCTGAGATTCGAACCGTGTATGGCCGGCCTTAGTCAAAAAAACTGTCTTAGAGTCTGATTGGATCTTGAAGAAGCAACAGCATTTCTTGTGCTTTACATTCCTGTTTGCAAGCTGCCTGGGTTAGATTGCCAGCACTGGGCAGTTGTTCTCATTGGTTTAAATGGCTGCCCCTTCTTCTGTTTAATGTGCAATACAATAAATGTAGTGTTTATAAATGGTATTTTTTCATTGTTGACACCTTTATACTTCTGCACGCACCTCATTGTTGTGCCTTGTACTAAGAAACAAGTACATTTTTTATAGGCCTTTATTTTTCCTTGAAAGGCACATTAATGGATAGAAACAGATGTAAATGCATATAGAATAAAGTAAAAAAAAAAATTAAATGTGTTAGATATAGTTTTAAGCCATCTTTCAACGTGCTTCTTCATGCTAAGTAAGAGTTATGCCGCGTACACACGAGCAGACTTTTCGACCGGACTGGTCCGACGGACCAAGTCCGGCGGACAATTCGACCGTGTGTGGGCTTCATCGGACCTGCAGCAGACTTTTTCGATCGAAAATCTGACTGACTTTACATTTGGAACATGTTTCAAATCTTTACGTCGGAACTCCGCCGGACCCAGTTCCTATCGAAAAGTCCGCTCGTCTGTATGCTAGTCCGACGAACGAAAAATTTTGCTAGGGCAGCTATTGGCTACTGGCTATCAACTTCCTTATTTTAGTCCGGTCGTACGTCATCATATACGAATCCGTCGGACTTTGGTGTGATCGTGTGTAGGCAAGTCCATTCGTTGGGAAAGTCTGTTGGAAGTCCGTCGGATAGTCCGGTCAAAAAGTCTGCTCATGTGTACGCGGCATTAGAAGTTCAAATGTAAATAAATGATGAATTAGCTGTGTGTTTTTAGGATGAGAACGGTCAGGGTTTGTCTGATAAAGACCTGCGTGCAGAGGTGGACACCTTCATGTTTGAAGGACACGATACAACGGCCAGTGGGCTCTCCTGGATATTCTACTGTATGGCCAAATATCCAGAACACCAGGAAAAATGTCGGGAGGAGATCAGTGAGGTGCTGGGAGATCGGGACACCATGGAATGGTAAATAAATGTTTTTTCTTACTATAAACTGATGGACTACAGTTATATTTAGGGAAACTGATTATAAGAGAAACATGGGGACCACTATTACTGACCACTTTAAGTCGCTGAACTCCTAACAGATACAGTGCATCCGGAAAGTATTCACAGCACTTCATTTATTCCACATTTTGTTATGTTACAGCTTTATTCCACAATGAATTCAATGTATTATTTTGCTCAAAATACAAACAAATACTCCATAATTACAACACGAAAGAAGTTTGTTTGAAATCTTTGCAAATTTATTAAAAATGAAAAAAATCACATGTAAATAATTATTTACAGCCTTTGCCATGACACTCAAAATTGAGCTCATGTGCATCCTGTTTTCACTGATCATCCTTGAGATGTTTCTACAACTTGATTGCAGTCCACCTGTGGTAAATTAAGTTGATTGGACATGATTTGGAAAGGCACAAACCTGTCTATATAAGGTCCCACAGTTAACAGTGCATGTCAGAGCACAAACTAAGTCATGAATTCCAAGGAATTGTCTCTAGACCTCTGAGATAGGATTGTATTGAGGCACAGATCTGGGGAAGGGTACAGAAAAATTTCTGCGGCATTGAAGGTCCCAATGAGTACAGTGGCCTCATCCGTAGATGGAAGAAGTTTGGAACCACCAAGACTCTTCCTTGAGTGGGGGAGAGAGAGGAGAACCTTCCAGAAAAACAACATCTCTGCAGCAATCAGACCTATATAGTAGAGTGGCCAGATGGAAGCCACGCCTGGAGTTTGCCAAAAGGCACCCGAAGGACTCTCAGACCAAAAGAAACAAAATTCTCTGGTCTCATGAAAGAAAGATTGAACTGTTTGGCCTGAATGGCAAGCATCATGTCTGGAGGAAACCAGGCACCGCTCATCACCTGGCCAATACCATCCCTTCAGTGAAGCATGGTGGTGACAGCATCATGCTGCGGGGATGTTTTTCAGCGGCAGGAACTGGGAGACAGGATCGAGGTGAAGATGAATGTAGCAATGTACAGAGACATCCTTGATGAAAACCTGCTCCAGAGCGCTCTGGACCCCAGACCGGGTTGAAGGTTCATCTTCCAACAGGACAATGACCCTAAGCACACAGTCAAGATAATAAAGGAGTGGCTACGGGACAACTCTGTAAATGTCCTTGAATGGCCCAGCCAGACCCCAGACTTGAACCCGATTGAACGTCTCTGGAGAGATCTGAAAATGGCTGTGCACTGACGCTCCCCATCCGACACGATGTAGCTTGAGAGGTCCTGCAAAAAGAAGAATGGGACAAACTGTCCAAAAATAGGTGTGCCAAGCTTGTAGCATCATACTCAAAAAGACTTGAGGCTGCAATTGGTGCCAAAGGTGCTTCAACAAAGTATTTGCAAACCTTTCAAACAAACATCTTTAAAGTTGTCATTATGGGGGAGTTGTTTGTAGAATTTTGAGAAAAATAATGAATTTAATCCATTTTGGAATAAGGCTGTAACATAACAAAATGTGGAAAAAGCGAAGCGCTGTGAATACTTTCCGGATGAATTGTAACAGAGAACACAATTTAATGCAGTTGGGTATACCTTTAAACAACGGTAGCTGTATTTTTTGCATTGAACTAGAATAAGTACCAGAATCTGTCTTGATATTGGCCTTGCTGGGAGAGGAAGCACAAGGAGCAGATCACATGCTGACGGGAGGGTAGAGCAGAGCGCATATCTTATTATTGTGCTGCTGCTACTTCATTGCCCAGTCAGTGTGGAGTTGACACAACTGTATTCCTTTACTCTAGCAGAGAAAGTGGTGATACCATATGGCTAGAGAGATTTTCTAATCATTTAGCATAGCTCCCAACTGTCCCTGATTTCGAGGGACTGTCCCTGATTTGGAGCAATGTCCCTCTGTCCCTCATTCCTCCTCATTTTTGTCCCTCATTTTGGTCTGATCTATATAGATGTATATAGAATGCACTTTTTATCTTAAAAAGGGGTTTTCCAGCGCTAAACCTTTTATCTGATTTCTAAATTGCTGCATTTGTAAATTCCAAAATGCAATATAAAGGAATAGTAGTGGTAAAAAAAGCACTTGTGGGTTTAACCAATCTTGTTTTTTGTACAATTCCCCTCTAATGCCCCGTACACACGGTCGGATTTTCCGACGGAAAATGTTTGATAGGACCTTGTTGTCGGAAATTCCGACCGTGTGTAGGCTCCATCACACATTTTCCATCGGATTTTCCGACACACAAAGTTTGAGAGCAGGCTATAAAATTTTCCGACAACAAAATCCGTTGTCGGAAATTCCAATCGTGTGTACACAAATCCGACGGACAAAGTGCCACGCATGCTCAGAATAAATAAAGATATGAAAGCTATTGGCCACTGCCCCGTTTATAGTCCCGACGTACGTGTTTTACGTCACCGCGTTTAGAACGATCAGATTTTCCGACAACTTTGTGTGACCGTGTGTATGCAAGACAAGTTTGAGCCAACATCCATCGGAAAAATCCTAGGATTTTGTTGTCGGAATGTCCGATCAATGTCCGACCGTGTGTACGGGACATAAGAGGGAGTGACAAGAGGTGTGTCATATGTCTGCATACTTTTGCTGATAAGTGTCCCTCATTCCCATCTCAAAAAGTTGGGAGGTATGCTTTAGTAGATAAGATTTTTTGCATGTACTGTACATTTATTTTACCTATTTTGTAAGGAAGCAAGGATTTTTAGAAAATCAACAATACCATTTCTGATTTTTTCCATCCAGACAGGTATTGGTTTCCAGTTAATTAGTAATTTTCCCTTCAAGGCCATTTTTCATAGCGCAGCTGTCAAAATGCTTCTTCTGTTTTTGATTGGCTTAGATGGTCTATAAAACATAATAGGGTAATAAAATTATAATAAGGTCTGTCAATTGTACTATGGAAGCCATTGTAAGACAATGGGGGGTTATTTATGAAAGGCAAATCCAGTTTGCACTGAAAGTGCACTTGGAAGTGCAGTCGCTCTAAATCTAAGAGGTAGATCTGAAACAAGTGGAAGCTCTGCTGATTTTATCATCCAATCATGTGCAAGCTAAAATGCTGTTTTTTATTTACCTTGCATATCCCCCTCGGATCTACAACGACTTTACTTCCAAGTGCACTTGCAGTGCAAAGTGGATTTTCCTTTTGTAAATAACCCCCATTGACTTGTACCTGTGTCCAAAGGCAACTCCAGTCCAAGGATTTACAAAGAAAACTTGCTTCCACATGAACAGCGGGTCCCCTTGACAGACTGAAGTCTAAAGCTGGCCATAGATGGATAGAATTTTCTAACAAAAATTCTTAGGAAAAGTCTAGCAAAATCATACAAAAATTCTCAGAACTTTCTTCAAACATTTGCTTCTCGTTCAAAAGATTTCATTTGCTTTCAACACTTGATTTTGGAATAAATGCACTTTCCCAAACAAAAACCACATACACTGTTAGAAATGTATTGGTTCAAGAAACGTTTTCCATCCCACTCTTTGCAATTTTCTCGTCAATGTAGTCAATAACAAACATCGATTTCATCCCACTAATGAGATTAGAAAAAACTATTGAACTTTCTTAGAATCTTCTTCTTCACTAAGAATGTTTGCTTGAAATTCTACTCATCTATGGCCAGCTTAAAGTGTTACTAAACCCACAACAGTAAAATCAGTCTGTATATGCAGTAAAGCATGCTCACTGTAGAACCTAAGGGGTTAATCCTCTGCCTTGTGTAAAAAGGTTGTTTGAGCCTGTCTTCTCTGATCCTCCCCCTCTTACACAGTCCCCAAACCATGTCCTGATAGAACAGACCCTTGGGGGCAAGTTGCACATGCTCAATTTGGTGTGTATTGCTGGAAAGTTTTTTTTTTTCCTTGGGAGAGTACATGTGTTCAGCACAGGGCCAATCAGCACTGTCCAGACAGACGGTCCGGGGTCCTGCAGCCTCATAGGACAGTCACAGGAGAATAAAAACTCCTTCTACAAGCTTTTTCCAGTGCTCTGTTGGACACTGATAGAAGTCACAAGACTGCTCTAACTGCTGATGAAAAAAGGTGTTTAGCCGTTTATATTTAATAAAACGATTGCATTTCCATGTTCTATGTACTGTGTAAGACCAGATATATTGAATGCAGGGTCCTGAGTTTAATAACACTTTAACAGTTACATTTCTGTCAAGTCTGCACATTAACCACTTTAGTACCGCTCTATAGCCAAAAGACAACTACAGCGTGGTACTATAGTTCTGAGAGGGTGCCCATAGGCGTCCTCCCAGAACTCTGCCCCCTGCGCACCCCCTGGGCTGCGCATCGTGCACGCTCTGTGACTACTGTGTCCTGTACTGTGATCGGGGTAAAGGGCCAATCACAGCGGCCCTTTATCATGCGATCAGCTGTGTCTAATCACAGCTGATCACATGTAAACAGACTTGCTGGTTATCGGCATTCTTTTCCTTATGCACTGTGGCTGTGTGAGAAAAGGAGTGCCGATAACCGACAAAACTGTCAGCACACTGTTTACACTGATAATCAGTGCTCTGATCATTAGTGCAGCCCCAATCAGTGGCCATCAGTGCCTCCTCATCAGTGCTGCTTCACCAGTGTCCATCCTTTGCAGCCTCATCAGTGCCCATCAGCAACCATCAGCGCCAATCACAGCGGCCCTTTACCGTGTGATCAGCTTGTCCAATCACAGCTGATCACATGTACACAGACTTGCTGGTTATCGGCATTCCTTTTCTCGTGCGCTGTGCCTGTGTGAGAAAAGGAGTGCAGATAACCGACAAAACTGTTAGCACACTGTTTACACTGATAATCAGTGCCCTGATCATTAGTGCAGCCCATCAGTGCCAATCGGTGCCCATCAGTGCCTCCTCATCAGTGCCCATCAGTGCCTCCTCATCAGTGCCCATCAGTGCCTCCTCATCAGTGCCCATCAGCGCTGCCTCATCAGTGCCCATCAGCGCTGCCTCATCAGTGCCCATCAGTGCCTCCTCATCAGTGCCCATCAGCGCTGCCTCATCAGTGCCCATCAGTGCTGCCTCATCAGTGCCCATCCTTGCAGCCTCATCAGTGCCCATCAGTGCAGCTTACCAATTGCCATCAGTGCAGTCTCATCAGCACAAAAGAAAAATTACTTATTTGCTAAATTTTATAACAGAAACTAAGAAAGACACTTTTTTTTCAAAATTTTCATTCTTTTTTTTTTTTAAGTTCTGTTTTTTTTTTTTTTTGTATAGCAAAAAATAGACCCAGTGGTGATTAAATACCAACAAAAGAAAGCTCTATCTGTCTCAAAAAAATGATAAAAATTTCATTTGGGTACAGTGTTGTATGACCACGCATTGTCATTCAAAGTGCGACAGCGCTGAAAGATGAAAATTGGCCTGGGCAGGAAGGGGGTGAAAGTGTCTGGTATTGAAGATGTTAAATGATTCATTTTTGCATAAACTTATACAGTATGTGTTTTTAGAAAGGTATTAGTGAAGCATAAAGAAAAATTGTTGCCTAATCTGTGTGGTTGTTTCTAGAGATTGAGGAGTTGTTGAACTCCGCGGCTGCTTATGGTGTGATTTCCTGTGAATCTCTTTTCTTTCAGGGAATTTATTGCACAATAAAAATTGATGATCTACATTTTCTTTGTTCATTTTGTACTAGGGACGACATTGTAAAGATACCTTACACAACTATGTGCATTAAGGAATGTTTGCGTCTTTATCCTCCTGTTCCCGGGGTTGCAAGGAAGCTGGCCAAACCTATCACTTTTTGTGATGGGCGGAGCCTTCCAGAAGGTAAGTTTATCATAATTTATCATTTTTGCATCCTCAGGCTAGGATTATACCCAAAATGTAGAAGTACAAACAGAGTAACCGTTAACTATTGTATATGTGAAACAGCCATACAGTACAGTTTCAAACACATGCACCACTGGGATCATGGGTTCAACTCCCACTCGGGACACTAGCTGAATGGAGTTTGTGTGTTCTTCCACTATTTGTATAAGGTTTTTCTGGGGGCTTAGTTTCTTGTCCACAATCCAAATGCATATTAACAGGTTTGGCTACCCAAACTGGCCCCAGTTCCTGTTTGTGTGTAGAAATTTTAGATTGTAAGTTCCTTGGGAACACAGATTGGTATTAATACTTGATGTTCCCTGTAAAGCCTCCAGAAAATGTCTGTAGAAAATAACTATAATATGCATGTAAGGCAGGTTAGAAGTTTTAGCCAATAAGCTTGGTGCTGCCCCGGTCAGGAGGGTAGGTGTTAAGACCTTTTCCAGTTCTTTTGCTTTTTGGCAGGTCATTTTGTTGGATCAAACCCACTGGTCCTGTGACATATAAAAGGGACCACGGCCTAGAGCCCAGGATTCATCAGTGAGTGTGGAAGCTCTCCACTGAACCAGAAGGATGCTGTTTACCACTATAGGAATGCCAAGCTATCGGAACTTGGGGTTCATCCCAAAGACACTAATGCTGGGATGTACCTCATAAGGATTTACACTTGCGTGAGAGCCTTGGAAGGACTATGAATGCTGAAAAGCACCATTTTCAGGTATGCCGGGGCAGCACTTCACCTATAGTGTTAGGGATCCAGGAAGTATCATGTCTTCCCTGTTGGACTGTGAAATGTTTATTTTTGCACTTTTACAAAGTAAAGCATTTGAAACTCTGTCCCTGTCTGGTCTGAAGTTACTGAAAGGAGTGTATTGTAAGTAACCGGCACACATGGTTCACTGAGTGGGTCTTAAACACATTGGGGTATGAAGACATCCATGTGGAGTGGAGTAGTGTGAAGATACAAGTGGTTACCCAGTGTAACAGAAGTTTTACAGCAGCCTGTCAATAGTGTGTACCTGTCACAGGTCACTAGCAGCGAGGGAGATGTTGTCGGCGCTCCTTCTGCCTGCGGTCTGTCACCCATAGCTACGGGATCAGATTGTACCACAGAGGTTTCCCATCCTGTACAGAGGTAAGGAAGTTTGAGAGTTAAGTAACTGCATGTGTGGAGCCTGCACAGAGTGCACAGGGGGGCCCCCTCCGCTACTGGGGAATGGTAGAGGAAACCACTGGGCAGGTGGATATGGACATTGGCACAGTGTGTCCCTCTAAAATGCAGATTACAGGTGTGCATTGTCACAGGGAACTGACAGTTAACTGGAGAACAGTTGTAGTGCAGTGTGCATAGTGTACATTTATCTGTAAGGCACACCTTAAGGTCAAGTATTACCCCACGGCAGCCTCAGCCTTGTCCCTAGGCATTGTTGAAAATGGCACAAACACAAAGTACTTCATATGTGCAGTAAAGTGACCCTGTACAAAGTGCCTAACGTAGCCCAGAAGAACACACACGGGTTAGGTCTGCCATGTGACCCAGTACTTGGCGTCTAACGAGTTAATGGGGAAAAATAAAGGACGTGACAAACAACCACTCAGCTACCCCTGTAGGCCCTTTATGCAAAGTCCCACTGGCCTACATGCAGCCTACTCTGGCATGTACCATAAGTGTTGGTTTGCCTAAGGGTACATTTGGGCTTACATGAGCTTATGTTATTTGCTCAGTTCTGTTTTAATGAACATCAAAATGTATTTCATTCTTTCTAAATCAGTGGCTGTGATTAATGAATATTTTGGAAAATGGTCACCTGCATACAGACATGTGTACTGTAACTTACTGTAGTCTCTTCACAGCAGCTATCTGGATCAGCACATACTTAGCAACAGCTTTGCAGACCATACTCTGTTGGATCTAAAGCTAGTCTGAAATGTAATCTTTAGACACTGGGTTCTGCTCTTTGGTGCTTTCCAGATCCTTGTTTACTATGTTAGTTAGCTGTAGAGAGCTATCCAGGTCCAGAGCCATGGCACATCCTCTGGAGTGACCCAGTCTCTGAAGACTTAAAGCGATTGTTGCCCCAACACATTATATTGCTGATATGTGCCTGCTGTACCATGTACTTGTATGAGAAAATATCCGATTCTCTTTGTATTGCTTCTTTTATGTGAAATCTTTGGTGTTCATGCTAGTCCCCTTGCTTTCCTATTAAAAACTGACCACACTAAGAAAGAGAGCACATTGTGGTCAGTTCTCTAGCTATACTGGGAACTCAGTACTCAAGCAGTTGAAGCAACTTTTACTGGAAACTTGGCACAACATGTACTACATGCATAAACTTCCTTCTCCTAACTATACCTAACAGTGGCTGCCCCAGGTTACCTGTACAAGTGAAGTCTCTTTGGGAAAAGTCCATAATTGGCAAAACTCGACTGGAGATGTCCTTGTTCTTGGGTGTCCCGATGAATCAGCGTTACGAAGGTGTACCACAGGTCCCAGGAGGCCTCAGCACATGTCCAGTTCTTTCTTAAAGTGCATGTAAACCAAGTTCATGAAATGTTAAGCTGGGCACATATATCTGCAGTGTTTTGTTATCTCTCTTCAAAGCACTATGTCCCGTAGCTGTCTCCTGCTCCGTTCTTCTGTTATCAGCCTGATAACTACTGAAAAGTTCTCTGACACAAGATAAAAGCAGACAGAGTTTTGTGTTGAGGAGGATGTTATAAATAGATTAGCATTGAGCTGAATGATTCAAGGGACAGAGCTGAAAGTCTCTACCTATGAGGAGATGGGTTGTGTGACTTTCCTGCAATCAGCTGTCTTGGCTGTATGCCCAGGCTTTACTGCAGTGTTAACCAGGAAGAGAAAAGCTCCTAACACCGTGTGCGCTTTCTAAACATTATATAAAGATGAAGGCAGCACATATACTTATGTAGGGAGATTTGTTTCATCTCTGTGTATCATCTGAGGCTGTTCACTTCACTGGGTATAGGAAAGGGTTTACATCCACTTTAGGGTCCTGAGCCCCCTAGGGCTCTTGATTCGTGAAATGCTTTAATCTTGCCATGTCTGCCTAGAGGTCTCATGTCATCTTATGATGTATCTTGATGGATTTTTATCTTCAATAAAGTAATCATCACTGCTTCATACCTGGGAGTTCGGTCAACCATTCTTGAACCATTGGCTCTTATCCAGGCTGCGGACTGGACCTGCACCACAAGGTTGAGGGGAGCAATCATTCCCACCTGGAGCGGCACAGCTCTGTCTTTGTATCAGTTGTGCAGATTGCCTGTTTGATGTATCATCGTTATCCTATATAGTTACATATCAAGTCCAAGTTCGTCCAATTCAGCCAACAGATTAAAAAAAAACCACACAAATAGAAAACCTCCATATACACTATCCTATACCCACAGTTGACCCAGAGGAAGGCAAAAAAAAAACCTGTAAAGCATGATCCAATTTGCTCCAATGCGGAAAAAAAATCCATCCTGATCCACCAAGAAACAATTGGATATTCCCTGGATCAACTTTACCTATAAATATTAGTATCCAGTTACATTTTGTGCATTTAGTAAAGAATCCAGGCATTTTTTAAACAATCTACTGAGCTGGACATTACCAGCTCTTGAAGAAGTCTATTCCACATTTTCAAAGAAATATTAATTATACCTCGCACTAATGTGTTTAAAAATTTTATTAAATGAACAAAATAATTGTAAAGCTGCAATCCGAAAATGTGTATAAAACACTGAACAGAATAAAAAAAAGAAAGGGGGCGTTATACTCAAGTGCGTTCCACCTGCCGAATGCTTGGGACCAGAAGATCAGGACCTGGAAATGACGTGACCAAAAGTTATGCCTCGGCGTACGTTTCGGCAAATGACGTAATTAGGGATCTACCCGGTCAACTAGACTAGTGTTTTATACAGTCCGTGGTTGCTCCAGGGCTTGAGCGGAGCAGCAGGGATTCCGTAACATTGTATTAGGTGGACATTTCCAGTGTCAGAGAGGGTACCATTTATGTTAGAAGTTTTTGCACATGTTTCTAATCATTTTTAACAAACAGTATTACACTATATAGATTTTTCTGATTTATGATGGTATGGAGGAGTGGAGGAATGCAGCATTGGATCCTTGACAATTGTGTTATATATCTGAAGAGCCATAAGGAAACTCAGCATTCAAGCAATTATTGACCTTTTTAGTTAAAGAGGTCATGGCAGTCTGGTGAGTGATATTCCATCAGAGCACATTGCGTGTGAATGGAAATGGTGGTAAAGGTTTAATGATATTCCACACTGAAAAATCAAGATGTCTTGTATAGAAGGGCACAATGAACTTTATTTGAAGAACTTTAAATATTTAATGCACTCAGGGGGCGTGTCCTGGACATGGAGGAGTGAGGACGTGCTTTGCCTCAGCTCCGCTACACCGCAGCACAAAACCAGCCTTATACAGGGGGATACTCACTTTTATAAGATCCCCCCATGTCACAACGATCACGGCAGAGCTCCCAACCGACCAGGACCGACGGATCGCGGCAGGGGCAGCTGGATTCATACTTTTCCGGGGCCCGAGGACTAGGCCGGGAAGCCTCCAAGATGGCGCCGCCCGGGAAGGCCCAGAAAGCCACAAAATCTTCTCAGCCAGCAACGGCCTCAGCCCGAACCCTGAAAGGGACAGCCTCAGCTGCAGCAGCATCTCCGGAGCCATCCCCAGGGTCGGTGAGTGATTCAGCCCCCTGTGCCTCCCCTGCCTCTTTAGATGGCCGCTCTGAACTATCTGACTACCTCTGTGAAGAGGATATCAAGCGCCATATTATGTCTTTACCCACTAAGGAGGACCTTGAACGTTTTACAAGCAGGGTAGAGAAAGCTTTCACAGAGGACATTGCCCAACTAAAGGCTGACACTTCCCACCTGGGTAACAGGGTAGAATCTTTAGAAGAGAAGCTGGAGGAGGTTCTCCCCACTATTGCTCTACTGCAATCCAAATGTCAGCAGCAAGACCAGCAGATTGAAACCCTATTATGTCAGCTGGATGATGCAGAAAATCGCAGCAGGAGAGCGAACATTAGGATCCGGGGTCTCCCAGAAGCCACAGCCCCAAGGGATATTATCCCCACGCTGACAGATATATTCAGAGACATATTGGGCCTACCGGCCACGGCTCCAATAGAAATTGACCGAGCTCATAGGGCACTAAGACCCCCCTCTCAAGAGGTGGACAACCCTAGAGATGTAATCTGCAAACTCCACAAATTCACTCTAAAAGACAGCATCATGCAAAAAATGCGCAACAAACCCTTCTATGATTTTGATGGCGCACGTTTATTCTTTTATCAGGACATATCTAGACGCACCCTTATGCAGCGCAGAGCCCTGAAACCCCTCTTGACAGCGATCCAGGATGCTGGCCTTCCCTACCGCTGGGGTTTTCCCTTTTTTCTGCAAGTAACTAAAGATGGAAGACAAGTCACGCTACGCAACAAAGATGATCTCCCTCAGTTCCTGTCCTCCCTGGGCCTAGACACAGTGGACTTTCCGGATTGGAGAATTTCATCTGACGTTTCTAGGATCCAGGTCCCCACACAATGGTCAACTGCTACCCGTAGGAACCGTAGAAGGGACAGACAGCTTCAGCATCAAGATACCCCCCACGGCTCCTCTGCTATCCGTGACTGAGGGAGTAGTCCCTCTGGACTCTTTCAGTGGTCATAGACATCCCCTGTAATTAAGATATGGCCCCCCTCTTTTCTTTCATGAAGAAATTTGGCCCCCCAATGTGAGCCTTATCACTTTTCGCTGAAATCCAGTTGGCTGTGACTGCAGACCACTCAAGAGTCATGACTAATAACAAACAAACAAAAAAAAAAATTTCTCCTTATATACGTATTTTCTTATGTTCTGGTAATGGGTGGGAAAATGTGAACCCCAAAATTTATCGCAGTAGCTTATCCCCCCCCCCAACCCCAAACACCTTTTAAGACGCGGTGTGTGGAGGTGGGGCCCCGTTCTCCGCCCTGTGCTTAGGCCCACGTTCCCCCACGTAGGCCACCCTATATTGGGTACAGTCCCTAGTTGGGGCAATAGGTAAGGTCTGAGGCCCCCTTCTTTCCGAGGGAGACCTCCCACCTATAGATGTATTATTTACAGACTTTGCAAATTCCTTGTCGTATTGTTTATGTTACTTTAACAGTTCGTTTTCTTTGTTCATTTCTCTACTCACTTTCCTCCCCCCCTCCATTCTGTTCCCCTCCTTCCTTCCTTCCTAGGAGCAACCCAGAACTTCAGATGCTGCGCCGAGCGAGTGAGACCATTCGACATCCTCCCTACCACTCATCCTGGCATGTCTACTATTAAGGTAATATAACATAAGAGGCCTATGCTCCCCGGGGAAAAGAAACAAACTTTGGTGGGAACTTAAGAAATTAAAAGCTCATGTGGTTTTCATACAGGAAACCCATTTTACTCATCATTCCTTGCCTAGATTACCTACCCATTTATTCAACCAATGGTTCCATAGCACCTCCCCCACGTCTAAATCCAAAGGCACCACGATTGCTATCCACAGGAATTGTCCCTTCCAGCTTTCGGACAGCAAAATAGATCCACTAGGTCGTTATGTATTTTTGAAAGGAATTATAGTGGGACGAAAATATACTTTCGCCTCGATATATGCGCCCAATGCTAACCAAATTACTTTTATTGACAGTACTCTCGACCTACTAGCAGACTTTAAAGAAGGCTATGTCATTTTGGGGGGGGACTTCAATGTTAGCCCGGACCCTGTGCTAGACACCTCCAGCTCTAGACACTCACACTCTTATGCCTTCTTAAAACACTTCCGAAAGTCATTTCAGTCCAACTTGCTACTTGATAGCTGGAGAGTCCTCCATCCAAGGGAGAGAGACTTCAGCTATCACTCGGCAGTCCATGATGTATACACCCGCATAGACCACGTCTATGTAGATCGCCCAACACTAGAGCTCGTGCAGTCCGCGTTCATTGGGAACATCACTCTATCCGATCACGCACCAGTGGGGGTGACCCTAACACTCCCTTCAAGTTCCCGTGGGGCCTGGACGTGGAGGTTGAATGAAAATTTGTTGGATGATACAGTGGCAGTTGCCAAAGTATCAGAGACTATCACAAATTATTTCAATGAAAATGTGACGGACGATATCAGCATGGGCGTAGTGTGGGAGGGCCACAAAGCAGTGATCAGAGGAGAGATAATATCCCAGGGGGCTAGACTTAAAAAAATGTTACAGGCGGACTTTGAAAGAGTGCTGACCGCCCTACAGGACGCGGAACTCAAACATAAACAAAATGGAGGCCCTGAGGCGTTGCGGGGGTTAACCGAGTTAAGAGACTTGTTTTTACGCCTGCTTGATAGGCAGACTCGTAAGCAAGCCAGACGATTATCGCACAAATATTACGAACACGGCAACAAATGTAGTCGTATGCTTGCTAGAGCCATTCGTAAGAAACACGCGCAGACTTACATACAAAAATTATGTTCCCCTTCTGGGGAGGTATCAGCTCTGTCCTCCAAAATTGCCTCAGGGTTTCAAGAATACTACACACACCTTTATAATTTACACCCTGAGAACCCTTTAGAAACACAGCAATCCAGGTCCACAGCCATCCGAGACTACTTAGCTGCAGCTGGCGCTCCAACATTGAGTGTAGACCAGTGTACTGACCTTGAACTTCCGATCTCCCCTGGGGAGATTGAACTGATAGTGAAATCCCTCCCTACAGGGAAGAGCCCGGGACCGGATGGCTACTCGGGTTTGTACTACAAAACCTTCCTACCCCTCCTTAAGCCCCACATGTGCGCCTACTTTAATTCTATAGCGGAAGGGGCCCCCATGCCTCCAGAGGCACTCTTGGCTCACATCTCAGTTTTGCCTAAAGAAGGAAAAGACCCGACGCTCCCTCAAAGTTACCGCCCGATCTCCCTTCTTAACGTTGACGTTAAGATACTAGCCAAGATCTTAGCGACCAGGATCGGGAATCTTCTGCCCAATATCATTCATCCTGACCAAACTGGGTTTATTAAGGGAAGGGAGGCAAGGGACAACTCCATTAGAGCCATACAACTTATCCACTGGGCCCATTCTAACCCTGACTCCAAACCTTACATTATTCTTTCTACAGACGCCGAAAAGGCCTTCGACCGGGTTGACTGGTTGTACCTCAAAGCGGTGTTAGAGACACTAGGGCTTAAAACACGCATGTTGACCTCTATCCTGGCGCTTTACTCTACTCCTTGTGCACAGGTCAAGGTGAACGGAATGCTTTCCTCTAGATTTCCGATTAGGAATGGCACGAGACAGGGGTGCCCCCTATCTCCCCTTCTCTTCGCCCTAGTTCTTGAACCATTACTATGCACGGTTAGGGCGAATGCAGACATAAGGGGTTTACGAGTCGGAAACACTGAACACAAACTATCCGCCTACGCTGATGATGTGTTATTCCACCTCTCAGAACCCTTGTTATCGTTGCCAGTCCTGATGAAGGAACTAAAACTATTCGGATCACTTTCAAATTTCAAAATTAATTACTCCAAATCTGAAATTTTACCTATTCTCCTAACCCCTGCACTGATTAGTAACCTACAAGCCTCCTTTCCCTTCACCTGGGCCAAATCCTCCATTCGATACCTAGGGATTCAATTGACAGATAGCTTTGATTCCCTCTACGACGCAAATTTCCCCCCCCTACTTCATACAATTAAAAAAGACCTCTCCCTCTGGACCAAGACTGCGTTCACTTGGATAGGCCGCATTAACATTATAAAAATGAATGTTCTACCCCGTATACTCTTCTTTCTTCAAATGATACCAATCCCACTACCTACCAAATTCTTTTCTCAGATTAATAGCATTATAATGGGATTTGTGTGGAATGCACGTAACCCTAGAATAGCCATGAGGACATTAAAACGCTCAAAACTAGCCGGTGGCCTAGGGATCCCAGATATATTGAAATATCACAAAGCAATTGCTCTTCAGAGGATCCTCAACTGGCGCTTCCACACCCAATCCAAAATATGGGTCTCTCTTGAGAAATGGCTAGCTGGCAGGAATTTGGCCTTCGCTCCCTGGCTACCAAGTGAATACCGCGGGCTATCAGATTCAACATCCCCACTGACGAGACACACTCTCTCCACTTGGGACAAACTAAATTCGATCTTAAACCTATCACCGCCCATGTCCCCATTAGCCCCATTAGGGGGATTTCTTTGGTTCTTACCGGGTGAGCAAATGGCCTTTTTCGCCCCTTGGGTGGATGACGGTAATGCCAGCTGTGGGAAACTGATGAGCAATGGTAAGCTGATGAGTTTCGAATCCCTACAAAGTAGACACGGGGGCTCCAAAATAAACTTTTGGCGCTACAGACAGCTCCATCACTTTTTCGAAACTCACAGACAATCCATAAGAGACATCTCCACTCTTACTCCTTTCGAACAACTTTTTATAGAGGAAGACCCGATCCCACATTTGATATCTGAAATGTATCGCTTATTAAATAGTGCTAATGACAACCTTAAACCGACCTACATACGGACATGGGAGAGAGACCTACAACTAGACTTCTCCACATCCCAGCTAACACACCTATATCAGCTCACCCATTCAAGCTCTATTGAATCCAGAACCCAAGAAACAAATTACAAGCTCCTGTCGCGCTGGTACAGAGTTCCAACTGATTTAGCCCGTATCTACCCCTCGGTGTCGGACCAATGCTGGAGAGGATGTGGACAGAGAGGCACACTCCTCCACATTTGGTGGGAGTGTCCTCTGATACAGCCATACTGGGCAGATATTAAATCTCTAATAAAAGAAATTTTAGACTTGGATGTTCCTTTGAACCCAGTCTACTTTCTCCTGCATGTCCCTCAGATGCCGATTAGTAGCTACAGAAAATGCATACTACCACACCTTTTAAATGCAGCTAGACGCCTCCTTCCAATCAATTGGAAACAATCCAGGGTCCCTTCTAGAGAAGACTGGATTAAAAAAGTCAATGATATTAGAGAAGCTGAACACTGGATAGCATCCTGTAAAGGAAAATTGGAACGTTTTGAGGTCATATGGGGTCCATGGAGAGACTTTATGTTTGACCCGAATCTCATACCCTCAAGCCTAGATCTGGCCCTACTGGAATTAGCAGAACCAACCCTGAGATCCCGCTTAGACAACAGTAATAAGGCCCACTGATAGACATTTTTCATGGATTCCTTCTATGATGATAACCAGACGGTGGCGGAACTCGCTCGGCGCAGACCTACAGGACCTTCTCAGACTCTGAGGTATGCTCCACACCACTCCCCCCTCTCTTCTTACCCTTTCCCCCCCTCCTCATCCTTTCATACTTATTCCCCCTCTGACTCTAACTATTTCTTATCTTTCTCTACCTTCTAATTTTACCTCTTAGACCGCATACCAGTTGCCAGTTACCAGGCTGCGGTCATAAGATGCAGATGTTGCACTACTTGGACACGGGCGGCGGCAGACAACAAAGGGGGGCACACGCCCCCCACTGGGAGGTGGACTTTTTTTTTTCAGAGTCCGCCTCTGGTGGATGGGGGGATGTGAAGGGTGTGCCCTTCCTGGACACGGTGAGACGGACGAGGTTGTTGGAGGTATTTACCCCCCTCTGTTCGAGCCGTTGACAGGGGAGGCTCGCCCGCTGGCTCTCCTGATCATTTAGCATTTTGAATGCGGCCGTGGTTGGGTCAACCGGCACGCCGCCGCATGTTCATCCTGATTCAGGATGTGTATTATAGATTAAAGATGGTGCCGCTGCCGTGGGTCCGAAACACTTATCTGCACTAGCAGGTGTATGGACAAGTTGTATATGTGTTCTAACCCGCATTTCTAAAATGTGTGTATTTTTATGCTAAAATGTTGATAAATAAAGATTATATAAAAAAATATTTAATGCACTCTATAATTTTGCATTTTACTCTTTTTTTTTTTGAGCATCACAGGTATAATCATCTGACTGTATCATTCACTTGTGTATAGCGGCCCCTAACTTTATCTTTATTATTCTATTCCACATTTTCACAGCTCTTACTGTGAAGAAGCCTTTCTGTATTTGGAGATTAAATCTCTTTTCCTCTAGACGTAAAGAATGCCTCCTTGTCCTCTGTGATGACCTTAACCACTTAAGGACCGGAAGGATTTCCCCCTTAATGACCAGGCCATTTTTTGCGATACAGCACTGCATCGCTTTAACTGAAAATTGCGTGGTTGTGCGACACTGTACCCAAACAAAATTGATGTCCTTTTTTTCACACGAATAGAACTTTCTTTTGGTGGTATTTGATCAGCTGTGCAGTTTTTATTTTTTGCGCTATAAACAAAAAATTGTGACAATTTAAAAAAATATATTTTTTTTTTTACTTTCTGCTATAATATATATCCAAAGAAAATTATATAAAAAAACTAATTTATTCATCAGTTTAGGCCGATATATATTCTTCTACATATTTTTGGTAAAAAAAAAAAAAATCGCAATAGGCGTATATTGATTGGTTTGTGCTAAAGTTATCACGTCTACAAACTATGGGATAGATTTAGGGACTTTTATTTTTTTTAGAAGTGTCTTTACATGTCCCCTGTTAGAACAGGGATCCGCCTTGTTTACACAGGCAGATCCCCGTTCTGCCTCTGTAGAAGCTGATTGCGAGTCGCTGACGGACATCGAGTCGCATGCGCAAGCCGCCATACAGCTACGCAGTTTGCGCAGGAGAGCCGGCCTGCCGCAGTAAAATTATGGCGGCTGGTCGGCAAGTGGTTAAAGTGAATAACGCAACACCAAGTTCACTATATGGACCCCTTATGTGTTTAAATATGTTGATCATATCCCCCTTAATCTCCTCTTTTCAAGAGAAAATAAATTCAGTTTCTCTAATCTTTCCTCATAGCTGAGCTCCTCCATGCCTCTTTTCAGTTTGGTTGCCCTTCTCTCACTGCACTTTCTCCAGTTCCCCGATATCCTTTCTGAGAACTGGAGTCCAAAACTGAACTGCATATTCCAGATGAGGTCTTACTAATGATTTGTACAGGGGCAAAATGATATCTCTCTCTCTGGAGTCCATACCTCTCTTAATACAAGAAAGGACTTTGCTTGATTTGGAAACCGCAGCTTGGCATTGCATGTTATTAAGCTCATGATCTACCAAAACTCAGATCCTTCTCAACTATGGATTACCCCAGTTGGACTCCCCCTAGTATGTATGATGCATGTATATTTTTAACCCCCACATGCATAACTTTACACTTATCAACATTAAACCTCATTTGTCACTTAGTTACTCAATTAGACAGTGCATTGAGGTCGGCCTCCTAAATTGGAGACATCCTGTAAGGACGTTATTCCACTGCATAGCTTAGTGTCATCTGCAAAGACTGAAATGACACTTTTAATCCCAGACCCTATATCATTTATAAAGATATTAAAAAGTAAGGGTCCCAAAACTGTGTCATGGTTATGCAGTAATGTGTGTCTGTCAGCTCACCTTTCCTCCTGTGTTCAGGCCAGCCACCCTCACCTGATTGTTTAAATAATCTTCCCTCAGCATAGTTCCACCCCGGCCTCTAATTAGGAACACTATATTAACCTGTGCATTTCAAGCCAACCTTGCTGATCAACCATTGTGTGTTAGCTTTCGTGTGTACTTGCTGTGTTTCCTACATCTGATTATAGTTACCGACCTTGGCCTGTTCTCGACTATCCCTGTCTGCTTGTGACCCTGACCTTTGGCGTGTTATGTTTATCCTTGTCTGCTAGTCGCCCCGACATTTGGCTTATCCCTTTACTATCCTTGTTGTTCCAGCCTGCTGCCTCCTTCCTCTTCTCCTGTAGTCTACTGTGAGAGTGAGACCCTGGGGGCCGCGACCTAGAGCCGGACTGCAGCGCAGTCCATTCTCACCACTAGAGGCTCTGGTGAACACCTGCTAGCTCTTAGACTCCATGCCCTGGGGAATCTGTGCTCTAGCTCTCAGTGGGATCTGTGCTAGTGATCCAGTAGACCTGCTTCCTGAACCTCCCAGGGTTCAATCCGCAGCAGTCAATCCTAGGGTCCACTACCTCCAGTATACCATGTCCACAGCCATGCCTTCGTTTAAGGTTTTGCTGACCTCCTCATCTCTGTCTTTCATGAATCTATGCTGGCTATTGCTTGAAATGTTTTTTTCTAGCAAGAACTTGTTTATGTGGTCTTTTATTAAACTCTCCAGTATCTTCCCAACTATAGAAGTTAAACTAACAGGTCTATAGTTACTTGGTTAGACTTTGGTCATTTTTTAAATATAGGTACCACATTGGCCGACCGACGCCCTAAAAATTAGAAACCATGGCTTTGAAATGAGAGAGCTCAATTCTTTTAGAATCCATAAATGTATGCCATCTGGACCCGGTGCTTTTTTCACCTTTATTCTGTCTAAATATTTCTGGACCATATCACTTTTGAGCCATAGTGGATCATTTGGGGCTGTGACAATACCATCCCCATTATAGACATGAGCTCCCCCATGCTCCTTTGTATACACAAAGCTGAAGAAGGTATTTAATACATTTTCCTTCTCTTTGTCCCCAGTCACCCACTCTAGCTTATTTTGTAGAGGGCCTACATGCTCAAACCTGACCTTTTTACTATAAATATATTTGAAGAATTCTTTTGGGGTTTGTCCTAATATCTTTTGCAATCTGTTGTTCGTTATGAATTGTATACTATATATACACACTATACTACACTACTATACTATACATAGTTTAGATTTGATATTTTAACATACCCAAAAAAAGAAAAAAAAAACCTTTGCTTAGGTTTATATAATGTTGTCATTGAAATGTTGGTGTTTTTAGATCAGAGTATTAAAATAACATTTGTTCTGTCCTATACAGGTTCACTGATTATCCTGAGCATTTACTGTATAAACAGATCAACCATTTTCTGGAAAGATCCTGAGGTGATGTAATGAGCAATAATATTCAATTTTAACACATTCCCCTTCATCTTCCAGAGCAGTAGGTTCACCAAAAGACTTACAAGTAAAGGTTACATTCAGATATTTTGAAATCGTGAGTCACTTGAAAAAGTGTCAGATAGAAGTGTAACTTTGTCAAAAATTGAACTATTTATTTTAAATGAAAAAATGAAAAAACTGCACTAATAAATGACCTCATAAATAAAAAGTCTAAGCAGCAAAACCTTCTGTGAGACATATACTGTACACAAACATGAAAATAAATAGGATTGCGCTAATCAAACAAATGTGATAAATTAATAATAAACAGTCCACAAGTGTTGTGATAATGATGTGTGTTCTTGTTGTTGATCTCCACCATCCACCACCTTGTAGTGATCTTAAACATTAGTGCCCCCACCAACAGCTGAAAAACTCACTTACCAGCTCCTGTGGACCTCATTACAAGGGGTCGTTTGTACTTGTGGCTTTAGCCCAGCCAAGGCCTTTCTCCAAATTCGGTTACTCTCCTGCATAGGATGACCACTTGGAACTGTGTTATGTAAGGATTTCTGCACAAGTGTGCAAAGGCTTGAAAGTTGAGTTTCTTGATTTTCTTTTCACTCATCCAATACCCAACTCTTGTTGGTGACCTGTCTCTTCTGGACTGTCTTCCTCCCTCTCTCTCTTCTCCCTCCCCCTCCCTCAGAGCTCCATTTCCTCACCTGGGTCCTTCCCTGCTCTCTTCTTGCAGGCTTGGGAGGACAGGCAATGCACCAGGGCTTCTCAGGTCGGGTAACACATCCTGTGCTGTGGCTCCAGGTCCTTCCTGCTCCCATGAGCAGGCAGTGCTGTGTGTGCTGCTGGCTGTGCCTCCAACTTCCACGTTAGCTGCCTTTCCCCCCTTCCACGGATGAAGCTCGGAGCCCCACAAGAGGATCTGGAGCCACAGCACAGGGTGTGTCCCCCTGTCTGAGAAGCCCCAGTGCATTGCCTGTCCTCCCCAGCCTGCAAGAAGAGAGCAGGGAGGGACACAGCTGAGGAAATTGAACTCTGGGAGGGGAAGGGAGGAGAGAGGGAGGGAAACAGTCCAGAAGAGACAGATGACCAACAAGAGGGAGACCTGGAGCTGTCTCCTTCCACTAGTCTGCATCTACTATCCAGGTGAACCGCGTGGGCTGTGTTCACTGAAGGTGGTTTAAACTGACCTGACCTCTGGTGGCACCGCGCAGAAACGTACAAAAAAATGCAGACGTTCATGAAAGGCAAGCGGGTTGGGTTTTGGATGAACGAAAAGAAGATCTAGAAACACAACTTTAAAGCCCTTGCCAACTTGTGCAGACATCCTTGCATGTAACACGATGCCATGTGGTGATCCTGTGCAGGAGAGTAACCGGATTTGGAGAAAGGCCTTGGCTGGACTAAAGCCACAAGTACAAACGACCCCTTGTAATGAGAGGTCCACAGGAGCTGGTAAGCTGGTAAGTTTTTTAGCTGTTGGTGGAGGCACTGATGTTTAAGATCACTACAAGGTGGTGGATGGTGGATATTGACACCAAGAACATATTGTGGACTGCTTATTATTAATTTATCACATTTGTTTGATTAGCGAGATCCTATTTATTTTCATATTCATTTTAAAGGGTTATAACAAAAATATTGTATAATAATAACTATTTGCAGCTAATACAGTATGTATAATAATTCAGTATACTCATGTCAGTGACAAGGATTGGGAAAAATCATAACCTGGCTTCTATCAGGTTTCTAATGCTGTTTGTGTCCCTATTGGGTAGATTTCCTCACTTACTGTCATGGTGGCCACGTAGTTTATGAAGGGAAACCTATCCAACAGACACATGACAAAAACCTGACTGAGATACTAACGCTTCCCCCTGATATCCAAAACAAGCAAAGTTTGGGCTGAATTCCAGTTTTGGAATAAGGTTTTGCCTTATCTTATATGGTTAAGAATTTCAATGTTCATTTAAGATATCATCAAGGTGCCTTACACATTCCTGCAAGATGATCTCTGAATATTTTGTGTCACTTAGGTGTTTGACCCACTACGGTTTTCTACGGAGAACACATCAGATAGAAACTCACATGCCTTCCTTCCATTCTCTGCCGGCCCACGGTAAGGAAATATCATCTCAGTTATCTAACATCCGTCTGCTGTATGCTGTCATGAGGTTCAGCCACCAGTGAAACTGTACTCTATAAAATGCTAGTCAGGTACAAAATAGGCTCCTTCAGTTGCACACAGAAATGCGTAAACTTTAGGGGGAGCTGAAGGTTTTCTTTTTTTTCACTGCAAATTTAATTTGTTTCTGCATTTTCACTGACTTTTTTTTTTACAATATTTTTTTTAAATTACAAAGTAAAAACAATTTTACAGTACAAACAAATGTGAAACACATTTTGTGACCAGATCGGTACTATGGCCATATATCATGGTTATTTACCAATTAGGTACCAAATACAGTAGTACAACATAGTCCAAGTGAGCAAGATGAATATTAATAGCCTGCAGACACAAAATTTAGATCAATGAGAAAAAAAATGAATTCCATGTTCAATAGACTTCATGGACTCAAGATGTACAATTAAAGAGGAACTGAACTCTGATAGCTGTGTCCTAAATCAAAAACAAGTCACCAGCAAAACCTGTGGTGTCTCTGAAGCTTATCTTTTCCCATCACTGACTTACCATTACTTATTTTACACTGTGGGGGTTATTTACGAAAGGTAAATCTACTTTGCATTGAAAGTTCACTTGGAAGTGCAGTCGCTTTAAATCTAAGGGGTAGATCTGAAATGAGTGGAAGCTCTGCTGATTTTATCATCCAATCATGTGCAAACTGAAATGCTGTTTTTTTTTATTTTCCTTGCATATCCCCCTCAGATCTATAGTGACTTTACTTCCAAGTGCACGTTCAGTGCACTTTCAAGTGCACTTGCAGTGCAAAGTGGATTTGCCTTTAGTAAATAACCCCCTTGCCATCTTGGTAGAGGCAGAACTGTGCTTGCTTATGTCAGAACATCCAACAGTGAGCAGCACAATAGTGATATCACCAAATCTCACTCTACATCTCCTAGGAGTAACAGTCAGAGGCAGCAGTGCCTTGGATTTTATACTGCGGGTATACAGCTACGAGGCTGTAAGCTCAGGAGTGCATAGGCAACCTCTAACATACCAGCAAGTGCACTACTATTTTTCAGAACATGTTAAAGACAAAAGGTACATTTTTCAGAGTACTACTCAGGCAGTAAAATTTCTTTATTGTCCACTGAGGGAAAGAGGAAATCTTTCAGAATATACTGATGCCTACAGGGGGGAGTGTTCACTGGCAAATAAACAACCGTAGTCTAGCCCCTCTCACTACCAAAATACCTTAACCTACATTTTTTCTAGCAACTTTTTTCCCTCCAACCATATTCATCTTCATGTAGCTTTAGGAGGTATCTTCGCTCCCTCGCAGCTACCTGGCAAAGTTGTCCTCAGTCTCAGTATTTGGTCTTACTTTGGACCTGACCCCACTGGCTCTGGTTTTGCAGATTAAACCTGAAAGTGACCCTTGAGCACTGGGCTCCACTTTAGTGCTTTCCAAACTGTTCTAAGTTAGCTGTGGAGGGCTTTCCAGGTTAAGGGCTTTTAGTATGGCCTCCAAACTTGCTCTGTCTGATGACTCACTTTTCTGAGTAGGCTATTTGGGCCCGGCATCGGACATTCCCCCATTTTTATTATTCGCCAGTGCCTATTTTAAATCCCACATTTTTCCACTAGCTTCCCGTAGAATGTGGTAATGCTATGGAACTGAGTGCTGACATAATTTTTCTGGGTGGAGTGTTGCAGGTGTCAAGGAAGCATCTCTCCGCTGTGGCTCCTGCTTTAACCACTTCAATACTGGGCACTTTCACCCCCCTCCTTCCCAGACCAATTTTCAGCTTTCAGCGCTGTCACACTTTGAATGAGAATTACGCGGTCAAGTAACACTGTACCCAAATGACATTTTTATCATTTTTTTCACGCAAATAGAGCTTTTTTTTGGTGCTATTTAATCACCGCTGGAGTTTTTATTTTTTACGCTACAATGAGTTAGTTTCTGTTATAAAATTTTTCAAATAAGTAATTTCTCTTGATAAATTTTGACCAAAAATGATGCTGCTTTATTTCTTTGGTAAAAATAACCCAAATCAGTGTTTATTTGGTTGGTAAGGTGTATAAGTCTGGCAACAGCATTCATGATAGACTGGAGAGGGAATAGCCTATGGAGCGGTAGGCCAATGGGAAGGGAGTTGCAATAGTCAAGGCGAGATATAACAAGGGAGTGAATGAGGAGCGTGGTGGTTTCATTTGTTAAAAAGGGGCGAATTTTAGAGATGTTACAGAGGTGAATTCTACAAACTTTTGACAACGATTGGATTTGAGGCTGAAATGACAAGTCAGAGTCTAGGAATACACCTAGTACCCTGGCGTGAGGGGAGGGCCTGATGGTTGCATTGTTGATTTTGATGGAAAAGTCATGGAGGGGGGCACGTGCAGGGGGGAATATTAAGACAAGGAAAAACAGGATTTTTATATTCAATTTTTTTTTGTACATATAGGCTATCTCTGTTCTGTGCAGTGAACCCAGAAGTGCTCTGGTTTACAGCTGACAGATGACAGAATGCAGTGCCAGGTAAAACAGCAGAATGAATACTTTCTGTACTTGTTCTGTTGAGGCAAAGAACAGGGAAGACATCAATGGTCTAATAGACTCCTGATGTCTCCATTAATAGGACATGTCACCTGCACAATGCTATCATAGGGGAATGTTGGCATTGTGAAATTCTATTGCTGTCTCAGTCCCCATTGGGAAGATTCATATCCACTTTCTGTCTTTTTGATGGGGGTACCAACTATGCTGAAATCATAGTTAGATCTCGACATTTAGCAAAGCTCACACTTCCTATTGAAGAGTTGTACCTCTGATCTTACAGGGGACAAGTCTGATCTCTGCAGTGAGACCATTACTTCCACACAGGGAGCAAGGGTCATTCTCTACACCATGCTGGCAGGGAACAGGCTTTTCTACTTAGGCTGTGGCTGCTTCTAAAGAAAACAAACTGTAATGCCCCGTACACACGGTCGGACTTTGTTGGGACATTCCGACAACAAAATCCTAGGATTTTTTCCGACGGATGTTGGCTCAAGCTTATCTTGCATACACACGGTTACACAAAGTTGTCGGAAAATCTGATCATTCTGAACGCAGTGACGTAAAACACGTACGTGGGGACTATAAACGGGGCAGTGGCCAATAGCTTTCATCTCTTTATTTATTCTGAGCATGCGTGGCACTTTGTCCATCGGATTTGTGTACACACGATCGGAATTTCCAACAACGGATTTTGTTGTCGGAAAATTTTATAGCAGGCTCTCAAACTTTGTGTGTCGGAAAATCCGATGGAAAATGTGTGATGGAGCCCACACACGGTCGGAATTTCCGACAACAAGGTCTTACCACACATTTTCCTTCGGAAAATCCGACCGTGTGTACGGGGCATAAGATTTTGCATTTCTTAAAATACAGAAAAATTTTAAAATTATACAAAAATATAAAATAAAATAAATAAATTCAAATGTAAAAATATATGTAAAAACAAAAACAAAACACCTAAAAATAGAGATTTTGTATTGATGCACCTAGAATGTAATCAGCAGATTTTAGGTAAACATTAGGCTGGACATTGAGTTATAGAAATTAAACTGCAAATATATATTTTGTTTTTTAGGAATTGCATTGGACAAACTTTTGCAATGAATGAAATGAAAGTAGCTTTGGCTTTGACATTGCAAAGGTTTCAGCTGCTTCCAGATCCAGAAAATGAGCCAGTTAAAATCTCTCAAATAGTTCTTCGTTCTTTAAATGGGATTCATATAAATCTGAAGAAGATTGAAAAGAATTGAATGGACAATACACCGGTTGATGGCAGCAGATAGATTGATTGTTCATGATTGCCTGCAAAGCTGAAATTGATAAATAAAGTCTTACAATCTACACTATGCACCATGACCTTCTTTCCTGTCATTCTAAATGGCTTCTTACTTTGCTGATCAACTGTAATTCTAATAGGAAGTTTGGTACTGAATCCATTTTCTAACCAGTTGAAAATTATACTTATAACCAGGCTAGTGATGGACAAACCAGGATATATCTGTTCCGCTCAGTGAAGACAATGGATGATGTTAAAAATAACATAGAAACAGTTAATAAAGTAATTTTATCAATGTCTGTATACGTTATTTATACAGTGCTACAGATTTAAATATTTTTGATAAAGTGTATTTAAAGCCATACGTTTTATTTTTCCATTTGGATAGAGTAGGGAATGGTTCCCACTGGGAGGTTTCACCTCACTTCCTGTCATGTACACATGTAGCACACTTCTAGTATGGGATGCTAGACAATTTTAGTTTTTAGCTCCTTCTGTAGTCAAGTGATTGTTTGTTTGTTTGTTCTTGTCTTTTCAGAGTTTCACAGTCTGGGAGTTTAAGTGCTTCCTCCTGCCTCTGGAAGTAGCTTCCAGAACATAGGGGGGAGATTCAAATGCCTAAATAATCATGGCCTAGCCAATACATGGATAGAAGTGTCCAAAAGGTGGCTGGAAGGAAATAAATACAGTAATTTGAAGCCTTGACGAGATTGTTCCTTTTCCCCAGGAGGGTTTCAAAGCCTCAGGGGCTGCTGCCCTAAAACAGCCGATAGACTGTGTAGTTGTTCTTGAAGCCTCAGCATTGTCAGGGCTGAGGGCCTGGATTGATCTCCTGAGAAGCTGGAGAAGTCAGGAGAAGCATTTTCTCCCTCAGTGGACCATGTCTGGAGGAAGCTGGAAGGTGTCCAGCTGCCCTGGGACTTGTGAGAAAATACCCTGTACTCGTTCCTGGTGACTGTGGTATTGGGATATAAGAGACAGAGGTAGCTATGGACTGACACAGCTCTCATAGGGTTTTAGAGAAATGGCTGTTCCCCTGTCCTCAGCAGAATCTGGAGTGTGAGCCTAGAAGAAAGTGTCCCCTGTTACTGTGCAGCATTCTGGAAATCGCACTGGCTGCCAATAGTTGTGCAGTAGCACAAGGTGACCAGATGCCAAAGAGATTTGCATTATGGTCTACAGCTGTTAGACAGTTCCAAGCCCCTAAATACCTCCAGAGAGAGAGAGAGGGGAGAAAACTAAGAAGATTGTACTCTCATTGCTATTGCTGATTGTTCTTTGGAGTATCCCAAGTTCTAACCCTTCTCCTGTTCAAAGTTCTTTAAGCACTAAAAACATCAAAAAGACATCTTCTAGACTGAGTTATTGAATCAGAGTGTGTGGACTGGCACTTGTGGTGGTCGGTAACCTCTGTGCTATTTGGGGAGAACCAGCTATTACCAGCAGCCCTATGGGGGTAGCGCTACACACAGAATGAAAAGTGAGAGGAAATCTTTCTAAGGTGAGGGGATAAGGCTTCGAAAGTCGTTACTGAAACAAAGGTTTTTCCTTTTTTATTGTTCTGATGACTACTTAATTGTGGATTTTTCCCTCACTAAAGCTGGCCATGCATGTTAAGATTTCTCTAGTTATTCCCTGAGAGTTATATGAGAGAAATAACTTGATTCTCCAAACCACACTAAACAGATGAATGAATCTCCCCTGCCAGTGATTGTATTCTGATAGCTGGTGGCACCTACGGGTCATCAAAGAATACACGAATAGTGCCTGCTGCTTCTTGGGTAAAAGGTGCCAACTGGGCCGCCCATGGAAGAATTATGACTGATTCAGCACTAATTGTCCAAAATTCAGTCAATGTACAGCCAGCTTTGCCATTCTGGGGACAGAGGTCCCCAGACCAAATAGAATGGGTGAATCTCCTTAGTGGTGGAGCAGACAGCCACTTGGCATGATGGGTCCTCTGTTCTCTGCTATGACTCTTTAAGCCGCTTGGTCCCCACTGACACACCTTGTTTAAGTTGAAGGCTGCTCACACCTGTGTAACTTACATGTTAGTATGCTACCACTCTATAGTAGGTCACAGACAATCGATGATAAAGTAAGCATATTGCAGCAAAGTAGAATAAACACAATGGGGTTTATTTACTAAAGGAAAATCCACTTTGCACTGAAAGCTCACTTGGAAGTGCAGTCCCTGTAGATCTGAGGGGGACATGCAAGGAAAATAAAAAATGGCATTTTAGCTTGCACATGATTGGATGATAAAATCAGCAGAGCTTCCCCATCATTTCAGATCTACCCCTTAGATTTAGAGCGACTGCACTTCCAAGTGCACGTTCAGTGCATTTTCAAGTGCACTTGCAGTGCAAAGTGGATTTGTCTTTCGTAAATAACCCCCAATATACAATATACTGTACATAGCAATAAACAGGCCGAAGAATATGTTAGAATGCATTAGACCAACTTACGGGAATATTAGCCTCACCTCACCTTACACCACAATAAGGCTAAACCCCATTAAACTAGTACACACACCATCAATAAGAACAGCATCAACCAAGAAAGCGTAGCACAAAGAAAAGCCTCACTGTAACTCTTGGCAATAGCTATTCAAAGAAATTGTCCCTGAGTGCACTCTAGGCATACACCCCTAAGAGTGGTTGGGTGTACACTTTCCTGAGCGGTGTACCCCTGGGAATGGCTGCAAAGTAACTGGTGCCTAATTGTCAATTTCAGCCAGCTATCGTTAGGGGCTCTTCTGGAAGGTGGTGCACATGAAGCTGTCTCTTTAAGACTCTATTGGCATTCGCTGTGTGGGGCAAGCATTTCTTGTCTGGTCCAGATCACTTGGCAGTCTATTCCAGAAGTCTCAGTGCTCATAATCAGATCCTCCCAATCAGGTTCTCGGCGATTAGGTCCTCCCTGATGTAGGCACACACGGCAAAGGGTTTCCCCAGCTTTGGTCCCAAGAAACAGCGACTCTCTGTAGCTCAGTTCTCTTGCTCTGGTCCTTACAGGCTCTGTCCTCTGGCTCTAAGGACACAGAAAGGATACCAAGCTTCAGTCCCCGCACACCAGGCTCTGTTTTATGTGTACAGTAGGAATGCACAGCAACAGGTCCCCACACACTGGTTTCTCTACACTGTCTGCTCAGATCTCCGCAGGAAAAAACTCTGTGCTCTACCCCCTCTTTTTGGCAAGGAGCTGTTGGCTTTTTAGCTCTGCAGCCCATCCATCTCCATGGTGCAGTGCTCCCCACTGACTTAATTTCCCATGATCCATTGTGGAAGGTGCATCCAGGTGGGAGAGGGATGGGCAGAGTGCTCATCCCCAGAGCTGCCCCTATCAGCAGCTGCCCGCACACAGCCAGCAGTGGGGAGGCGAGTGGGGGGATTGAGCACTCCAGCAGGGAAGAGAGAGAAGAGAGGCTGTCTGGAAGACACACAGCCCCGTGCTTCTCACAGCCAATGTGGACCTGGCAACATTTTTTTTAAATGCAAGCAATGTAATTATCTGAATTTGACCTAGTGTCATCCTCTAGCAGCTCATAGAAGTGGAGAGAAAAGCAGCACAAGAAGCCAATGAGATGTGCTGCAGTGTAAGCAACATGCTGATAGGAGGAGAGAGCAGAGTGACAGAGAGATCAGCCCATCAGTATGTTGATTTTCTTTTTGCTTACCATTCACAGTTGGGGCTGGAAGGAAGGAATTTTCTTTTTGCTGATCATTCACAGTTGGGGCTGGAAGGAGATCTGTAAGTGAAGATCAAAATGAAGCAGAAAAAGGTCCCCTACTTTAGTAGGAGCGTGCTGTTTGGCAGAGCCAAAATTCAGGATTGGATGGACAGATATACAAATCCTTTGGCAGGTAAAACAGAATATTTATATGTATTTTATCTGTGTATTCTGTTTTCCTGGAGTTCAACTTTAGTATTGGGAATTTCAATTTTCCTGAAAGAGTAGTAGATGCTTGGCACAAACTATCAGTAGCTATAGGAACAACGTCTGCCTATAGGAACAGGGTCTGTTCCTATAAGAAGATATTAATAAGAAGGATAATTCAGCAGAACACTTGATCCCTAGTTCCAGTAAGTAATGTATGAGAACTGGACAGGAGCTGTGGTAGGAAGGATCACAATAGTCAGCCTTGTGGTACTAATTGTACAAATGCTGGAAGTTCCAGCCAGATCTTCATTTTCCTCACCCAGGCTGGTTCTTCGCCAGTCTTGGGGTCCTCGGTGCCAGCATGTTGCCTGTGACTCCTCCAGGCTTCACAATGGGCTTCTGGAACATCCGGAAGTGGGAACGGGTACCTGCCAAAACTAAGTACCCGCTCCCACCCCCCCCAAAAAAAAAAATTCCAAATATGGCAGTGGAGGAGGGAATGAGTTTCATTTGACATTTTTTCTTGTAAGTATGTTATAAGAACATTAATTTGTTTCTCTAATTGTTAGTGGGGTCAAACTAACATTTTTTTTTACCCCAATGGTGAGAAAATTCTAATTTTTTTCTTCAATGTACACATCTCTGACAGTGTATGTGGTTTTCATTTAGTACGTCCATTCATTTCAAAATTGAATTTGAAAAACAAACCAGATCTTGTTGTGATGTATACCAAGAAGCAGCAAATGGGAAATAAATGATAGTGATAGGTGATGAGATACATTGTAGATCTTTATTTTTATTAGGATTAATACAAGCATTAGTTTACAATTTACATAATGTACATTCACATCAGTCCCTACCCTCAATGTAAAGTCCCTATCTCACATGCACACACATACTAGGCCAATTTAGACAGGAGACAATTACCGTATCAGCATATCTTTGGAGTGTCGGAGGAAACCGGAGTACCCAGGGGAAACCCACGATAAGAAAAAGGGAGAACATGAAAACTCCAGGCAGATAGTATCTTGGCCACAAACCACTAAGCCACTGTGCTGTCCATCATACTGAGAGCAGTCTGTTGGGATGAAGTTGTTTGACTGATCTTGACTCCCGGAGCGAAGAGTATCTGGAGCGAGGAGCAGCAGCCCTACCCTGGATCCATGTCATCTGCCTCCTAAGGTAAGGAGTGGGGATGGGCTTTATGTTCGGGTTGAACATGAGTCGCCCGTTCGCCGAATAGCGAACAATTTGGGGTGTTCGTGGCAAATTCGAAAGCCGCGGAACACCCTTTAAAAGTCTAAGTTATTGTCACAAAAAGTGTTTGGGGACCTGGGTCCTGCCCCAGGGGACATGTATCAATGCAAAAAAAATTTTTTTTTAAAAAGGCAGTTTTTTTCGGGAGCAGTGATTTTAATTATGCTTAAAATGAAACAATAAAAGTGTAAAATTACTTTAAATTTCATACCTGGGGGTAGTATGCCTGTAAAGTGGCGCATGTTTCCCGTGTTTAGAACAGTCTGACAGCAAAATGACATTTCTAAAGGAAAAAAAGTAATTTAAAACTACTCGCGGCTATTAATGAATTGTCGGTCTGGCAATACACATAAAAGTTCATTGATAAAAACGGCATGGGATTCCCCCACAGGGGAACCCCGAACCAAAATTTAAAAAAAAAAAAAATGCGTGGGGTTCCCCCTAAATTCCATACTAGACCCTTATCCGAGCACGCAACCTGGCAGGTCGCAGGAAAAGAGGGGGGGACGAGAGAGTGCCCCCCCCCTGAACCATACCAGGCCACATGCCCTCAACATTGGGAGGGTGCTTTGGGGTATCTGGGATCTGGGGGTCCCCTTGTTAAAGGGGGCTTGCAGATTCCAATAAGCCCCCCACCCGCAGACCCCTGCAACGACCAGGCAAGGGTTATGGGGATGAGGCCCTTGTCTCCATCCACATGTCAACATGGGGACAAAGTGCTTTGGGGGGGAGGGGGGGACCCTCCCCATGTTGAAGGCATGTAACGTGGTATGGTTAAGGGGGGGGGGCACTCAGGGCCCAAAGGGCCTGGTATGGACTGGGGGGTGCACACTGTTTTTTGCCTTGATTTTTATCTATAATGCCGGGACGCGACAATACATTACAGCCGCAAGTTTAAATGACATTTTTTCCTTTAAAAATTAATTTTTCTGCGGGACTGTAAAACACATCAGACAGATGTGCTACTTTACAGGAAGCCTAAGGGGACCCCCCAGGCACAATCTTTAAATGAGTATTTCATTTTTATTGTTTCACTTTAAGCATTCTTAAAATCACTGCTCCTAAAAAAACTGTCATTTTTAAAACTTTTTTTTGCATTGCTACACGTCTCCTGGGGCAGGACCCGGATCCCCACACACTTTTTATGACAATAACTTGCATATAAGCCTTTAAAATTAGCACTTTTGATTTTTCATGTTCGTGTCCCATAGACTTTAACGGTGTTCGCACAAATTTTTTGCCTGTTCGCATGTTCTGTTGCGAACCGAACTGGGGGGTGTTCGGCTCATCCCCACTGAGGGAATTCTATCTCTCAGATGGCCCACATGGAGAGCAGGAATCCATAATCAGGACAGCAAAACTCCGACCTTCTCAGCTATGGAAACTATGGCCATTAATCCATCTATATTTAAAGTTTTACATTAAAAAACATGGTAAATGGTTTGTCCCAACCCTCTAACGCAGGGGTCTTTAAGCTAAGGCCCTCCAGTTGTTCAGGAACTACAATTCCCATCATGCCTTGTCATGTCCATGAATGTCAGAGTTTTACAATGCCTCATGGGATGTGTAGTTCCACAACAGCTGGAGGGCGGTAGTTTGAATATCCCTGCAAACTGCTACATCTGCAGGAGAGCTTGTTGTTTTAATAAAACAGCAGACTTACTGGCCTGATCACCAGGTGAAAATAAAGGAAAGAAAGCCTAGAAAAGAAAACAAATGAAGCCATCTTTAGGGCCAGGGACTATGCAGTGAGAGTATGCAGAGTAGTTGCCTAGGTAGCCACTAGAGGCCCCCAGAATATTTAGTGGGGTGTACCATAGATAGTGTGTTAATACCAGCCCTGTTCCTGCTTGTGCGGTACATCTTGGGTAAGAGGGCTATGTATAAATAGTCTGGCGGTACTACCCCTGATTGTCCACACAAAAATAATAAAATGTGTCCTCCACATCCCTCGTCTCATCAAGGTATCAAAAAAAAAAAAAAAGAAGGGAGCCGCTGGTATTTGTTAGTTATAAAGATATAATATATAAATACCTGACTGAGGCTCTGCCTTAATGCATCCAAGAACCAAATATCAAAACCTATGGGACCTCAGTCAGGTTTTTATATTTTACTTCTATTTTACTCCCCCTGATTGGTTGGTTATTATGGGAAGTGCTGCAAAGACCAAAGAATCTTAGGCTGTAATCTTTGAGGATCTAGCTCTCCATACCTCGCTTTCCCCTTATGCCGCGTACACACGAGCGGGCTTTCCGTCAGGAAAGGTCCGACGGAACGATTCAATCGGACATTCCGATCGTGTGTGGGCTTCATCGGACCTTTTGTGTAGAAAATTCCGACGGACCTAGAAACAGAACATATTTCAAATCTTTCCGATGGACTTGATTCCTATAAAAAAATCAGTTCGTCTGTATGCTAGTCCGACGGACCAAAAACGGCGTAAGGGCAGCTATTGGCTACTGGCTATGAACTTCCTTATTCTAGTCCCGTCGTACGTCATCACGTTCGAAACGATCAGATTTTGGTGTGATCGTGTGTAGGCAAGTCCGTTTCGTCGGAACTCCGTTGAAAAGTCCTTTGGGGTTCAGTACGACAAGAAGCCCACTCGTGTGTACGCGGCATTAGGGGTAATGATAGATATTGTGCAAAAAACGGGGGTAATGACAGATATGGAGGGACACAGGACTCGTGTCCCATACAGGACTCAACGTTCTCTTGACTTGCCCTCTGCTTCTTCTTGTTATATTCGCTGTTTGCAACTCAAGCAATGTGCAGCCATTATTGGGATGCCTGAAACGATTTTTATGAGTAAATAAACTGCGTTCAATAGTTAAAAAGGCTTTCTGTTGTTTGGACTCTTCCTTCTCCTAACTTCTAGATGGGAATGTACTTTGGAAATTAACAGGTTATGGACGAAGCTGCTTTTGGAGTTTATTGCTGTAAGGCATGAGGAAGGTATGGAACGGACTTCTTTTTTTTTCTCAAACAAAAAGTTTTATTAAGATTGGATAAGTGTATACAGTTCCAGAGCACATACAGCAGTTTACATGGCAGAAGTCACATCTTACATATGTATTAGGATAAGGAACAGAAACAATATATAAAAATCAGGGCCGTCTTTAATATTGATTGGACCCTGGGCAAAACTTTTCTTGGGCCCCCTCCCCCATGCAGTTTTTCTCTCCACCTGCTCTGAGACATACAATAAATAGCAGCTAGACTCAAAATCAGTTTACTGAATCAGATCAGGCGGCTATTGCGATTGGTTACCAGAGGTTACAGTGTATCATTACTGCTCACTGACTGGTTACTAGAGGTTACAGCACACATTACGGCTCACTGATTAGTTGCTAGAGGTTACAGGTTGATTTGATAGAGGTTGATTTGTTGCTAGAGATTACTGGGGATATGACCTCAGTGGGGTCAAACTAACATTTTTTTTTTACCCCAATGGTGAGAGAATTCTAATATTTTTCTTCAATGTACACATTTCTGACAGTGTATGTGGTTTTCATTTAGTACATCCATTCATTTCAAAATTGAATTTGAAAAACAAACCAGATCTTGTTGTGATGTATACCAAGAAGCAGCAAATGGGAAATAAATGATAGTGATAGGTGATGAGATACATTGTAGATCTACTACCCCTTTATTTTTATTAGGATTAATACAAGCATTAGTTTACTATTTACAAAATGTACATTCACATTAGTCCCTACCCTCAATGTAAAGTCCCTATCTCACATGCACACACATACTAGGCCAATTTAGACAGGAGACAATTACCGTATCAGCATATCTTTGGAGTGTCGGAGGAAACCGGAGTACCCAGGGGAAACCCACGATAAGAAAAAGGGAGAACATGAAAACTCCAGGCAGATAGTATCTTGGCCACAAACCACTAAGCCACTGTGCTGTCCATCATACTGAGAGGAGTCTGTTGGGATGAAGTTGTTTGACTGATCTTGACTCCCGGAGCGAAGAGTAGCTGGAGCGAGGAGCAGCAGCCCTACCCTGGATCCATGTCATCTGCCTCCTAAGGTAAGGAGTAGGGATGGGCTTTATGTTCGGGTTGAACATGAGTCGTCCGTTCGCCGAATAGCGAACAATTTGGGGTGTTTGTGGCAAATTCGAAAGCCGCGGAACACCCTTTAAAAGTCTATGGGAGAAATCAAAAGTGCTAATTTTAAAGGTTAATATGCAAGTTATTGTCACAAAAAGTGTTTGGGGTCCTGGGTCCTGCCTCAGGGGACATGGATCAATGCAAAAAAAAATGTTTTAAAAAAGGCAGTTTTTTCGGGACCAGTGATTTTAATAATGCTTAAAGTGAAACAATAAAAGTGTAATATTCCTTTAAATTTCGTACCTGGGGGGTGTCTATAGTATGCCTGTAAAGTGGCGCGTGTTTCCCGTGTTTAGAACAGTCTGACAGCAAAATGACATTTCTAAAGGAAAAAAGTCATTTGAAACTACTCGCGGCTATTAATGAATTGTCGGTCTGGCAATACACATAAAAGTTCATTGATAAAAACGGCATGGGATTCCCCCACAGGGGAACCCCGAACCAAGATTTAAAAAAAAAAAAAATGCCTGGGGTTCCCCCTAAATTCCATACTAGACCCTTATCCGAGCACGCAACCTGGCAGGTCGCAGGAAAAGAGGGGGGGACGAGAGAGTGCCCCCCCCTGAACCATACCAGGCCACATGCCCTCAACATTGGGAGGGTGCTTTGGGGTATCTGGGATCTGGGGGTCCCCTTGTTAAAGGGGGCTTGCAGATTCCAATAAGCCCCCCACCCGCAGACCCCTGCAACGACCAGGCAAGGGTTATGCAGAGTAGTTGCCTAGGTAGCCACTAGAGGCCCCCAGAATATTTAGTGGGGTGTACCATAGATAGTGTGTTAATACCAGCCCTGTTCCTGCTTGTGCGGTACATCTTGGGTAAGAGGGCTATGTATAAATAGTCTGGCGGTACTACCCCTGATTGTCCACACAAAAATAATAAAATGTGTCCTCCACATCCCTCGTCTCATCAAGGTATCAAAAAAAAAAAAAAAGAAGGGAGCCGCTGGTATTTGTTAGTTATAAAGATATAATATATAAATACCTGACTGAGGCTCTGCCTTAATGCATCCAAGAACCAAATATCAAAACCTATGGGACCTCAGTCAGGTTTTTATATTTTACTTCTATTTTACTCCCCCTGATTGGTTGGTTATTATGGGAAGTGCTGCAAAGACCAAAGAATCTTAGGCTGTAATCTTTGAGGATCTAGCTCTCCATACCTCGCTTTCCCCTTATGCCGCGTACACACGAGCGGGCTTTCCGTCAGGAAAGGTCCGACGGAACGATTCAATCGGACATTCCGATCGTGTGTGGGCTTCATCGGACCTTTTGTGTAGAAAATTCCGACGGACCTAGAAACAGAACATATTTCAAATCTTTCCGATGGACTTGATTCCTATAAAAAAATCAGTTCGTCTGTATGCTAGTCCGACGGACCAAAAACGGCGTAAGGGCAGCTATTGGCTACTGGCTATGAACTTCCTTATTCTAGTCCCGTCGTACGTCATCACGTTCGAAACGATCAGATTTTGGTGTGATCGTGTGTAGGCAAGTCCGTTTCGTCGGAACTCCGTTGAAAAGTCCTTTGGGGTTCAGTACGACAAGAAGCCCACTCGTGTGTACGCGGCATTAGGGGTAATGATAGATATTGTGCAAAAAACGGGGGTAATGACAGATATGGAGGGACACAGGACTCGTGTCCCATACAGGACTCAACGTTCTCTTGACTTGCCCTCTGCTTCTTCTTGTTATATTCGCTGTTTGCAACTCAAGCAATGTGCAGCCATTATTGGGATGCCTGAAACGATTTTTATGAGTAAATAAACTGCGTTCAATAGTTAAAAAGGCTTTCTGTTGTTTGGACTCTTCCTTCTCCTAACTTCTAGATGGGAATGTACTTTGGAAATTAACAGGTTATGGACGAAGCTGCTTTTGGAGTTTATTGCTGTAAGGCATGAGGAAGGTATGGAACGGACTTCTTTTTTTTTCTCAAACAAAAAGTTTTATTAAGATTGGATAAGTGTATACAGTTCCAGAGCACATACAGCAGTTTACATGGCAGAAGTCACATCTTACATATGTATTAGGATAAGGAACAGAAACAATATATAAAAATCAGGGCCGTCTTTAATATTGATTGGACCCTGGGCAAAACTTTTCTTGGGCCCCCTCCCCCATGCAGTTTTTCTCTCCACCTGCTCTGAGACATACAATAAATAGCAGCTAGACTCAAAATCAGTTTACTGAATCAGATCAGGCGGCTATTGCGATTGGTTACCAGAGGTTACAGTGTATCATTACTGCTCACTGACTGGTTACTAGAGGTTACAGCACACATTACGGCTCACTGATTAGTTGCTAGAGGTTACAGGTTGATTTGATAGAGGTTGATTTGTTGCTAGAGATTACTGGGGATATGACCTCAGGGGGGCATGATATACATGTCAATGCCACCAGCTGCCGCTATTTACATATGGATGCTGGTAATTTACATGTAAACACAGGGTCTGCAGGTGAACCATCTGTACACAACAATAGGGCAGAGCTGGGCAGCATTAGTAGCAGCACTTCACACTGAGATATTGGGACACAGCACAGGACTAAAACCTCAAGGGACGAGGGAATTTAAACCAGGATATTTGGCAAGTATGAGGCAGCTGCTTTGGGCCCCACAACAATGACAGGGCCCAGGGCAGCTGCCCCTTTTGCCCTGCCTTAAAAACGGCCCTGATAAAAATAAGTACAGAAAAAAGGGGGTACATACTCCATTACATCGGATGAAGAGAAAACAAAGAGGAGAAAGGAGAAAATATAACCTCTCATCAGAAAAATCCTTCCGTGAGCTATCCACACTCCTCCAATGGATCATTTGCTTATTACCTCTTAGTCTACTGGCTAATTATATAGTGCATAACATATATCCCATAGGAATTGAGGTTAATGAGGGCCACTTTTAGAATAATCGATCATATATCAAATCTATTGGCGCTAGACCTGGTGTATCCAACCATGGAGCCCATAGTTTCTCATATTTTTGTGTCGCTCCCCTATGCTGGTAAATAATTTTTTCCATACGGATTGTGGCCCCCATTTGTGTAATCCATTCTTGTACCGTGGGAGGACACGTGGACCTCCAGTGCCTGAGGATAAGTAGGCGGGCCTGAAACAAAGCTCTTCTGATAGCCTGTCTAAGGATATCCTCAGTCAGTAGATCATCCACAATCCCCAGCAGACATGGTTTTGGATCCAAAGGTATCACTATTTGGAAAACTCTATTAATGGTGTTAATGACCTCGTTCCAATAGAGGTGCAATTTTGGGCATCTCCACAGGAGGTGTATGAGATCTCCATGGTCTCTGGAGCATCTGGTGCAGGTGGGATCAGTGCCCAAACCCATACGGGCCAGTCTAGCCGGTGTGTAGTGCACTCTGGAAATAATATAGAGCTGTGAGAGCTTTTGAGCAGCATTTAATGAACACGTGGAAACCGCCAGCAAGGCTTCCTCCCACTGTTCCTCCTCAAAGGAGCCAACATCCTGTTCCCAGTGGGACACGACCCTCAGAGGTGCGTCCCCTAGGAAAAGGTTCAGAAGCATGGTATAGCAGTCAGATATAAAACCTCTATAAGTGGTTATGGCAAGTAGGTGGTTGAAAATAGGAGTGGGTTGCAGGCTCCAAATATCGGGGCCCCTTTGTGCATCTATTGCATGTTTAAGTTGTCTGTAATAGAAGAGCATAGAGCCCGGCAATTGAAAGGCCTCCCTGAGCTCCGAGAAGGGTCTCAATTTACCGTCTCTAATTATGTGTACCATGTGGGACACCCCGTACTGTTGCCATTTGGGTCCGTAGGGTATTTTAGCTATTTCTGAATAGTGATTGTTTTCCCAGATGGGGCTATACCTGGTGAAGCCCTCCACCCCTTGCAGCATCCTGACCTTGTTCCAGATTTTCTGCATAAGTGCATAAGTTGGGAAAAGTTTATTAGATTTGTTATATTGTAAGGCCTCTAATCCATCCGCAACCTCTCTCCTGGAAGTGAACCGGAGTATGTGGGCCGAAGGGTCTCTCAGGTTCATCTCCAGGTCCTCCCCGGGGCCTATGGCTCTAGCAATGTGCTGTAGCTGGGAGGCCAAATAATACACCCAGGGGTTAGGCAATGCTAAACCTCCATTGTCTTTAGGACGTTGTAGCTGTTCTAGTTTAATTCTAGGAGGCTTTGAAAGCCATATAAATGAACGGAAGAGGGAGTTGATGATTCTAAACTTTTTCAGAGTAATAACCATTGGAGAATTGTGGAGCACATATAGTAGTTGTGGCATAAGAATCATCTTTATTAAGTTTATTCTGCCTACTTGGGACAGCTTTAATTTACTCCACACTTTGACCCGATCCCGACATCTATTGATCAATGGGGTTAGATTAAGATTCACATAGTCTAATATATGGGCTGTAATCTGTATACCCAGATATTTGAAGGATGTCGAGACTGGTATGTCCTGCATATTTTGTTGGGTTGTGGGCGGGTCACGGTCCAGAAGCAGCAGAGAAGACTTGGTCCAGTTAATAACTAAGCCTGAGTATTTCCCGAACTGTTTAATCACACTCATTGCCTCTGTCAGTGAGTTAGATGTATCACCCAGTAGCAGCATGGTGTCATCTGCATACATAATTACCTTCTCCTGAATGTCTCCGTATCTAAAACCCTGTATCAAGGGATTAGCGCGTACCGTAGCCGCTAGGGGCTCTATAGCCATAGCAAACAGGAGCGGAGACAGGGGGCACCCCTGCCTCGTACCCCTGTATAGTTTAAAGGGTGACGAAATCCTTCCTCCCTCTCTAATGGCCGCTATAGGAGACGAGTAGAGTAACTGCACCCACTTGATAAAGTCTTCCCCAATTCCAAATTTTCGCATCACTGCCCATAGATATTCCCATTCGACGCTATCAAACGCCTTGTGGGCGTCCAGTGACAGCAACGCTCTATCTCCCCTATTGTCCGCCTGGGATTGGATATTGAGGAAAAGTCTGCGGAGGTTTATCGCGGTCGACTTTTGGGGCATAAAGCCGGACTGATCCGAGTGGATTATACTGGATATGACTTTATTCATGCGGATTGCTAATGCTTTGGCTAATATCTTTACATCAGTTTGTAAAAGAGATATAGGGCGGTATGACCCCGGGTCGAGAGGGTCTTTATTGGGTTTTAGTATCAAAACTATATTTGCTCTAGTCATTGATTGAGGGAGGCTGCCACTCTGCTTCGCTGCATTAAATACCTTCAATAGACGTGGAAGTATAAGCTCGCCATATTGTTTGTATACCTCGATGGGGAGTCCATCGTCACCCGGGGCCTTGGAATTGGGGAACAAACTGGTCGCCAACTGCAGTTCCTCAACAGTCAAAGGGGCGTCAAGTTCCCCCCTAGCTGCCATTTGTAAACAGGGGAGCTGAATATTATCCAGATATTCGGTTAAGGAGTCTAGGGTATATGTTTGTTTAGATTCATAGAGGGAGGAATAAAATTCCACTAATTCTGCTAAGATTTGGTCCGGGGCATTGGTTAGCCCACCAAGGTGTGTACGTAAGGCCCCAATTGAGGGGGAAGTTTGATGGGCATGGGCAATGGTTGCTAACAGGCGTCCAGTGTGCTCCCCCTCCTCGTAATATGCTGCTTTATGGAAAAATCTCTTTCTCTCTGCTGTAGATGTCGTGATTTTATATAACGCATCTTGCGCAGAGAGCCACGCTTCTTTGTTACTTTGGGTTGGATCTGTGATAAATTTGCTCTCCAGTTCTTTTGCCATGTTTTCAATTCCCTCCCTCTGAGCATGTGTCTTTCTCTTAACAGCTTGAATTTCAGTTATAAATAGGCCTCTCAGGACAGCCTTAAAGGCTTCCCAATTCACAAGCCATTGTTCGTCAGCCTCATGTAGGCGCCAAAAATCTATTATATGAGATTCTATCTGCTCATGGGAAGGGAAGAGACTCAGCCAAAAAGCGTTCATTTTCCATGGGGCTTTTGCCATCGTGGAAGGGGGGCGCACCTCTAGAGTCGCTATCAATGGGGAGTGATCCGACACACTCCTAAGAGCATAAGTCACCTCAGAGATGTGTCGTTCAGCTGCACTAGAGCATAGGCATAAATCTATCCTTGATAGTGATGCATAACTCTTTGAGAAACAGGAAAACTGTTTTACCCCCGGGTTTTTGGCTCTCCATGGGTCCCTCCATCCTACCTCCTCAATAAATTTCCCCAGAGCCGTGCGGCGCACTCCCTTCCCCCCCATCACAGGCGGGTGTTTATCTAGTACTGCGTCTGTATAATTGTTGAAGTCCCCGAAGACATACAGTGGCGTCTCCGGATACTTCATTTGGAACGTCACCAGGGACCTCAACACCAGATTATTGTACGGCGGGGGTACATATACAAATGCCAGTATACATTTAAAGGAAAACAATTTACAACATAAAAATACATATCTCCCCTCATCATCCAACTCAGAATCCAACTCCACAAAATCTATGGAGCCAGGTACCAGTACACTCACACCCCGAGAATATGAGGTGTGAGTGGAGTGATATGCCCTCCCCACCCATCTAAAATTAATGCATGACAGAGAATCAGCAGTAAGGTGGGTCTCTTGTAAAGCACATATAGCCGGGAGACGTTTCCTCAATAAGGATGATATCATCGTCCGCTTTAGGGGGTCCTGCAAACCCCGAATATTCCAAGAAAGGACAGTTACTGTCGTCATTTTTGGGTGTCTGGTTGGAAAATAACAGGGTAAAGCAACATAGAGCCCCCCTGATTCCCACCCGTGGGGGGGGGGAGGACCATCACGCAGCACCCAGCAGGGGCCAAGAAGTGACGAAACTGCCAATGCAAGAAAAAGAAAGTTACCGCTCCATCCAAGGACCGTAATACCTCGATTGCTCTGGAACAAACCTGTGTGTAGAAGTATCGTAAAACGCACAACGGTGCATAAATCGAACAAAAGTGCCTCTTCTGACCTGGATTATCCATCAATATGCACTTGTCGTATTGAAAGGCAACTTTTTTTTGTAATCCACAACACCGGTGTGTCAACTGATATACCAAAACTGTGTGGGACAACCGGTCCCTCCACACAACAATGACATATTTTCTGGTACTTGCTGGGAAGTACAATTCCATGATCCATCTTGTCATCGAACTCGCATTTTTGTAGAGAATGAATCAATATATGTTTCCGGCACAACCCTCCTCCGAGGGGAAAAGAAAGGGGTAGATCCCTGGGCCTTTGTTAGGGATGTCAATCTATCTCCGCTTCTGGTCTCCTATCCTGACGAAGCTCATTTTCATTAGCATCTAGCCAATCCGCAGCCTCCGCCGGGTGTTCAAAGAAATATGCTCTGCCTCTCAATGTAACTTTGAGTTTTGCAGGATATAACATTGCATAAGAGGCTTGTACTCTCTGCAGGCGTTTTTTAATTTCCGAGAACCGCGCGCGGTTCTTCTGGACTGCAGCTGAGAAATCTGGGTAGAATGAAATCCGCGTGCCATTGTACTGGACATTCCTCTTTTCTCTGGCTAGTTTCAGGATAATTTCCCTGTCTCTATAATTCAGGAGACGGGCCAGTATTGGGCGGGGGGGGGTTTCCTGGCGGGAGAGGTCTGGCAGGTATTCTGTGGGCTCTTTCCACCGCATACAAGTGAGTGAAAGCCTCCTTGCCAAATATTTCAGCCATCCATTGTTCTATGAATTGCGTGGGGTCACGGCCCTCCACCTTTTCCGGTAAGCCAACTATGCGCACGTTATTGCGCCTGAGGCGATTTTCAAAATCCTCAGCGCGGGTATCCGTAGCTCTTGCTAGACGTGTGGTGGATTGGGAGTCTCTAATCAGTGTAGGTAGTTTATCCTCAAGCTCACTTATTCTGCTTTCTGCAGCAGTGGTACGCTCTCGAATTTTCTGAATATCTTGTCTGATGAGACTAACCTCCTCCTTGAGGCCACCAAATCGTACTTGTAGATTGTTTACAGAGGCTGTACATTTGTTAACTGCTTTTAAAATGTCTGCCAGTGTGGGCTGTGCACCCCCCTCCTCCTCCTCATGTTCTTCAGGCTCATCAGTTATAGCCTCACTATCCTCTCCCTGTATCAACATGGCCCCTGCTCCCTGTGCTTCCATACATTCTTCCTCCTCAGTGCTATTAAAGTCAGGGCATTCATTTAGTGACTGTGCTGCATCTAGGCCTGGTTTTTCAGACAGTTTTTGAGCATAGTACCTCATGTCCTTAGGGTGATCAGCGGAGCCATCCTTAGAGCCTTTCAGCTGCTTGTGCTGTCCCTCCTTCAGCTTGTCACGTTTCTGTGTGGACGGCGGAGCGGCGCCATGTTGAGGATCCATCCTGGAGCCTTCTCCTCTCTGTCCACGGGTCATCATGCCCTTCTGGTACACCGGAGCGGGCGCGGAATGTGCAGGGGGTTCTCCCCGTTCGATCAAGCCGAAAACGGGGGTAGTAGAGTGCCGGTAACCGGATCAAATCAGGATCACTGCGGGAGCTCTGTGACTAGACGTCTGCTCACATGCCGCGCTGGCCACGCCCCCCATGGAACGGACTTCTAGTGGTGCTAGTTAGGCCATGCTGGGGCTTTTCAGGGGTGCTCCTCCATTGGTGCCCAGGGGAGGATTCTGTGCCCCATAGTGCCCTTGTGAGTCTAAGGGGCCAACCTACATTGAGCGGAAACTAACGAAGTATGGTTGGATGTGCCCCATGATACGCTTTCATCCCCATACAACATTCAAAGAAACATGAGTGGGACTTTAGATGAGGCGCAACACACTCAGTAATAAAATCAAAAAATGAAAGATTTATTGGTAAATACAATTTCCAACAGATCAACGGTGACATAATTGCCAAATACTTAAGCAGATTGGTCAATATATACATTTTAACTCCATAGCCAAGTACAGTCCTTCAAAGATCAATCCACAATAGGTGTGAACTTGCATCTATGTAACCCGACGCATTTCGTGACATAGCATCACTTCCTCAGGGGTTGATGCATACACAATTGTCTATAAAGTAAAAAATAGTTTAGGAATATATGACACGCATAATACAATGTATTCAGTTATTGCAAACATTGGGTATAAAGCAAAAAGAGGACCCAAAATCTGCAAGACATCATATGCTCATGACCTAATGGTAGTCGCCTGGAAATGTCTGACCCGGGAACTGTGGGTGTGGGATTCGAAGGGCCCAGCAGTGGATTGCACTCCATGCCCGCCATTCCATCTTGTCCTGTTTGCATTGCTGGGCCCTTCGAATAACACACTCTCAGTTCCTGGGTCAAATGTTAAGCGTTAGAAATTTAGTCAGGTGTGAACAAGTCCATAAAGTCAAATTCCTGTCCCCCCCCCCCCCCCCCAACTACCACTACATTTTTTTTCTTGCAGCTTGTTTGGTATCATCATTCCAGTGATGCTTTCTGCATCAATGAAGACCACACAGCACTGAAGAAGACTCTGCATGTCAAATGACCAGCCTGAAGACATCTGAAAAAAGATATATACGCAAAATAAAAAATAAAAAAATACACAGGGAATTGCTGGAGATGATCCAGTGATCGGGAACAGCGATCTCTGTCATGTCTCTGGCAGCCCATCCCCCCTACAGTTAGAACACACCCAGGGAATGCAGGTTAACCTCTTGATCGCCCCCTAGTGTTAACCACTTCCCCGCCAGTGTCTTTTATGCATTGATCAGTGCATTTTTATAGCACTGATCAATGTAATAACGTCACTGGTCCCCGAAAAGTGTTACATAGGGTCAGCTTTGTCCGCCACAATGTTGCAGTCCCGCCAAAAATCGCAGATCGCCGCCATTACTAGTAAAAACATTAAAAAATAAATAAAAGTCCGTAAATCTATCCCCTATTTTGTAGACGCAATAACTTTTGCGAAAACCAATCAATATACGCTTATTGCAATTTTTTTTTACCAAAAATATGTAGAAGAATACATATCGGCCTAAAATGATGTATACATTTTTTTTTATATATATATATTTTTTGGATATGTATTATAGCAAAAAGTAAAAAAAAAAATTCTAAAATGTGCTATAAAAAAATGTTTTTTGTTTATAGCGCAAAAGATAAAAACCGCAGAGGTGAACAAATACCACCAAAAGAAAGCTCTATTTGTGGGAAACAAAGGACATCAATTTTGTTTGAGTACAACGTCACACGACCGCGCAATTGTCATTTAAAGTAACGCAGTGCCGTATCGCAAAAAATGGCCTGGTCAGAAGGTGGGTAAAACCTTCCGGGGCTGAAGCGGTTAAACCCGACTATAACCTTTAATTGCCTACGGATACATTGGGGAAAGATTGCAACAGGATTTTAATTGCTGCCTGTGTCCTCTTTAAGATTTCCCCTTACTTCTTTTGCGATGATACATGTCATCACCTGGACAGAGAGTTCAGTGAAAGATCCCTATCCCCCCCCCCATTGGTTAGGAATTAACACATACCATTTTTCTGGCAGACCAGCTGGTATTTTTCTTTAATTGCAATGTGTTTTTTTTTCTTTTTTTTAAGGAATGGAACATGGGAAAATGCATACGTATTGTAGAGAGATACTGGATGTTTTTGTTTTTTTTCCCAGGCAAACACGTTAACATATAGCAATTGCACCAAATTGCTGAAATCTCCCTCAAATGGCCAATCATTAATTATGTCTTGATGGTCTTTCTCATGTTTGAGAACATTAGGAATAGATATATAGAAGTTGTTAAATTGTTAACCACTAGAGGGCAGCAGAGGATAATCTGGCACTCAGTAACTGTCCACAACACACAAGCCATCTTTTTCTCTCCATAGTCTTTCTTCATGCATTGCCATTCTTTTTTTTATATGAAGTAAAAATAATCCCTTTTTATTTGTGGAAGATTTACGTTTATATTTGCATCTCTTGCATAAAAATGTGCACATCATATACAGCATGAGTGTTACATTATTCACCTGACATCCAGGCCATTTATGACACTTCACACCTACATGTAAAAATCTACTTTTGTTTGCTAGAAAATTACTGAGAACCCCCAAACATATATTTTTTTTTATTTAGCAGAGACCCTATAGAATAAAATGGTGTTGGAATTTTTTATGTCACGCGGTATTTGCGCAGCGGTTTTTCAAACACAATTTTTCTGTAAAAAAAAAAACACTTTCATGAATTAAAATAAAACAAAACACTAAAGTTAGTCCTATTTTTATGTATAATGTGAAAGATGATGTTACACCGAGTAAATAGATACCTAACATGACATCATTTAAAATTGCATCTGCCCGTGGAATGGCGGCAAACGACGGTGCTTAAAATTCTCCATAGGCGATGCTTTAAACGCCTTTGTAGGTTACCAGTTTAGAGTTGCACAGGAGGTCTGGTGCTAGAATTATTGCTCTCGCTCTGACATTCGTGACAATACCTCACGTGTGGTGTTCAATCGTCGTTTACATATGCGCGCGGCAGTAACGTATGCGTTCGCATTTGTGCATGAGCACGGTGGGACGGGGGCGCTTTAAAAAAAAAAGTATTATTTATTTATTTATTTATTTATTTTATATAAAAAAATTTTTTTAAACTTTTTTTTGTACTAACTTTATTGCTATCACAAGGGATGAATAACATCCCTTGTGATAACATGTGGCGTGACAGGTCCTCTTTATGGAGACAGTTGGGGTCTATTTGACCCCAACTCTCCTCCAGCCTCCCACGCAGGTGATCAGACACAATTCGGTGCTGCTTACCTGGCCACTGGCAACTGACAACCTTTCTTCCTTCCCAAAAGGAATCCTCCAGGCACATATCCTACCCCCCTACCCCTCCCCCTTACACTGACCCTCTTCTCTCACAAAGCACCCCCTAGAACATATCTGACCCCCCCAAGTGCCCCCAGCACATATGGGCACAGGCTGCATATGATGGGCACAGTGGCTCTATAATGGGCACAGAGGCTGCATATGATGGGCACAGTGGCTGTATGATTGGCACAGAGGCTGCATATGATGGGCACAGTGGCTGTATGATGGGCACAAAGGCCGTTTGACGGGCACAGAGGCTGTATGATTGGCACAGAGGCTGTATGATGGGCACAGGCTGCATATGATGGGCACAGAGGCTGCATATGATGGGCATAGGCTGCATATGATGGGCACAAAGGCTGCATATGATGGGCACAGAGGCTGTATTATGGGCACAGGCTGCATATGATGGGCACAGAGGCTGCATATGATGGGCATAGGCTGCATATGATGGGCACAGAGGCTGCATATGATGGGCACAGTGGCTGCATATGATGGGCACAGAGGCTGCATTTTAATGGCACAGTGGCTGCATTTTATGGGCACAGTGGCTGCATATGAAGGCAAAGTGGCTGCATTTGATGGGCACAGTAGCTGCATTTTATGAGGCACAGTGAGGCTGCAATTGATGTTTTTTCCAGAATTTTTCAGTTTGTTTGCGCCCCCTCAAAAAATGTTGAGCACCAGCCAGCACTGCCCACCCCCCCCAGCACATATCTAACTCTCCCCTCCCCCCTGCTAGCACTAGCCCTCTCCTCAGGACATATCTAACCCCTGCATTCTGTGCAGAACACTCACAATTCAGCCATGCGCACTGTTTGCTGCGGCGAGCTATGCACCACATTTACTACTCTCTTTCAGGCCACCAAAAGTGTCCCAGGTCTTTTACAATCTTATAGCGCATACCCTCCAAAAAAATGCCGCCGCTAAAGTGTTCGGGTTTGGCTTGATGAAAAGGTGGCAACCCTACTCCAAAAGCATGTGGAATGCAAAACCAAACGTGAAGGCTGTAATGCCCATGGTTTTGAAATGGAATGTCCAACTAACTCTTATAAGTCTGATGCTCAGGTATTCACTATGAATGAGCCTGGGTTTGGTCCAAATTTAGGTCAGACTGAACCTGGAAACAATCTGTCACTTCCACCAAATCAGTGCAGAATCAGCTGCAGTCAAGGCATTCCTGCAGAATATAACAAATGCTTGTGACAGCATTGACATAATATGGCAACATAGCTTTATTTGGTCCATGACATTGTCCAAATCTGGCCATGTGGCCACATCGGGTCATTGATGTCACAAGCATCCCTACCCATGTGTCTGCCGGGCAGGGAGTGCCTTGGCTACAGCTAATTGGGTGCTGATTTGGGAAGAGCAACAGCTTTCTTCCATGTTGAGTTTGGACCATACCCATGCTCATCTCTAGTGTACATAACTGTTTGGTCATATAATGTATTCAGTTTTTATTAACTATAGTCTCTCATGCAGTAATAATGTTCTTCCTTGGAAGTCCATGGTCACCTAAATTAAATAGGCAAGAGTCCCTGTCATTCACATGTCCAAAATGTTAAAGTATAGCACCATCAGCAGGGCTTATTTCTCAGAGAATAGGTGCAGGAACTCACCCCTTATGAGACCCCCTTCGTCTCTGCCCCCCTACCCACCCCCGAGCACTGTCTCGTGGCTCCACCCCCTACCCACCTCCCAGTACCACCCCTTTTTAGAAAATACAGAACCAAGTATCATTTTGTGCTGCTAAATTGTATGGAATTTGATGGAGCCCACCCAAGCAGGAACAATAGATCCCCCCACACAAAACGACAGACCTCCCCCCCCAGCAACAATGGATCCCCGCAACAAAATACCACCCCAGCAATAACAGACCCCCACAAAAAAAATAGATCCCCAGTGACAATAGATCCCCCAGCAGTCAGCATCAATTGACTCTCCAGCACACTTTGCCATAGAATACATTCAGTGCTGGAGGTGCCAGAACTGCGTTCCCGCTGAAAATAAGCCCTGACCATCAGCAAACGCGGCTTTCAATTGCATTTAAAACAAAGTTGATGCAAAACTTATATGCATGTTGTCAACTTTACTTTTTAAATAATTGCTACAGTTATCAAAAAACGAGCAGTAGAAAATCAGCATCTTAGCTGGAAAATACAGGAAAATACTGGAAAATACAGGAAAATACCGCATTACGGCCACTAGATGGAGCTGACAATCATTAAAAAAAACCTGCATATTAGATACATTATTTGAACTATTTGTGATGACTGTTTGAATGTTGAGACATTTACACATTGTGTTTTTTTTTATAAATAGACCCATATGTGAACCCCCATGCAATGCGCATTAGGTGCGTTGGTGCAACATAGTACTTTTCACTCCACTGCAACATGTTATTGTGTTGCCGCAGGTGTTGATTAAAAATACATTGGGGTGCTGTTGAAAATGAATGAATGGCACAGCATTGCACTAGTACGTTTACTATGTATTGTGCATGTTACTGCGGAAACACGGGAACCTAAATCTCACCTTAAATGTTATTAGATTGTAAGCTCTTCTGAGCAGGGCCCTCTTAATCCTCTTGTATTTTATTGTATTATAACTGTATTGTCTCCTTTTTATATTGTAAAGCGCTGCGTAAACTGTTGGTGTCATATAAATCCTGTATAATGATAATAATAATAATAAATGAAGGGTGGGTAATTCTCAGAACACACAACTGTCACCAGAAAATGTGTAACCTTTAGAAGATTTCCCCTCACCTCCGGCTCTTGTGACAAACGCTAAAATGTAGGTCTTCATTAAACTTAAAGCGGAAATAAATCCCTGCATAAAAAAAAATAAAAATGGGCCCCCAGAAGATTTTAACCACAATGTACCAGTGTATATATATATATATATATATATATATATATATATATATACACACACACACACACTTATAAATACATGTAAAAAAATTTTTTTAAATGTAGTAGGGCAGTGGACTTACTAGTAGGGCAGAGGCTAGCGCCAGTAGGGCAGTAGACGGTGTCATATATTTTTATTGTTACATTTTTTTAAATTATTTTTTACAATTTTATTTTTTACAATTTTTTTTAGAAGCCCTGTTGGGGGGCTTAGGTGAAATATCAGCAGGGGGAATCTGCACCACAACGGGGTGATTAGGGTGTGCCCAGGCACATCCGGCACACCCCCTGCACACACCTATGCACAACACTTGAGTAACTATATACCCATGAATACCTAAAGTGCTCCATCAATTGATTCGTGCACCTACACCAAAAAATTCCTTTTCCCTCTATGCAAAAATAAAGTGCAATTTCTAGATCAAATTCATATATCTCTATATAAGCATAAAGTGCATAAACAAAAATGTCCCTTTAAAGTGCTTTGTGGTGAAATCACAAGTGTCCAGTTTCAGTGTAACAGGACACAGTAAAATTTCTGTGCTGTTTCCGTTTCTTCACTTTTTTTAAAATGCACCACATGAGTACCTTCACCCACACTCCACACTCACCAGATCAACTGACCCACTTAGTCCTAGGTCACCTTGCGCTCAAAATACAAGTCAAGGGGTTCCCACCACTCCTCCACTTTGTGCCCACTCGGGTAATCCACCACAGACTAATATCTCTCAGAACTGGCCACCTTCATATACTGTGGGACGTCTCCCCTTCACCTTTTAGACTCATTCACTTATGCAGGCCATGGGAGAAAATAATAAAAAGTGCTATAGCATTTCTTATTAAAATAAAGCTTAACAAGACTCACATTGTCATGTACTGTCTCCTAACACTCAAATAAACCCCTGTGTTATTTGTTTGGTTCTGGCTCTACCGCTCAGCCTGGGGCAAGCCTGGGCCATGTGTGGGATGACGATACGTAACTCTGCCACAACGCGTTTCGTCATTGCAACCTTTTCAGGGAACTTCTATTTTCTCCCGTTTTTTTTTTTCTAGGTTCAAACTCTTTAGCTGGATTGGCCGGGCTGCGATGACGTCACTCCCGTGCATGGAAGTCACATCATCAAGACACAGAGTGGTACTATAAATGTACAAGAGCTGTGAATCTGTGGCTCAGTGTACATAAAAGCTGACAGGCAGGGAAAAGGGTTTATGACAGAAGCCAATAGGGTCTCTTCTGTCATAAAAAACTACGGGTTTTGGCAGATCTAAAGTAAATTGTGTGCGTTTGCTGCATAAAAAAAAATGCCAGGTTCTGCCTGATTGGATACAGATTAAAATTATTGTAAATGATCACCTTGTAAAAAAACCCATTCCATTTAAAAAAAAAAAAAAGGCAAAACATTTGTGTATAGATATAAAAAAACATTATACATACCTGTTTTTCCCTTTTATATAAGTGATCACATTCCCTCTGTTCTCAGCAACACAGAGAGGTGAGGGAAGAGAAACAACAGGTCACTGATCTTCCCCGTGATAAGCTGTGCAGGGGAGGTGTGTCAAAACAAGGCTGATCTTTGGAGGAGAGCAGGCTGAGTTCCCAACATTTCTAGAGAACTGACAATGGTGTGTTATTCTGCTTAGTGTGGTCAGTTTTTAATAGGAAAGTAGAGGGACTGATAGGAACACCAGCTATTTCACACACATGAAGCAATACAAAGAGAACAGGAGACTTTCTCATACAAGTACATGGTACAGCAGACACATATCAGGAATATGAAATGTTGGGTTTACATACTCTTTAATTGGACGGTTGAGGTATTCCTAAATTCATATTACATGGTTTTGGTAAATCTAAAATTGATTGTACAGAGATTGTATAGTTAGATTGTAAAGTGTATGAAGACCCTTACTTTCCCCGTGGAGAGAGGGAGAGCGCGTCTCCGCCGACAGAAATTCCGGCTCAAGTAAAACGTGGGGGGCTAGGGGGCCGGTCAATGCCAGGTGTTTTTTCACCTTAATGCATCCTATGCAACCCCTTTAATTTTACATCATTTTCGATTTAGTTTTAGCTATAGACTTTTGACTAAAATGGCATTTTAGTCGTATTTTTAGTCATCAATTGTTTTCGTTTTAGTGCACAAAATCAAGCTAGGCCCCTGTCACATACACCCGCCGCACCGCATAAGCCACAGGAACACTCCGCAGCTGCCACCATGGTGCTGGGCGGCTCCTGACAGAAACCCAAGCCCAAAATGATCCAGGAAGTACTCGCCCGGGCCTCCTCCAAGATGTCTCCTCAGCATACGGGCTCGAATCGCTCTCCCAGGATGAAACAGCTCCCGCACAGAGATGAGGGTGAGTCGGATTGTGATATCCTATCTTCCCCTCTGCTCTCACAAGCTACCAATATACAGGTGTCAAACATCTGACCAAATTACAGAGCGCCTCACTAAAGAAATCAGGGAGCTAGGTCACCGCACATCTGAATTGGAACTGAGAGTTGGCAGCCTGGAACTCACTGTCAGTAACCAGGCTGATGACCTGGAAGCACTCAGAGAGAAAAACCTATCCCTGCAATCCCAATTGGAGGATTTTGAAAACCGAGCCCGCAGATATAATATCTGTATTAGAGGCATCCCTGAAAAAGTGATTGACATCCAATCCACTGTCACTGCCCTATTCAAAGAACTCGCTCCATCCATCCCCATTGAACGCATGGAAATGGACCGAATCCACAGAGCACTTACCCCACGCAAGCCGGAGGATCCCCCCATGCAATATAGTCGCTAAACTTCTTTTATAGAACGAAGGAACAGCTCCTCCAAGCATCATGACAGAAGGAAGCCCTCAAATTCTAAGGCCATGATTATCTGCTGTTCACAGATCTAGCACAATCGACCATCTCCAAGCGCCAAGCGCTTAAAGCAACTTCAAGTTCTTCAAAGCCACCATATCTCCTATACATGGGGGTTCCCCTTTTCTCTTCGATTTACCTACAAGGGCCGCAAACACGCCTGCAAATCGCAAGAAGACCTCCAATCTCTCCTCCAGGATCTGTACCTCGCCGCCCCAACACCCTCACCCAAAGACCAATGCCAAAGACGACGATCTGCATCCAACTCACCACAGAAGACCTTCGCTTCCATCTCTACGGTTGACAACCGGAGCTCCTCCAAACGTGGTAGATTCGGATCCCCCCTCTGGACCCACCTGATTCCATGAACTGATGGAGATTCCCTACGTTCCAGGGTATTCACCCGTTTTTTTATCCACACAGGGAACCCATACTATTTTTGATCTTGAACTGACTCTTCTGAATTCCCCGCCTTCTCCTTAGTGCCCCAGTCACCCCACACGTGGGTTACTTACTGTTCTCACCACCTCCTAACCCTCAACTGAATCCACATTCACCACTAAGGAAGGAAGACGAGGATGA